>JAGPOW010003316.1:116481839-116492237 GCA_030014935.1 Caiman crocodilus
CTTCCACAGTCACCAGGAGAGCCAGCTCCTCCTGCTTACCTCCCATGCTGCGAGCATTTGTATAGAGGCATTTGAGGCAACCCACTGCCACCTCCCCCATTCAACATGTTTTCCCCAAGCTACAACCACCCACTCTCACCCGACTTACCTGGCTCAGCGGCAGAGCATCCTCTCCTCTCCTGGCAGGCCCGTCCCCCATCGAAGCTAGTTTAAAGCCCACCGCACGAGATCAGCCAACTAGAAGAAAAGAAACGCTTACCTTTAGGTGATAGGTGAAGTCCAACCTCCGCCAGCATGCTCCTCATAGAAAAATGTGGGCTGTGATCAAAGAATCCAAGGCCCACATCATAACACCAACCCCGAAGGCGCTGGTTTACGGCTGCAATATATGTCTCATGTCACCTTCCTTGTTGACTCACCGGTAGAATGGAAGAAAACACTACTTGCGCTCCAATCTCCTTAAGATGTCTTCCAAGAGCCTTGAAGTCTTCAGTGATGTCCTCCGGCCGGCCTCTCAAGGCGTTGTTGGTCCCCACGTGAACTACCACTAATGGATGGTAATCTGTGGGCCTCACAATCTTCTGGACGCACTCCGTAACGTCCTGAACTCGCGCTCCAGGGAGTTAACAGACCTCTCGGCCCAAGGGATCAGGACAGCAGATGGGACCCTCCATGCCCCTCAGGATGGAGTCCCCGATGACCAGGACTCGATGCTTGTTCCTCCTTTGGGACCGCTTCTTCTTCTCCACATGCGATGATGGTGCACAATCGGCACCTCGAGGGGGGTGCTCCTCAGCAGTCTCCTCCAGGGTAGCCCGGGCCGCATACCTGTTCCCACATGGTACCTCAGGTACAGCTCTGCAGCAGGACGGGCTGCCCTGGGGCCAAGGGGAACTTGCTACCACTGACGAGTCGCTCTTCTGGGTCTGGGGGGTTCCTCAATAGGTTTCTGGCCCTGCAGAGAACAAAAGTACATGTCAATTTCATGCTCTGCCGCCTGGATCCCCTGTAGCCTGCACACCTCTGCCTGGAGCTCCTGCAGCCGCTCCTCCAGGGCCTGAAGACAGCCACAAGAGGGGCAGCCAGGGGACGCCCCAGACATCTCCCCCACCCCCGGGGGCCTTGCCGAGCCACCACCCCCAGCCAAGGTAGGGGAGGCGGACAGCAGGCCCCCCAGGGGCTAGGGCTTGGTGGCTGCCTCAGAGGTACGCCGGGGGGGCAGCACCTGGGAAGAGGGAGGGGGACCGGGAAGGGCCAGGCCCCTGGCAGTGGCACTACGCGTACTCGCCATGTTCCTAGAAAAGGTGGTCTTTCCACTGTCAAGTCTCTCTTCAGTTCCTCCTTGCTCTCCTCCTGCGCGAACGCTGGTGCAAACGCTGGCGCGCCCTTACAAAGCGTGCCTGTTTGCGCTCTCTGTTCACGCGTGGCTAGGGAGTGTGGCTCCCTGCCGGCTCAGCTATAAGCGACCCAGGAGGCTCCCCTCCAGATCAGCTTCAGCTGCCGCTGCTGCTCTGCTGCTGCTGCTCCTCCTGCGCTGCTCCTCAGGCAGGAAGGAAACTGCTGCTGCCTCAGGCAGGGAGGCAGGAGCCCTGCTGCTCCACAGGAAGAGATAGATATGGGAGAGAAGGTGGGAGGGAGCCACCACTGCCACTGCTGGCAGGAAGGCCCACTGCTCTGCAGGAGAAGGAGGAGACAGAGGCAGGTGGACAGATGTGGGGAGCCCACCAAGCCCAAACTTCCCTGAACATGCCTGGGCTTCCAATGTCCCATGTACCATCCCTGCCACCCTCTCAAGATAGGGCCCTTGCATACATGAGGGATATCCCTGTAATTTATTGTATAGAAAGCTAAAATACATGGGGTGTGTTTTTGTTTACCATGTCAAAAAATCATTTGAATTGAAATACATCACCAACCATACACTGTTACAAAATATAATCTTAACATTCTGTTGAGCATGTACACTGTTATACAATTAAATAGGGCAATTAAACCACCCAAAGGGGAAATTTCCTCATGTGTACAAGGGCCCTTAGTCATGTGTACAAGGATCCTCTTATTCTATGACAATAAACAAGTGACAAGGTCAGACTTTTGACAAAGTATGTATTTATATTCCTAAGCCTGTGTTTACACATGGACAGTTTTATATAGTCTTTTTGAGGCTGAGAAGTTTTGATTCCATTAATGTATTCAGTTGAAGAATAAAATCTTGTATTTAAAGAAATATTTTTGCAATCAAAAATTTTAATCACAAATGCTTTGTGGATTTCATCTAGTTTTTAATTTAAAATATTTACAAAACAAGATATTCTGAGGTTAATTCTTTTCTCTGGGCCCTTTGAATGTGATACCATAGTAGGAACTGAGATTTGAGGGGTTGATAGGTTAATTTTTGGTTTTAATATTTTTTTTTCTCATCATCATATTTTTGTGAAGACAACAGTTCAGGTTGTTTTACTCTGGTTCAGTATCTCAAAAAGGTATGCATTTTAAATCTAGTAAAAGGCAAAAATAGTTATCACCTGACTCAGCATATTTAAGAACACAAAAAAGAGTGAGAAAATATTTCCATAACTATAATAACTAGCTAATTACCCATCAATAATTATGGATTTCAGGGAGTGTTTACATGCCTCCCCCCAACTCTTGCTTACCCTTCGGGGCTGGCCATGTAAAGACTCCCTCCGCTGCCACCACCTTCTCCATCCTCTGGTGCAAGGGATCCCTCTCCTCACCCACATTCACCTTGCAGAGGGACTTCTCCCCATCTCCCCTCCCTGTACCCCTCCCTCCCTGTGCCTTCCCCTCTCTGCTGGCTGTTCTGGGGATCATCGGTGATAGGCAGTAGGGGGATGCTGCTATTATGACCCCCACCTTTGCTCTCAGGCAGGGAGGTGTGGCAAAGCCCCATTGCTTGGGTGGCTGGTGGTGTGTTCATTGTCACCACAAACTTCCCCAGGGTGGCTCAAATTTGAGCCCACACAGCCCAGGCTGTCCAATCGCCACCCACCCTCTCACCTGTGATGGAGTATTTAAGGGAGTGTTTACATGCTCCCTCAACCTCCTGCTCACCCTTTGAGACTGTTCATGTAAAAAGTCTCTCTGCCACTGCCACCTCCTCCTATAGCCTATGTGTAGCCTGCTTCCTCCCCCCACCCCCTCTAACTCCATCTCCTTCAGCAGAGCAGTGGGGCTTCCTTCTGCCTGAGGAAGTAGCAGCAGGAGTGGCTCCCTCCCCACAACCCACCCACCTCCACCTCCTCCTGTGGAGCAGTGGGGCTTCCCTCAGACTTCCCTCCCCACATCTGTCCACCTACCTCTGTCTCCTCCTTCTCCTGCAGAGCAGTGGGCCTTCCTGCCAGCAGTGGCAGTGGTGGCTCCCTCCCACCTGCCCACTCACATCTGTCTCTTCCTGTGGAGCAGCAGGACTCCTGCCTGAGGCAGCAGCAGTTTCCTTCCTGCCTGAGGAGGCAGAGCCTCTGCAACCAATCACTGCCAGCCCTCTTGATGCTGCATGCACATTTGCGCAAAAGTATTACAGACTAAGCACTTTATTTTATTCAAACGATGTATATCAAATTGCAACATAAAGCAGGAAATCAAGAGGTTATCCAAATATGTATGGGGGGGCTGCAAAACTGGACACAGTACTCCAGATACAGCCTCACCAGTGCCAAATAGAGGGGAAATGATGACCAGAGATTCCAGCTTTCTGTTTCATGCAGAAAAATATAGATTTCCCCTTTAAAAGAGAAAAAAATATGGATTTTTCCCCTTTGAAATGAGAAATTGTGAGATTCCTTGTTTGTAAACAGCTGGTTCCAGCCTGCAATGAGCTGCTTGCCAAAAGGGTGCAAAACCCTAAGCCCTGTCTGGAGGGGGAGAAGGATGGAGATGGAGGTGAGAATGGGACCCGCCAGGGCTGGTTCAGACTCACTTTGTCTTCTGCAGCCTTTGTGGTCTTCTGCAGCCTGGCAGTGGATAGTACCTAGGGGTTCCCTGTAGCAGGTCTGAGGGTGGCAGGGGTCTTTGGGTCAGAAATAAGGGACACAAGTGGGGTCAAGGGGAGAACACATGGAGGTGGTGGTGTAGCTCTCTAAGACTATTCACCCAACTCAGGGATCCTAAGCCAGGCTTAACTGTGTAGGGTTGTCATGGCCCCATGCTCCATTCTGCTGTTGCTGCACCCAAGTGCCCTAGCCTGGTTAAGCCAATGTGGATGGTGTAAGTGCACCACATGGGGGGTGGGCAGGCGAGGGAGAGCAGGGCCACAAGGCTTTTTAAAAATTCTTTATCCTTCAAGGGTAGGGGTAGAAGTGAGCAATGTGAGGCTGCTGCTTTTTCTTTTTCTTTTTCTCTCTCCATAGCCACGGGAGCAAGCCAGCAGTTCCTGGGAGGGTGCTGTTATTCCCCCTCACCCTTTCTCTCCCAAGAGCCTAGGAAGAAAACCAGAAGCAGCCAGGAGGTTGCTGTTACTGTCTCCCAGTTAGAGCAGGGGACAGGGTAACAGACATCCAAGTTAGCTGTGAACTCTCCAGCACCAGAGGTATTCAGGAAGAGGTTGCTCAGCCACCAGTCAGGGATGTGCCAATACTCCTTCTGAGACTGAGCCCTTGAGGGTCCTTGCTACAGGGTCTTGCCCCATCTGCTCAGGGGCAGACCAATGCTGCATCAAGGCCAGGAATAAGTCTTTCCCTGTCATGTTGGTAGAGAGTGGGGGGGCTTTGCCTTCCTCTGCAGTGGGAGCATGGCCTTTGCCTGGGGTCTCACAGCAGCTGCTGATGGGTTGCACTGGGGTGAGCCCCACAGTCAGTGCCAGCTGGCACGCAGCAGCCTGGCAGTCCTGTGTTGCCGCCAGGCTCCTGCCCCCATTCCAAGGCTCCAGTAGGTCTTGACACAATTTGCTGTAGGGTGGGAAGTCTTCCCACCTTTTCTGCTTGGAACAGGGAAGTCCTTTATTTTTTTTATCCCTAACCCCAACAAAATCATGGGCTTGCTTTTGTTTTTCATGGAAAACACTTGATTTTGTGCTTCCCTTGAACAAATGAATTCATGAATTGAGTCAGTCCCCATATATCAAAGCTTGTGTTTTGATGCATCTCATATTTTACTTCAGTCTCTGGACATTGCACTCAAATTTAGGAAGGATGCCAAAGAGTTCAAAAGTCACCTCTAAAGACCTTGTTGCTCAGTCTAGCAAGGATACATTTCACACTGACAGTACTGTGCTGTTCTGTACTGCAGGCAACAAGGCTGTAGCTCATGTTGAAAGTAGATGATTGTAGAACACATGGAAAACATTAAGCATAAACAGAATGACAAGAGCACTGCATACAGTAATAGACTCCACTTTTTAAGCAGGATGTAGAGAATCTGGGAAGTATCCAAGGGTAAACAACTAGCACGATAAATGGAATGAAAGCTGTATGAGGAGAGGTGAAGAGAACTAAACATGCTTAGTTTGAAGACAACGAAGATACCATAGCATTTTTCAAATGGACCATAATTTTCTTTCTGATTCTGAAGCAGCTAAGATGTATGGCCACACTGTATGGCATCATTGTTCACCTGTGGTTTTGCTTATCTTGCCACTCTATTAGAATAGCTTTGTGCTCAGCCTTTAAAGCAATGTCTTTTAGGTATTGCCTGGCCTCTTGGACACCTTTATCCTTCAGTTTGTCTGTCCATGGGACCTTGCCTATTATTGTAAGACATTTGTTTGAAATACACCCTTTTGAAGTTGTCTGTCTTTGTTTTGCTGTTCTCAGGCTTTCACTTTCTTAGAACCATCATATTTTTATCCCAAGTTTTCTATAAACTTTACTTTCACACTTAGTTCTTCCTTACTAACCAGGCAATGCATGTGTGCTTTCTCTCTTCCACATACCATCATTAATCTTGTATTCTTTGCTGACATAGCTTTATGAAAAACAACCAAGAGCCAGGTTTGGGGGCATGGGAGACGTGGATTAAATTATCTCAAAAAATAAGGGAGGAACATTATACCAAGGTCTTCCATTTTCAAGTTCTCTACCCATTAGGCTACTTATATAATTGTAGAGTAACAGCATTTATTCCTCTAGACAACTTAGACAAGAATAGGGTACTGGGAGGTGAATCCTGAATTCAGAATAGGAGCTTTTTTCATTCCCTGGAGTCTCAGAACAGCAGAGACTTCCTATGCCTGAAGAAGGGTGATTACACCCAAAAGATGGAAAAAAACCCAACTTTTTTCCAACTACTCAGTTTGTCTAATAAAAGATGTCACATCTACCCAAAGAACCTTGCCTGTCTATTTCTTTAGAGCAACACAGCTACAACAAAAACCCAGAACAGGAGAGCATTTAAAAAATGAAACACCGTCATACTCCCACCTCCCCCACTTTCAGTTTCCCTATTGGATAAGTGCACTGTCCTTCTACTCAGTGTTCTGGCTGTCCCTATGTGACAGGGGCACTTGATAATCTAATAATGGGTTTGCATTCTGTGCTCAAGGTCTAAGAGTTAGGCATGCCAATATAAGGCCAGAAAAATCATCATGCTTGTTTGCTCTGACCTTCTCCACATCCTAGGCTGTAGATTTTCAGGTTACAATTCTTTATATGCATTATTCAAGTCACCGTTTAAATGTATTTGCTTTTATCTGGTATTCACTTCCTAGGAATAGGAGCACTTCTGTCATTTTGGTCATTGCTGATCTCTTTTCCCTTTCTGAATAATCATAGAAAACCTCATTTGTTTATTTTAAGTTGTTATTTCTTTGTTTTGTCTTCTTGTTGTCAAGAGTTAGCATAGCAGTTTTATCCAACTGCATACATACATTTTCAAAATCAAATTTGCAGTGCATGCAGAGTATATTAATAGAATACTTCTTATTCATCCATTTCATAAGAAGTGAAAGGAAACTACAGCAAGCTGTTGAAATTTTGGTCTAACTCTGAGTTACTGTGTAGTTCTATAGAGGTCAATGGGACAACTCACATGTATAAACAGTGCCATAGCAACAGTGTGGGGGCAAGCGGGGTGACTGCCCTCGGTGCCGAAGCAAAGGGGTGCCAACAGGTGCTATACAGCTCAGGCAGGGAGCAGGATGGCACCATATGTGGCTCCTTTAGGGAGAGAGGCATGGGAATGGAGGAAGAGTGCCTTTCACTACTGCATGCTTTCCCAGACAAGCATGGGGGTGGAGTGACCCCAGATCTGTGCGTAGGTGTGGGTGGGCTGCCACTGAGGGCTTTGCCCCAGGCACCAAAGTTCATTGCTATGGCACTATGCATAAATATAACCTGACTGAATTAGGTGGAGCCAGGAAGAGCTGGCCTTAGGGAAAATGGTGCACTGGGCAAACTTATACTTTGGTGTGTCACCCAGCACCTCCCCTAGTGCCCCCCCCCAAGACTGCTGCCCAACTGCAGAGAGGCTCTGTCTGATGGGCCATGGAGCTGGGCAGAGCATCTGTATATGGCAGAGACCAACAGCTGCAACCCCTTAGAACCCAAGCAGGTGGAACAGGAGCCTGTGGTGAGAGGCTAGTGAGTATTGGCATGGAGGGCTTCAGTACCTGGCAGTCACCATGAATTTCTCCAACATGCAACATGCCATGGTAGGTAAGATGCAGCTACGTGGGTGCCTGGTGCTTCCCAAATGCATGGGGACACGAGCAGGGCATGACTGAGAGGGAGGGGCAGCGGCTAGCCAACAACCAATTTGAGGGGAGGCACTCTGTGCCCCCCCACCAGCTGGAGCACTTACTGCTGGGGGGCCACCAGCACTCTCAGGAGGGGAACCTACCCCCCTATGTTCCACCTATACATCGTCTATGCTTGTTCAGAGCCTTCCTCTGCTCCCTCCCAGAAGCCACTGGCCCAGCCCAGGACTCCTGGCATACACTGCTCTGCTCCATACTGCCCCAACTGGGGAAGAGCAGATGCTGCTGCCACTCCCACTTCTGTATGGGGAACCCTGGTCAGCCCCTCCCCAAGCAGCACCCCAGGGCAGCACTACTATGTGCTGCTAATGGTGACTGTGTGTAGTGTCCTTCACACCCTGGGTGGTCAGCCATTTCACCCACCCCAAGGACCAGATCTCAGACCAGGCACAAAATCATATTAGCTGTGCTCCAGGAAATCTACCATAACCAACCTAAGTATTCCAGTGGAATTTTAAGGGATATTAAGTGACACACAGGTTTGTACTATAGATTTTCATAAGGATGAATTTTATCATGGGTACACTGAATATAGACCCTATTTCAAACTATTTAGAGTCATCACATACTTTTTATTAACGATAGTCCAGAAAATAAAGAATCCTTCAAACAGAGCCTGTCACTTAAAAAAAAAAAATACCAGTATGACTACTGTATATTGGGCAAAATAATGAATCACAACTATTGAAGTGCATCAGTTTCCTAGTAAATATTTATTCTCTCAATGGAAATTTCAATTTCAAGCCTAATTGAGGCTGGTTTAGAACTGTAAAGGTTTTTAAGTTTATAAGAAATATGAAGGAATCATGACTGTGTTCACTGCTGTAGATATTGAGCCTGACTCCTTCAAATCAGTTCCCTGACTTTCTTAAGTGTGGGGGAAAAAAATAAATTCTTAATAAAAGAAAGACACAGAAGGTACATTTTCCAGTAATTCTGGGAAGATGCTGTGTAGAAGTGAGGACAAAAGGACAATCTGAATAATATGAAAATGGGCCCTGATTACTTGAAATTTTCTTAGCACATAGGACAATGGTCTGTAAGATTTGAAGGGGGGTTGTTTGCTTTCTTTTTTATTTGTCTTAGTTATGATCTAGACATTGGAAATAAACTAGTGCTAAAACAAAGCAAAGCTCTTATTTTTAACCCATCTCTACCCCAATACTATTTTTCACCAACCCTCCATTTCAGAATGAAGCAGGATTCATCTTCGCTTGATACTATTTGGGCCAGGGATTCTTTTAGAATTACTGAAATTTCTCTTTATACTCAGGAACAATGAATCTGTCCTCACATTGCTCATAGCACTTCTTGATCAGGATCTACACAGTAATATTAAGACACAATGTCAATTCACAGCATAAAATGTATTTGTTCCATCACTTGGTCACACATCTGAACATTTTTCCTCCAAAAAACAACTGCTACAAACCCTGTTGTTGCTTCTAGAATCTCTCTGGCTGCTACTAGAGCCTCAAATCTCTCCCCATTGTTTTACTTCTTGTCTGAAGGACTAGACAAAGCTATGCCCCTAAAATGACTCCTCATCTCACAGCAGGGGTGCTGCAGGCACCTATCTTGGAGGTCTTTAAAAGGAGACTGCATGCACACTTTGCTGAGGTTATTTGACCCCAGCAATCTTTCCTTCCTGGAGCAGGGGGGCTGGACCCAATGAACTCATGAGTTCCCTTCTAGCCCTAAACTTCTGTGAATCTGTGAACTTCAGGTGAGACTTGTAGTGATGTTACAGGTTACCTTTAAATCATCATAAAGACATATAAAAAGAGCCTTTAGATTAAGCTGTGTCACCAAATCGCAAAGATGAATACATAATAACATGATCTAGAGATAAAAAATGAATATAGCTGATAGGTAGCATTTGAATGAGATCAAAACATGAAGGTAGTTGAATAAAATTTGGGGCAAATACCACTGAATGATATGCTGTGAAACCACACATCATTTCTGCTTTTGGTATTGGTTTGTGAAACCTTACTTGTGGGTGGAAGATTCTATGACAAATATGAAATAAAACTAAAACCAGAAACAATTCTTCCTCCCCACATTCATAAGAGATGAAAAAGAAAAGCAAATCATACGCACAAATGCATCATGCTCCCCCAAATACCAATTTCATTAAAGACTGGATCCGGCAATGTGGTGCAAGCAGATAGACAGATCTCTATACAGTACATCGCAGGATACTTTCCAAAATGCGTCAAAGACTGAGTACTTTTTTTAAACAGACCTAAATATTGAGCTGAAGGTAATATGAGAAGGATTTCTGAGGTTCATATCTTTTATTGGAACAGCTACATAGTTAGGATGAAGTTAGACAAGCTTTCAAATGCAAGACTTTCTTCTTTGGGTCTCTGAGGAACTGAAGGTAATAAAGAGTAAGATATCATGAGGGTTACTTTAAGCATGTGTACAGCACCTCTGACTATGGAGAAATGACATTTTGAACATTATTACTGCCAACTTGCCCCTACTTTGTGTGCACCAAATGACAAAAAAGTCAACGTAGACATCATTCAAGCTCCACTATATATATAAATGCACCAAAGAATGACAGTTCAAAAGTGATGCTGGGTGTGGCAGAATTGCCACCCTGGGCGCCCTCCTCCACAAGCGTCTCTCTGTGCCAGCCTGAGGGGCGGCTGGAGAATCCCTCAGGGCAGGGATTT
>JAGPOW010003316.1:116492337-116540264 GCA_030014935.1 Caiman crocodilus
GAGGCACCCCAGGGGAGGCACTCGGAGCCTGGAAGGTGGTCGGGCGCAGGGAGGTGGGCGGCTCATAACGGGAGCGCCCCCTACTGGCCCGCCACACTGGGCACAAACAGAAGCACCCTTTTCATTATTGAAGAACAGCAATTGAATGGGGTATGTTTTCAAGGAAATGATGCTTGCCATGGTCAGAGACATCACGGGAATACACTGAAAGTCTCCCATATCTTCATTCTATCTGGTTTTTAATACTCCAAAGAGAATTAATTCACTTAAGAGTGTCACCTTTAGATTAAATAGTGCTTGATTTAAAATATCATAAATACTCACTAGTTGAAAAACTTAAATAAAACAGCAACCTTCTCCCAAACTATAAAAGAGAACAGTTTAAAATTGTTTCTGTGAAATATGTGAGATGCCTGGGAAAAAAAACCCCATAATATTAATAGACTCAAAATGTCTAGCTGGCAACTGATATCAAGTTAAATGCTCTAGGGGGTCTGTGTTTCTTCAATAACTTCATCAATGATCTGCAAGATAGGATGGAAATCACCCTCAGAAAGTTTGCAAATGAAACCAAGTTGGGGAGAGCAGTAGATACAATGGAGGGTAAGGGTAAGATTCAGAGAGACCTAGAAAAAATTGGAAGATTGGGTGAAAAGAAACCCCATGTGGTTCAATAAGGACAAGTACAAAGTCCTGCACTTAGGATGGTAAAATTTCATGCAGTGATACAGGCTGGGGACCAATCTGCTAAGCAGCAGCTTTATAGGAATGGACCTAGTGTTTACAGGTGATAATAAGCTGAATATGAGCCAACAGTGTGCCCTTGTTGAGAAGAAAGCCAACAGCATACTGAACTGCATTAGTAGGAGTGTTGCCAGTAGATTGAGGGAGGTGATTCTGCCTCTATATTGGGCACTGATGAGGCTGCAGCTGGAGTACCATATTGTGTTTTGGGCCCCCACTACAGAAAGAATGTGGACAAATTGGAGCAAGTCCAGTGGAGGGCAACAAAAATGTATTTGAGGGCGGAGGAACGTGACTTGCAGGGAGAAGCTGAGGGAACTGGGTTTATTTAGTCAGGAGAAGAGAAGATTGAGGAGAGCTTTAATAGCAGCTGTCATCTGCCTGAAGGGTGGTTCCCCCACATGGAAACACATGTCCATGCTGCAGGAGACTCTATAAATAAGCCTCATCAGTAGGGATCCTGGTTTTCTCTGATAAAAAATATATAGAGAGATAGTTAGATAGATAGATTTATCTATCTAACTATCTCTATATCTATATATATCTATCGATATAGATAGATAGATAGATATCTCCCCAATTTTCAGATTAAAACAAGTAACTCAAAATCCACATTTTTCTGTGATTAAAATAAAATACCACTATCTGTATATATAATATCTTTAATCACATAAAAAATGTGGTGTTCTATTTTAATCACAGAAAATGTGGATTTTGGGTTACTTCTTTTTAATCCAAAAATTGGGGATTTTTTTTTTTATCAGAAAATACCAGGATCCCAGCTTATAGTATATAATAATTATATAATAATTATTTTCCCTTGGATTCCTGAATATCTAGCCACCTCAAGGGACCTAATCCTAAAATGTGCTAGGTGACACCTACAGGTTTTCAAGTCCTTTCTTCCAACACTAACCATGACCAGGAATTCCATTCTTGGGTTGGGGGAAGGAGAGACATCACATAGTACATCTAAATGATTATTCTGGGATTGCATAATTTAATCAATGGCAAAAAAACCCCAGCAATGCATTCAGTCTCTCACATTTGTTGCCGTTGTGGTTTTGTTTTGTTTGTTTTGTTTTGTAAAGAGACAAAAGCTTGACCCCAGATTAAGTGGTTTGGGAATTTGCTTCAGAGATAAAGGCTGTAGCCATGTAGGTCTGAGAAAAGCAAAAGCAGTCAGTGCAGTAGAGGCAATATCTTTTTAGGAATTTGTTTGCAATGTGCAAGACTTGGTTTCAAGTCTCAGATAGGATAGAGATTTTACGTTTTTTAAAAGACATCACTTTAAGTTCTTTGGAGACTGACTTTCCATGGCTAGCCACAGATAACATATAACAGATGCACCAATAGTGTTACACCCAATAAATTAGATGCAGTTTAGTTATGTTGACTAAGATTCATTTAGCTACCCAACTGGTGTAAATGGATAACTTTGTCAATTATTCATTTGCAGAAATACTTTCAAACAGACCGTATTCCACCTGCTGGACATCTAAGTGGACTGAAATGTCTAAGCATGATTCTATTTCCTCCTGTTAGGGTCCCTGAAAATCTATTAATGCCTCTACTTTTGTCACATACCGTCATCTGACCTTTGCAAAACAGTTACCACAGATTTCTTCTCTCTTTTTTGTGGCTCCCTTCCAATTCCCTTATTCCCCTCAGTAGGCACTAAGGATTTCTATTTTAAAGCAAGTATCTCCTTCCTCTCTATATGCCCTATTTGGACTCCCTTTTGTGACATCAAATTGACACCTACCAATGACTGTGATGGCACCAACAGAAGAGGATTTCAGTTAAAGGAAGAAAAAGGAGAAAAAAAAATTATGAAGCAAAAGAATTCATAAAATGTTTTCATAAAAGTGACTTTATTAATAAGAAACAAGAAAACCAGAAAATGTGGCATATTTAGGTTGATTTTCTTCCTTAAGAAAAGCTCTTCAATATTTAAGTTCTGTCTAAAGTAGCATAGGATTCTGTAAGCAGTTCTTGTAATTCTGGCCCTTAACCCAAAACAGATTTTTAGGTTTGTTTTATAGAAGGCCTTTAGTCAACTCTACTCTCCTCTTTCTAGTAATCATAGCTTTAATATTCACAATAACTGTCTGACCTCCCCAAGTAAATACTATTAGGAAATAATGCCTTGCCCATCTCTGTGTTGTCTTCAGGTCATTGTAAAAATCATTTGTTGTGTACCACTAATGATCATTAGTACAGATATCTAATCAGGAAGAGACTGAAATAACAAGCTACAAGCATCATGTGGTTAGTTCTTAGTATTTCCTATTTACCTGAATTAGACTTCACTTATATCATTTAATACACATATGTTTGTAACAAGAATCCCCTTCTTGCAAGCAACTCCCATTTTGTGCATTTCTTTTTCCTTCTGAGTATTGGCAGAGATGAAGCACACTCATTTCATCGTTGTGACAAGATTCAGAGAAAGCCAGAAAGCTGAAGTGGCTTTCTATAGGAGAAACCTAGAAACTACATCTACATAACAATTAAGCTTAGTGTCACTAAAGAAAACAAAAGAACTAAAATATCCAATTCAAAGACCATAAATATATCCTGGTGCTAACCTAACTCACTGACTGTCCCCACTGCCTTTAATCCTCACTACCACACATTGCATTTTTATATATTTCTCACAGTGAGTTTTATATTTCATTTGTCTCATTTTACCATGACATTTTATATTTTATACTTTTAAACCCTTAAGGAATGTTCTCCCTGTAGAATGACGCTATACTCCAGACCACTGTTAAAAACTGCATTGAAATTGTAATTGTAAAGTGATAAAATCTGCTATACTGGGCTAGTCTCTTAAGTGAATGTGAGTATGCATGATGATCAGTCAGTAGGGGTGTAGGTTGTAGCCCTGTTGATCTAAGGACATAGGCAGACAAAGTTCTTTGGGTGAATTTGATATCTTTTATTAGACCAACCCAAATAGTTGGAGAATAGTGATTAAGCAAGCTTTAGGTGTGTGCTTCCTTCCATCCAGGAAGAGCACACACCAACTGCTGAAACTTTCTTAGCCTGACAAAGGGTTTTTGAACCCTAAAGCTTGCTTAATCACTATTCTTCAACTATTTGGGTTGGTCTAATAAAATATATCAAATTCACACAAGGAACCTTGTCTGTCATGATGATCAGTAGATAATTCATGGAATCATAGAATCCTAGAAGTAGGGTCGGAAGGGACCTTGTAGATCTTCAAGTCCGACCCCCTGCCTGGGCAGGAGGCAAACTGGACTTAAGTGACCCCAGCCAGGTAGCCATCGAGCTGCTTCTTAAAGACCCCCAGGGTAGAAGCCAGCACCACTTCCCTTGGAAGTTGATTCCAGATCCTAGCCACCATGACAGTGAGGTAGTTCTTACGGATGTCTGAGCTATACCTATTCTCCAATAACTTGTGGCCGTTATTCCTTGTTATCCTGGGGGGTGCAAGGGGAAACAAGGTCTCCCACAAACCCTTCTGGCCCCCCTAGTGAGTTTATAGACGGTCACAAGGTCCCCCCTCAGCCTTCTCTTGTGAAGGATGAACAGGTTCAGGTCCCGTAGCCTCTCATTGGAGGGTCTTCCCTGCTGTCCCTGGATCATGCAGGTGGCTCTCCTCTGGGCCCTCTCAATGTTGTCCACATCCCTCTTGAAGTGGGGTGCCCAGAATTGGATGCAGTACTCCAGTTGTGGCCTGACCAGTGTCGCATAGAGGGGGAGGATCACCTCCTTGGCCCTACTTAAGATGAACCTGTGGATGCACAATAGTGTCCGATTAGCCCTGCTGAACATGACCTCGCATTGTCAGCCCATATTTATCTTGGAGGCAATAATGACTCAAGAAGGGAGTTTCCTGTCTTATAAGTGTGCTGCCGGTTAGTAGTGGCCAAGTGCAGCACCCTGCACTTGTCTGTATTTAAATGCATCCTGTTTTTGTTAGCCCATCCCAGCAACCTATCCAGGTCTTGCTGCAGTCTTTCCTTCCCTACTAGCATGCTCACCTCACCCCAAATCTTAGTGTCATCAGAAAATTTGAACAGGTTGCTTTTCACCCTGTTGTCCAAATCGCTGATAAAGAAATTGAACAGTGCAAGATCAAGGAAACCTGGGGGACTCCGTTGCTCACTTCCCCTCAGGTCGAATATGACCCGTCCACCACCCTCTGAGTACGACCCTTCAGCCAATTAGCAATTCATCTGACTCTGTAGGCATCATTGCCACAGTCATCTAGTTTTTTTTAATGAGGATGGGGTAGGAGACAGTGTCAAAGGCCTTGCTGAAGTCCAGAAAGACTATATTCACGGTGACACCTGCATCCAATGCTTTTGTGACCTGATCATAAAAGACAATCAGATTGGTCTGACATGACCTGCCCCTAATGAAACCATGCTGGTTGCCCTTGAGCATCATCCCCATGCTGGCCCATGACAGATGTGCTCATTGATTATCTTCTCAAAGAGTTTCTCCAGGATTGAGGTAAGACTGATGGGCCCATAGTTGCCTGGGTCCTCCCTCCTCCCTTTTTTAAAGATGGGGACCACATTGACTATCTTCCAATCATATGGCACCTTGCCTGAGCACCACGAGCGCTTGTAAAGCCATGTCAAGGGCCCTGCAATAACCCCTGCTAGCTCCCTCATCATCTTGGGGTGGAGAGCATCTGGACCTGCTGATTTGAACATATCCAGTCCCTCCAGAAGCACTCTAACCCGGTTATCCTCAGTCTTAGGTCTGAAGGCCTTGAGTCCATCTTGAATCACAGTGGGGGAGTCCCGGTTCCTGCACAAGAAAACAGAGATGAAGAATTTGTTAAAGAGGTCTGCTTTCTCCTCTGGCGCACCCACCAGATCGCCCAGCGCATCTTGCAGGGGCCACACATTTCCCGGTGCCTTCCTCATCCTCCCTATATATTTGAAAAAGGACTTTTTATTACTGTCACAACCCAAATCAAGTGAGTGTCCCTGACACAATGGACCACTCCTTTGTATGATTGACAATGAGACCACCCCTCCGTATGATTGGCATTGTTCTGAATTTGACATGTTCCGCCTAATTAAGTATTCCTAATTGGCAGTTTGTAATTGGCTAGTCTAAAAGTATAAAAGTCTGCTCAGTTTCCGCCCAAATCGGAGTGAAGCGCATTCTGACCACATTGTAGAAAGGATCTCGCAGAGCTCTGAACATGCCACGAGGAGCTCTGAGCACGTGGCAGAGTGACTTTAGTGGACTGATCACCCACCAACAACTCCCCATCAGCAACCTCCCAATGTACCCCTTCCCTGCGTGCTTGTTTTGTGTACAGACTCGTTAAGGTAACCTGGACTGTAACCAAGCAAGTGAGCCTACAGCCTGCGTCGCGGCCACCAGCGCCGTAAGTAAAATCTATTTAAAACCAATACGCTGTCCCACCTGTCCATCGCTAGCCCACCTGACATCTTAACATCATCTCCCCTTGGTCGGCTCTGACCGGTTGGCCGGCCGAGACAATTACCTTTGATCTTGGACACCAGTCCTAGCTCTATGTCTGGCTTAGCTTTCCTAACAGCCCCCTACATGCCTGAGCAGTGGAGGTTTACTCTTCTTTGGAGATCGTCCCCCTCTAACACCAGGTGTACGCCACCTTTTTGGCAACCAGGCATTCCCAAATGTCTTTGGGGAGCCAGGGAGGCTTTTCAGCACTCTTCTCCCTTGCTTCTTGTTGGGATCGTCAACTCTTGGGCCCTGAGCATTGTCTCTTTAAGGAACGACCACTTATCTTGGGCACTGATTTCCCCTGCCCTCGAAAGCCCCAGCAACTCTCCCACCAATCTCCTCAACTCATTGAATTTGGCCCTCTTGAAGTTTAGGACTACTGACTTGCTGCAGGCCTTGTCACTCTGTGCTGGATGATGAATCCAGCAAGCAATGATCACTACCACCCCAGTGGTCAATGACCTGGAATCCCCTTACCAGATCATCGCCTATGGCCACGACCAGGTCCAACAGGGCATTTACTCTGGTGGGACTGTGCACCTCCTGGGTTAAGTGGAAGTCCTGTATCTCAGCCAGGAACCTCCTTGATTGGTCCAACTTGGCTGACTGTTCCACCCAGCAGATGTCTGGGTAATTTAGATCACGCGTGACAACTGTATCCCTTGCCTTAAGTTCCTCTGCAAGCTGGCCCAAAAATTCCTGGTCCAGCTTGTCCCCTTGGTTGTGGGGTCTGTAGTAGGCCCCCACCATTAAATCCATCTCCCCACGACTCCCTTGTATCTTGACCCAGAGCACTTCAGCTTGCCCCTCCCCTGGTCCCATTTTGTTGGCAGAGGATGTGTATTGCTCTTTGACATAGAGCACCACACCTCCTGCCTGCCTTCCTTCTCTATTCCACCTGTAAAGCCTATAGCCCCTAATGCTAACTGCCCAGTTGTGGGATGAATCCCACCACATTTCTATAAGCCCTAATTAAATGACAAAGCAAGAACCTCTGGCTGTTAATTGACAATACACTAGTTAGAGGAACTTACCATTACAAAACTCTACACTACAAGCCATTTTAGGCTACTCAAGCCAAGGAACTGATTCCTCGAACTGAGCATTCACCCTATTGACTATTCCTGTAACCCATGACAATACAGCCATTAAGTTAATTAAGTCAAGGGTAGAATCCCAATACTACACCATGTGGCAGAACCCGCAGTGACTGTGACTGACAGCTGTCCTGCACTACTCAAGACTCACATGAGACAGCAATCTCTGGATTGGGCAGCCAAGATGATGCTGGGGGATCAAACAGGTCTGCCAGAAAGGGATAAAAGGCGATGAAGCGTGACCCTCAGTGATGCCCTGCATTGAGCACCTGATCTACTGAAACAAAAGGACAAGCAAGTGACCCCCTTCTGGAGAAGATATCATCTTGAAAGAAGCTGACCATCAACAGCAGACTCCAGAGCCTCAGCTAGGTAGATATACTGACACCAGTGCTCTCACAATCACAGCAGTTACTGTACACTATACTACATGGATTTAAATGACCATGGGTTTGAATGAGTGAGTGCATGTGTAAGTGCTTGTGTTGAGGTGACCCATACATCTCATAACTCAAAGTTTGCATTTATAATTTTATTGATAACTTCACATCCTGTCCAATAAACTAGAATTGATGATGGCCCAAGAGTCGTTCCTTTGTAGCCAACCCATTCAGACAGAAACAAACAAAAATACAAATATGAAACATACCTCTCTATTTAATGATGAAGCACTAGGCACCCTCATTATAACTTAAAAAAACAAAAACAACAGTCAACATAAGTAATATGCAGCAGTACTATTCAATATAACCTATAATGAAAAGCCCAGGTAATTGGTATATGAAAATCACAATCTCGCTCCAATAATTAACCAATGTGCCACCGATTCAAATTTCTGAAGAGAAATATATAACATTTGTAGTATACCTTGAAGGTCATCAAATGCAGGTCTCTTTAAATCAAGTTTGAGAACAAATTCAAAAAATCTAACGTACTAACAGGAAATAACCAATGATTCTTTCCAATTTATACCAACAGTTCCTCACCTCAAGCACCTCTCTTACAAAAGTATGCTTGGAGAAATGGTGTCTTAGGTACAGAAGTTAGCCACGTTAAGTTATGCAATCATGTTGAATCTGATTTGCAATCCAAAATAGACTTTTTGCTAGATCAGACTTGCAATTGTTTTGCTATGGCATATAGTATGTGCTTCACCCTCTTTATCCTTCCCCACCACTTTTTTTAGTGACCATTTTCTCTAGATTTGTAATAACTCAGATTTAAAAAGTAATTTTTCCCTTGGCATTGGATCACTCTGCTAAAATAGCTTTTATTTATTTTATTTTTTTGTTTGTTTACATTATGTAGGGAATCATGTGATCTCTTCCTGGCTCTGTTTTGTACACCCAGAGTTATGATTACTTTGGAATTCCTATGTGTCTTTGACCATGCCAACAGTAGAGGTAGTGAGGGAAAAGTAGTGAGAAGAAGAAAGATAGAAAAGGAAGTAGATGTAATAGTGATTAGATTATAGCCCTGGGTTTAATAACAATGATAATTATAAAAAGATAGAATTGTCTCTATTCAAAAGATAGAAGCAGGCATTAATAATAGATGAGATCTGGGTGGAAAGATGGGACCAGGATGACATCAAGTTGAAGGAGAGGCATTAGGAGTAATGCTATGCAGAAAAATATATTGTTTGGAGCAGATCTGAACTTATCTTTCCACTCATTGTTGAGTTGCCAAACTGCAATAATAAGTTTCTCCTCCATCATATGAAAATCAATGGGAAAAAAAAATATTGGATGGAAATAGATCTTTCATTCTTGGGCACATGTAATGAAAGCAAAAGGAAACAAAAGGCTAGATTCACAAAAGTTTTAATGGAAGAGACAGTGCAAGCAATGGCAACCACTGTCACCTTTTAGCAAACAGTCCATTGTTTAAGGTATTCATCAACAAGGTGAGCTACTTGGGTCCCAGTCCTTGTTCAAACGATTACTTAAGTATCCCATGCAAGGTAGAGCAGTTTTAACAGAAAACTGAGAGGAACCACAAATAAAATACTGCATCTTTTGAACTGAATGTTTTTCAGGGACTTGAGCAGAATGAAATGGATGGACACTTAGGGACTGAAAAGTACTTAAATAACAAGTGGAATCTGGCCCACAGTGTCCATAAATCAAAGAACTACATGAATACATGGCTTGTCAGGCATTAACTAACTGGTGATAATTGAGGTTTAGAAAGAAATAAAATATTGCAGTATGAGAGACCGTTATTTTCTTTTCTCTTTAGACTTGAACCATAAATGTGGACTCCTGCAGGCTATTTCCAAAGAAGGATAAATTATTGATAGATTAGGGTTTTTAAAGCAGTTTCCAGAAAAAAAGAAAGTACATGGTTGCCCCCACCAGTTTCTTTTACTTGGACATCACCATGGGAAAAAGGTATTTAGGGCAACTTGGGAGTCCTCTTCCTACAGTTTCATAGCTGTTGACAACTGCTATTTCCCTTTCTAGAGTTGGAATACTTTATTTTCATTATGAGTTGCTTCTTAGAAATGTGACTGAGAGGGTTTTATTTGTTTGTTTTGCTTTTTGTCCTACCTGTGTGTAGTAACTTCTTTACCACTTATGAGAAGAAAAATCATTCTTGTTTTCAGTTTTCCATAGAGAAACATATCCGAAGGTGACAACCCATGCTTCTCAGGCAAAAAATCTGTAAGTTAAATAGTGCTATACGTGAATCGAATTTGCTGTTCATAGCTTTTAAGAGGGGCTTTAGTGGTTTTGTGAGAAATCGTGCCAAAATAATAAACTTGGGATTATGGAGCTACTGAGGATTTCTGTAAAACTTATATTTTTTGTGAACTGCTTACAAAATTACATAACTTACCTTAGTCCTTTTTCCAAATGTCAGGCATAGTTTTGACTTGTATTGTTTGTCACAGCATGTTTGCACTTATTTTTGGAGACTACAGCTTTAAGCTCTTAATGCCTTTCTGTCTCATATTTTTCTCCTTAAATTATTTCTACTATCCACAGCATCAGAATGCTCTCCACAGGCTTCATTTCTGGTTTTAAAAGCAGGAATTTTAGACCCAGGTAACAGTAAGTCAGAGCCAGCCTGTTCTGCCTGATTTAAATGAAGAAAAAAAAATCAAGTTTTTCATAGCCTTCTATTTTCTGGAAATAATCTAAAATGAAGAGAAGAAACTATAGCTTCAGTTTTAAAGTGGTTTAATTCAACCTGTTGCAATAACCTTACTTGTCAGGTAAAAGGATTTAGTAGACTCCTTCAAAGACTGGTGAGAACCACAAGTTTTGGGATTCAGAAGAGGCAAGTTTCTTTGGGTTCATGTGATATTTTTATTAGACCAACTGAGTAACTGAAACAAAGTTCTTTGCAAGCTCTCCAGGCACAGGAAAACTCCAGAATAGGAAAAAAAAGTCTAGTTGTTTTACAGGTCTGGAAAAGTCAATAGATCTTTGTGAGTCTTATTTTAAAGTGGAATAGGTTTTGCCAAAAAGAATTTGCAAAGTAGGTTTTCATGGACGTGAACACCATTTGGGAAGTGGTTTGTGTCTGTGCAAAACAGTTAATGAGATGCCTCGGCACAGCACATTGCAAGCACGGGTGCAAGGATTTCCCTTGCAACGTGGGAAAGAATCTCAGTGCAGGATCAGAGCCCGCCAAAACCTTGCAGCTGCACCACCGAGTGCATGCTTACGATTGGCTCACGGTAAATTATGCAAACATGTCAGTCGGCAATTGGCTCGCTGACCAAATAAAAGGCTTGGGCGATGTCTGCCCAAACCAGAGGAGAGCTCAGACACGCATGAGGAGAGATCCCCGCGTGTGTTTCCAAGCCACAAAGGAGGCCTGATCAACCAACGACAACTCCCCACCGGAATCATCCGACGCCCCATACCCTGTGTGAGTGTGACCTTCAGCGTACCTGTGTTCCGTTTAAGTTCTGTAACTTCAAGGAACATGCCTACAGTGTACGGACTGTAAGTAAAGTTTTTTTTCTGGCTTCCAACAACCTGCGTCTCTAGCACCTCAATTCTGCTCCATCAGCGGCCCAATTCTGCCAGTGTTTCTCAGCCCCCACCTGGCATCATGAACAGGATCAGTGCACCGGGAAGACACGATGGAGCTAGAATTGGTTGAGGGTTGCCCCAGTGCAGTGGAAAATGCCACGTGCTAGACGCCACAGAGTTGGAAGCGCACATCACTTACCATCAGGCAGGTGGAATGGGTGGAAGAGTTGTGAGCGGTTGCCTTTAGCTTGAGGGAGAAGGGGAGCCTGCAAAAGAATGGGAAGTGAGCTTCCACCTGAGAGCCTTCAGATGTGTAATGGGGAGTGAGCGGGTTCGGTTTAAACCCCTGGAGCAAGGGGGCAGCAAGTCCTCAGCCGGACAGAAGCTGAGCGAGGAAGATGAGGTTCTCAGTTGAGAGTTCGTTTGCTGTATGCGCTGTGTGTGGGAGAGTAAAGGACCAGCACTGATTGATTTAGACACATTGTTACCAGAATCGAGACAGCCGGAGCTTTCAGAGCTCCACAGAGAAGCAGAAGAAAGCCGCTTCATATCTGAAGGGACAGGCACGGTATTGGGAAAGAAGAGAATGCTGCGAGTAATGTTCAGCAGGTCACAACCCTTAAGCGGGAAAGGACTGAGCTGAAAGCCCGATTGCACGCTGTACATGAGGTCAAGTGGGTTGCAGCTGTAGAGGAAAGCCGGAGTTTCCCATCATCGTAAGATGGCGATGAAATGGAAGGGGGCCACCACAGAAGGGTCGAGAAGGAGGGCTGATTTACCCACGGCGGAGCAGAAGTAGCAACTCCACCCCAGAAATACCACCACGGAAGGGTAGAGAAGTAGTGTGGAGCTAACAGTGGGGCGGAAGTAGCGACTCCACCCCAGCAAATTCCCACAGGCCCGCCCCTGGGCTGTAACCAGGAGGCAACAGAAAGCGTCCTGCAACTTTCTCTTTCATCAGATGCAGTGACAGCTTGAGCAGCCATGCACCCTGTGGCAATGGAGAGTCAAATGATGAGTACAGCCTGCACTACTGCCAGCACTTATCATGCCAGGACTTGGACTGAGATACAGGCCTTGTGTAAAAGGTCTAAAATAAGAACAGCGGAGACCTTAGCTGTGTGGATCGAATGCCTGGTTATGGAGTTTGGATCTGACCTGGTGGATCAAAACGAGGTGAGCTCTTTAGTTAGATGAGCCTCGTAGAGTGGAGGACATGCTGCTGACATCAGCATGGTGAGGTACAATTTTTACTGGCCGATCTTGCTTCCAGCACTTGTTGCAGGTCAAGCCAGCCAGAGAGGCTATGCATGGCGTGAAGGATGACCATCGAGGGTCAGCGTGGAACAGATCTTGCATGTGATCATCGGAGTTTCCTATTGCACGTGGAATCTGAGACGACACGCACTGGAACTGTTGCCATCCCAGCAGCAGGAGCTGTGGCCTCACTGTTACCTGCAAGATCCGGGAGCTGTTCCAATCACGCTGGCAAGTGTCAATGTGTACGGAGGAAGAGCTGCAGTTATCCTCTGAATTTTGTTGAATCCCTTAGCGGGACAGCCTGCAACTGATTTCTTGAGGCAATTACCGCGACTACAAGCTCTTGTGAAACTGGGTCAAAGAGAGTTCAGTGACCCAGAGCAACATCGAGCGCACGAGTCAACCCTATGACGATTCCAACCGATGCAGAGAACACCGGAGGAGCGCGAAATGTTTATGTTCCTGATGCGTTACTACAGGCTCACCAAGCAGCAGTTGAGAGTTCTAGGTGATGAGGGTCAATGGAACCTGGCCTACGAGATGAGGTTCCAATGCCAGGATGAACCAGACAATAAATCATCTTGTGAGAATTATTAATTTTTCTGTGAATAAGCTAATTAAATATTCCTGAGAATTTCTTTCTCTGCAGGTCCGCTGGAGCGTGTGCAGACTGAATTGGAGCAAGAAAAGAGTTTTTGAGAAGAGGGAGTTATCTCTGCAGGTCCATTGAGAAATGTGTACAGACCGGACCAAAGAGTACATTCTGAGAGAGGGAGAACCTCAAGAGACTGGGATGCGATGACGCCCAATGAAGTTTTGATGCTTGAACTGTTCATCACGAACTTATTGATGTGTAGCTGTGTTTTGTTAGGCTATTGTTTGATTAGATTGTTGGAGAACGAACTTGCTTCATTGTCTGCTCTTGTTTATGCTCATTTGCAATGTGAACCTGTATTACGATGTGAGTGCGATGTAACTGGTCCGATTGTGCTGTGGACACAACTGTGCCTTCAGCAAGGGGGCATGTCAGTGCAAAACAATTAACGAGATGCCTCGGCACAGCTGTGTTGAGCACATTGAAAGCACGGGTGCAGGAATTTCCCTTGCAACGCAGAAAAGAGTCTCAGTGCAGAATCAGAGCCTGCCAAAACCTTGCAGCTGCACCACCGAGTGCATGCTTACGATTGGCTCACGGTAAATTATGCAAACATGTCAGTCGGCAATTGGCTCGCTGACTGAATAAAAGGCTTGGGCGATGCCCGCCCAAACCGGAGGAGAGCTCAGACACGCATGAGGAGAGATCCCCGCGTGCATTTCCAAGCCACGAAGGAGGCCTGCTCAACTGACAACGACTCCCCGCCGGAATCATCCGATGCCCCATACCCTGCATGAGCGTGAGCTTCATTGTGCCTGTGTTCCGTTTAAGTTCTGTAACTTCAAGGAACGTGCCTACAGTGTACGGACTGTAAGTAAAGTTATTTTCTGACTTCCAACAATCTGTGTGTCTAGCACCTCAATTCCACTCCATCAGCGGCCCCATTCCGCCAGCGTTTCCCGGCCCCCACACTTTGAAACCATAACGTGTATTTACATGTGTGCTTTACTGCAGGGTAGACAAATTAGCATCACACTAAAGCATCACAGTCTACATGTACACTGATATTAACATGCAGTAAACACCCTAACTCCTCTGTAGACTAGTACTGTTGAGGACAATACTAACTTATGGTAGAATAGTTTACTGCACTGAAAGGCACATGTAGACAGTGACTGGGGTGTGCACTGCACCCAGTCAGTCTAACCAGACTTGGACCTGCTCTGTCCTAGCTCAAATAGCTGCTATCCCAGGCTAACATGTAGACAATGTGCCTGGGAACAGTTAAGTCTGGCATAAATTGCTGATGAGTTTATTGTATCACATTCATTTCAAATGTAGATGCACCCACAAACAATGCATTTATAATTATTACAATCTTGTATTCCACCTAAAAGAAAACCAGAAGGAAGGCCTTTTAACTACTTTATTTCATAAAAGATCAGGTAAAGGAAGCAAAACAACCCCATCAAACCACACCAAAGAGAAACCATTCCAGGACATTCAGAACATCACACTATGACAAACACCTTCGCAGTAGTACACGTCATGCCTAACATGCCATTATAGCCCTCAAGAGATGAACAATTCCACCCTTTCCTGTCCCATAGTACATGTGCAAAAACCTTCAGCATCTCACCCCAAGAAAAACAAAAGCAGCCTGGTGAGGGTCCAGGGAACGGCATAAGCCAGAAGCCATAGTCCGCCACCGCTCCCGCCTGGTCACCCCCACCAGTCAAGACATCAGAGCATGTATTTGAGATGGCCGTCCACCATGTGGCACAGCGCTCCCTTAAGGGCCCAGAGTGCCTTAAAGGCGGGCATCCCCTGCCAGAGCACAGCGTGCTCAAACTCCAGTGAGAGGCATGCCTGCTCTAGGAGGCCAAAAAGCCACGGGGCATTGTCTGAGCCAGTGCTGGCCAGCCAGTTGCGGCAGCTCTTGAGGACGGCCATCTTGGCCTGGCTCAGTAAGAAGTTGGACAGACAGATGGCTCCCTGCTCAGCCGCCCGGTACGGGTAGAAGCACACTTAGATGGTGTCTGGGAGGCTCCTACCCAGCACCTCCAGTGGTGGCTGAAGGGTGTCAAAGAGCAGCCACAGGTGGGGACAGTCCAGGAAAGCATGAAAGAGATCCTTCTCCATGCCTCCAGGGTAAAAGGGACAGGCCATCAAAGCGGCTGGGTCCAAGTGGGACGCAAACATGCCAGTGGATAGGTTGCTGTGCAGCAACCACCACTGCAGGTCACCAGTCTTCTTGGTGGTCGGCAGCTTATACAATGTGCGCCGTGCCGGGTGGGCTGGTGGGGAAGCCAGTGGCCCCAGGCACCATCACCACAGTATATCAGGACGGCCTGCCAACACCCAAGTATGGCGGATGCAAACCACCCAGGCATACAAGCTTCTACGTGATAGAGAAGCAAAGGGACAACCCGTGTCACTATCGGGAGGCATGGGCAGCCACGACAGAGTGCCTGGCCCACTGACCAACTCTGCAGCCACAGCCGGGGTGACCCGCAGCGGAGGGAAAGCCTTGTGGCCCGCAGAACCTGGCGTGCCCGGAGATGTTCATCCAAGGCAGCTGCTGCCACCAGCGGGAGGGCGGCGAGAATGTCACGCAAGAGATGACCCATGGTGCAGATGGAGCGAACACCCAACTGTGCAGCCAGCAACTCTGGCAAGAGCCAGACTGACCAAGTGAGGTCAAGGAGATAGTGCAGACGGAGGGTACGAGCTTAGATTAGGGTGAGTATGAGGCTGGTAGAAGCCAGGCTCAGTGCAGAGCACAACAGGGTTGAGTTGTGCACCAGAGGCTCCCCCAGCAGCTGTGGGAAACACAGGGTCTGGGCTCGAGGCTGGAGGTGAAAAGCAGCCTGCTAGGCTCATACCAGGCTGTGGTAAAAGTCTGGAAGCACCGCCTAGTTCAGGAGCATGGGGATCAGCAGAAAGAGCTCCTGGTCAGAGCCACGGGCACCAATCCTCTGAAGGAACCGGTATGCCAATTGTTGCCAAGGCAGGTGCTCCTCTCTGTAAAGCAGTCACTAAAGGGCCTGCAGGCAGAAGCTGCCACCCTGCTCACCAGGTCAACCAGACCCTGGCCCTCCTCGGTGACAGATAGGTGAAGGATGGCTCATGGGAGCCAGTGGTGTCCATCCCAGAAGAAGTGTACCAGGTTGTGCTGGAGTCTCTCAAGTAGATCCGGTGGGGGGTTGAGCATGGCACACTGGTATCACAAGGTTGCTGCTGCCAGGTTGTTGATAACAAAGACGTACCCCCAGTATGAAAGGCTGGGCAGACGCCAGCACCACTGCTGCAGGCAGGCCTCCACCCCCTCCTCGAGGCTGTCCTAGTTGCACACCATGAAGGTTGGTGGCCCCAGTAACACACCCAAGACCTTGAGGCCCTTTTTGCACCAGGTGAGGCCCCCTGGCAAATCTGGAGGGGCGTGCCAGTCCATGTGCCAAGCAGCAGAGTATCGCTTTTGGCCCAGTTGATGCAAGCAGAGAAGGCACACTTATAGTCACACTAGCAATCTGCCAGGGCCTGCACATCTTCCTGGGTGTTGAGGAAGACAGTGATGTCATCTGCATATGCTGACAGCTGAAGAGGAGGGCCAACGGACTGGTCCGTGGCCAATGGTATGGCCACACCACTCAAGCGGCTCAGCAGTGTGTGTAGCAGTGGCTTGATGGCCAGGGCATAGAGTATGCCCGACAGTGGACGCCCCTGACTAATGCCTCTGCATACGGGGAATGGAGCACAAAGCACACCACAGACCTTGAGCAGGCTGGAAATGTCTTGGTACAGGACCCAAAGGGCCCCGGAGAAGAGAGGCCCAAAACCAAAGGCCTCCAGTGTCTGGAAGAGATAGGCCTGACCCACCCGGTCGAAGGCCTTCTCCTGGTCTAGAGAGATGAGGCCAATATAGAGGCTAAAGAGCTCGCTAGCTGTGAGTAGGTCACGCAGCAGGAACAGGTTGTCCTGAATGGTCTGCCAGACATGTAGTACCTCTGCTCGGGCCCAGTGAGAGAGGCCATGACTGCACAGAGTCAGGTGACCAATGCTTTGGCCAGAATCTTATAGTCTGCATGCAGCAGGGAGACCAGCTGCCAGTTCTTAATGTAGCCAAGGTCTCCCTTCTTGGGCAGCAGGGTCAGCACTGCTCGGTGGCAGCTGATTGGCAAGACCTTGTCGGCAAGGCTCTCCTAGAAAATGTGCAGGAGGCTGCGGCTGAGGAGAGGCTGGAAGGTCTTGTAAAATTAATCAGGCAACCCATCGAGGCCTGGGGCTTTGATGGAGGCGAGGCCAGCCTTGGCAGCTGCCAGCTGTTCCAGAGACAAGTCCCACTCAAGCTCACAGGCCTTCAGGGCATTGAGACGCGGTAAGTCTGCGTGAAGTTCCCGTGTGGCCTCAGAGCATGACGGCTCAGCTGCAAACAGGTTACGAGAGAAGGTGACAGCATGTTTGCGTATTTCACCTGGCTCTGTAATTACCCAGCCCTCAAGAGTCTTGAGATGATCCAAGACTTTGCTTGTTGCCCTCCGCCACTCCAGAGTGAAAAAGAAGCAGGTCAGGGCGTCAGTTTCTATCAGCTCTTGGCAGTGGGTGCGGATCATCGCACTGCGGGCCACACTCTCCGCCAAGTCGTGCAGGCATTTTCTGCAGAACTGGAGGCTCTTGCTCAATGCTGCACCACTACTAGCAGCCAGCAGAGCAGCCTTGAGCTCCGCCACATCCTCCTCCAACTCTCGGATATGTTGGCATATCTTGTTCACAGCCAGCTAGGTGTACTGCTGGTAAAAGGTTTAGATCTGTACCTTGCCCATGTCCCACCACAGCTTCCAGGAGGAGTGGCTCGGTCTCACAGCCTCCTATCTCTGCCAAAAGTGGGCAAAGCAGTCCTGGAAATAGGAGTCGTGAAGCAGGCTGACATTGAAACACCAATAAGATGCCCATGCACAGGCTCTCCCCAGCAGGCTCAGTTCACAGAAGGCTAGGCCATGATCTGACAGACCTGAGGGAGCGATGCTGTTGCTGCGCAGGAGTGGCAGGTGGTGCCTGGTGACATAAAGGTGGTCAAGGCAAGCCATGGTGAGACCACTGGCACCCATCCTGGCCCAGGGGTACTAGCACTCATCAGGATGCAGGGCTCACCAGATGTTCACGAGGTCTGCCCCTCCAGGACAGATTGCAGCTTGTGAGTGGAGGGCAAGTGGGGCTCAGGCCCTGTGCGGTCAAGTTGGGAGGCAGTGGTGCAGCTGAAATCCCCACCAAGGAGGAGCAGGTAATCATCCTCATTGGCATCGCGCAGGAGGGCAGCCAAGGTCTTGAAAAAAATGACCTTCTCCTGGCCATGGGAGGGTGCATAGACGTTGATGAGAAGGAGGCGGTGTTGTGTGAGGGTGACACGGACAGTCAGCAAGCGGCCGTGGACAACCTCCTGTGGCACCACCGTGTCAAGCTGCAGCTGCAGTGATAAGAGAGTCGCGACTCCAGTGCTGAGGTTGGTGCCATAACTCAGGAACACCTGGCCTCACCAGGCAGCCTGTGAGGCCACCTGGTTGAATCTATCAGAGTGTGTCTCTTGAAGAAAGATGACGGTCAGCCTCTTCTGTCGCAAGAGCTCCAAGACGGCCTTGCGCTTCAATGAGTCTTGATAGCCATTGATGTTAAAGGTGCCAATGGTTGTGGTTGCCATGGATGTGGGTGTAGGAGAGGAAGAGCAAAGCAAGATATAGGTGGAAGAGTGAGCACCCAAGAGCAGAGCAAGACAATACAGACAGGTCAAGGAAGGTCTACAGTGCCCTACTCTACTCGAGGGACCTGCCCAGGCCCCATTCAATTCTCACCCTCTGGGCAAGCTTCTCCAAATGGTAGGCCATCTGTTGTGTGCCCAGATCCTGCTGGATGAGCTTGGCTGCTGCCCTGGCAGCCTTGACAAACACTTTGGGGTCTGTGCACCACTGAGTGATGTGTCCTGCCATGTTCTTCTGCCCCTTAGTCAACTTCAACAAGGACAGGAGTCCCCCATAGTCAGGAGGGACTTAGGGGGGTTCCACCAGCTTGGGGTGGATGTTGCCTACGGAAGAGCGGCGAGGCCGCACCCCTAGCAGGAGCTCGCCTGCAACTGCAGCATTGACACCTTTGATGTCTAGGCACATCAGCTACCTCTCATTGTCCGAGTCAAGGACCTGCTCCACGAGGGCATTCCCCGTTTTCTTGAGTGGGGGGAGAGGCCATCCTGCTCATGACATCTCTTGTGAGACTCAGAGAGCTGGATCTCCATCTTGCTAACTTCTCCATCCGATCTGCTAGGCTGGGGCATGACCAAGGGGGTAGCAGACTCTCCTGCCACCCCCAGGGCCAGGCCACCAGAAGAGAGGCATTCACCACTATCCCTGCTGCCACCCAACTCCGGAGTCTGGGGGACAGGCGAGGGGAAGGGGACCTCCACAGCCCTCTGGCCCCTGCTAAGTCTACCTCGTTGATGTCTACATCCAATGGGGAAGGTGGTATAGCAGCCAGAGTGGGGTCAGGCTCTCTAGTGGGGGGTCCTCAGCGCTGGTGGAGGGTCCGGACAGGAATGGGGCATCCTGAAAGGCCCCCTTCATCTTCCTCTCTTTGTTCTTCTTCTCGGTGGTGGTGGGCAGCTCCCCTTGTGCTGGGGATGGGCCAGACTTCTCCTGGCCTGCCCCAGCTGGGCCAGCCGCCTCAGGCAGCACCATATTGGCAAGTGGCTGGGAGGAGGCCCGAGCCCCATCATCCGATGAGGCTCCAGCGCTGCAATCCTCGGCCACCCCAGCCACTTCAGCCAGGGTAGGAAAAGGGCAAAAGGAGGCATCCACCCCTCCACCCGGTGGGGCTCTTGCACTGAGGGCAGGGGGCACTACAGATGGAGGAGGTGGCAGTGGGGCCTGGGTAGTAGCACCAGCCCCTCCACTAGACAGTGATTTCACACTGGAGACCCTAGTCCCCTGAAATGGAATAAGGGTAGAAGGAAGATCTCCCAGCCTCACTGGACCAGCCGTGTGCCCCAGAAGTCAACACGCCATCCATCGGCATTGCTGCAGGTGGTGATGATTCAGCTGCCTTGCCCTGAGGGTGCTGAGCAGCCAGGTAGGAAGAGCCACTGCACTTGAAACACATGGTCTTTCCCACAGACAAATAGATGATAAACCTACAACCCTTCGAGTGTAAGGGGGCCCTCCTTGAGGAGGATGAAGACCTGCCTCCAAAAGGACAGGACGTGCTTCAGCTGAGGGTCCCTGCTTCCCATCGGCAGTCAGTGAAAAGGAATCGTAGGAACTCCATAGACCTCGAGTCCCCTGATCAGCTTCTGGTCAGAAATGTGAGGTAGGACGTTGGAGATCACGACCCTCACTACCTGAGTCTCTAAGGGTGTGACAGAGTAGTGAATGTCCACAATGTCTAGGCTTCACACACATTCTGTCAACCAAGGTGGGGGGTGCTCAAGTAAATCTTCGGGACCATGTTCACACGACTGCATAACAGATGGCATGCCATCCCAGGAGAACAGCTAGAGCCTCTATGCAAACCTCAAGCCCCACATGGAGAGGGGTATGAACCCTTAAGCCATGAGTCAGCAGGAGGTCCCGAGAGACATCCTCATGCCAGCTGCCAGGTGTAGGAGCAGCCATTCCTCACTAGGACAGGGTTAACTGCAAAGCATAAAACTAGGGGAATGAAAAAAAAACCCCTTAAATACAGGAACTCAAGGCCAAGCTCCTGGGAATGTGGCCAAAACAAAAAGTGAAGATAAGCGGCCAAAATGGGGAGGGGGTGGAATCAGGGTGTGAAAGAAAAGCATGGATAGAGCAAAGTAAGAGGGGAGGGAAGAAAACTGCACCCCTCAAGCGGCAAATGATAAGAGACTTCCCTGCAGAGGGGGAGAAGGGTGGAGGGGGGAAAAAGTGGCAGGGGGAGGAAGGGAGGCGGGGGGAGAACAGCAAAAAGAAAAAGGGAAACAAAGTGGTGGGAGGGGGAAGAAGGGTCAGTTAAGAACACTTCTAGAAGGCAGGCTAATGGAAAAGGTAACTCCCCACAAAAAGCAAACAGAAAAAAGAGAAAAAAAGGGAAAGAGACAGTCAAAAAGAAGGTTGTGAGAAACAAGTCAGACAAAGAAACCGGAATCAAGATGGGAAGGGAGAGAGAGGAGAGAAAAAAGGGGTGGGGGGAAGCTACAAAAATGCAAATAAAGACTCAGAAAGTGAAATCAACAGAAGCTAGAGACATTTAGACAGGTGGGAGTGAAGAAAGAAAAGAGATAGGAAGCCGGGGAGTCTTATGCTTGGGATTGCCCCATGCAGCTCCAAGCAAACCTGGTCCAAAGCATCCAAAGCGGAAGGAAGAAAGGAAAGAAGGGGAAAAAAAAGGAAAAAAAAAATCCCCACAGGACAGGGTTGCTGAAGGAGAACTACCAGGATCTCCTTGATAATGCAGCGACATACACCTCCTGCCCAAAATAAATAAATAAATGCATAAAATTTAAAAAAGAGTTCCCAAGAAAAAACAAAAGCAAACAAAAGAAAAAAAATCAGAATTTGACTGCAAAGAGTTAAGTAATGCAGAATATATGCACTGGATGTTTTAGTACAAAGGTTGAAAACAGTCAAGGCTGCTTCCTCTGTCCTGCACTGCAGTTTTGCTCTGTAAGCATAAAGGTGGTTGTCCTATGTTACTTCCCATCCTAATCCATCACTGTGCAGAAAACAATGACATTTTATAAGAGATTTCCAAAAGCTCAAACTTTTGGCTTCTCGCATTTTTTTTACCACTATAGTTCTTTTTAAGAATATCATGAGTGAATCCTGAAACCTGATGTAGGAAGGAGGTTGTTTACAATTTGAATTAATGTAAGGAAATGAAATACCTGAAGTTATATAGAAAAAAAACACAAGTGAAACTGAAATCCAACAATCAATAAATAATTATGAACATGAGTCAATATTAATTTTCACTGGGATTGTATTAAATTTGTCAGCCTATAGGTTTGAGCACTGAGTGTTGCAATTAAAAAAAAAAATAACCAGAAGTGTTATCCCAATTTTAATAATTTCAAAATCTTCCTTTTTGATATAGACAACTGATCAGATTATTACCATAGCATAAAGGATGGTAGACAGGAAGTCACTAGGGAATTTCTGTACTGTACTAACTATATTATACTCATTACTCCATATCCTGTATCACCTATGAATGCTTTTTTGTTTGTTTGTTTTGCTAGGGATTTCATATTAAATTATGAATAATTTAACAATTAAGTTGCTCATTACAGTTGGTAATCTATGCAGCTTTCTATTATGTTTCACTTTGTTGTTGTTCTGTTTTGTTTTATTTTAGTGTTTAATCTATGCCTTTACTAATTTAGATTCTCAAAGGAAAAAAGTAACTGATTTATTTTTATGTTATAAAAAGGACCGAATGAGTGGTGTAGAGCAATAAAGTCTTAATGTGTAACTTTTGCCAATTAGCAAAGACACATCTCTGACTTTAAATTAATATATATACATATATTATTTAAGTTTGCACAAGGAACACACAGAAACCATTTTCTAAAAAATCAACTCATGTAAAAATACAGCAGTATGGTAAAGAATTAACAAGGTTTAACAAATATCTCTTTGAATTTTGTGACATTAACAGTAATTTTAGTTCTGAGCTTGTGAAATCTGTGACCCAGACAAAAGCGCTATGACAGAAACTGTTTGGAAATACCAAATCATAGGCAGGGGTATTAAACAGAAATCACTATTATAGATTTTTTCAATATTCAATAGAAAGGTTATTTTAATACCCATAGGTAAAGCACAGTGTTCTCCAGAGTCTCTGAATTTAGTCTAAAACACAATGTTACCACTTAATCTATAGTAAGTGATGTGATATTATCTTACATCCATGTCAGATCTCCAAGGTGGACAAATGAATAGTTGTTTGCAGTAAGCCTCATTACTGAGTGGTAAATAATAATGATGTCATATAAGGACAATTAAAAATCCTATTTGGTCCATTTACAGAATTCATCTAAAATACTCAAACCCAAGGAGTTCAACATGAACAGCAGTTGCATTAAAAAACAATGAATCTCTTCTGACATTTTTTATTCTAAATTTGAAAATTACAAAATTAGTTTCCTCTCTTCCTTATCTGCCTAATACATACAAGTAATCATGCTAAGCCAGACTATGGAGATTTAATAGAAATGTATGATTTCAGCAGGAGGCAATTACCTCAAGTGTTAGACACATGTGAAGCTCCCTAGCCAGCCTATTAGGACTGTGCATATGAAGTAAAATTGCTTCTTAGTGCTTCTTGACTCCCATTGCTTTCCCTTATATGTGAATTGTTAATAGTCTTAACATCATTCAGATTTTTTTTTTATTTTTTTTAGTTCAAGGTCACTTTCAGAATTCTTTAGTTTCCCGAGTCTCTGTTATTTGTCATTTTCTCTTAGAAAAATCACATTTACTTTCCTACCAATATCTTTTAAAATTAGAAATATGTTGGGACCAACACTGAAAGCCTCCATGCATATGATTAATCCAGGCAACCCAATAAAGCATAACGACTTTAAAGTTAATTTCTCAAACAGAAATATTGTACCAATTTGAGCCCATTCCTGCAGTTTTGTATATGCAAAATTCCTATCAGTTTCAAAGGCAACAGTAAATATTTATAAACTGCTAACCAGATATTTTAGCATTATCCATATTGGGTTCATGTTGTTTAGAACACTTTTTATTCCAGTTCTGAATTTCTGTCTCCCTTACTTAAGGGGAGAAAAGTTTCTGACTTACAACATAACATTTCTTCAGCAATATAAAATTTCTTCAATAAATTATGGATCTACATCTCAAATCAGAACAGAAACCCAAAGATATTAAACAAGAATCTGGCGATATTGCTCTTTTAGTCTCATTTTCATATTCATTATAGGGATAGGATACTTACCTAGATGTAGATATCACCCCTTTTTTAAATATACTCTCATACACTTATCTGTTTTCCTCTGTTCATAAAATATTTATGACGGCAAATATAATTTATGATATATTTTACAGGTTATCTCCTCTTATTTTGTTGCTTTATTTTGTTTTCCCCTGTAATAACAAATTATTATACTTTGAGGTATGTTTGTTCATGATTTGTCTTGGTGAATCTTGGAACCATTTATGTGGCACTTACTGTGCTGCTTTCAGCAAAGCTAATATATGCAATCCCCTTTGTGTACTATCATCTAAATAAAGCAATGTTTGATTCTGTTATCTAAAAATCATTAAAGTATTACCAGACCAATGACTCTAATGCAGAACACTATACTATTTATATTATGTAAAAAAAATAACCTCAGTGGCACAATCATTAATAGAGAAGGTCTTAATTTTACTTCAAATTCTGTAGGAAAAAAAAAGTGTTAGTAAAGGAGAAAAATGGAACTTTAGTACTGGAGTGAAAAGAAAAAAGAAAGATCAGAAACAATACAAAGTAAAAATAAAGAAAAAAAGGTGAAAGTTTCAAAAGTCCTCATTAACTTGAGAATCACAAGCTTCAATGAATTTGAGCTAATAATTTATTACAGTTATTTTTGAAAACCCACGCCCAAAATGTTCAGTGCAAATGAACAGAAACAGTAGAATATTTAAATATCCATTTGTTTTAGACAGATTATTTTAAGAAAAGTAACCATAGTCTATGTTCAGTCAAGGCAATAGTGCATAAGAGTATACTTGCGGATAGAATATCTGTTCTGCAAATTTTTACAACAGCATAGGGCAGGCTGTCATTTATAATACTAACAAAGTATAAGTTGATGGAGACTTCTTATACTCCTGGGCCTAGCCATGATAATATATAAAAAACAGGCACAGTGGTCCTACTAGTCTTCCTTTGATCCTACCTGCAATGTTTATTAAGCAAAAAAAAGGGATCGTATATAAACTGCTTCATAGATGAGAAGAGGTGAGACACATATATCTTTAGGACCTACCACTTAAGGGAAAAATGTAAGGTTTTTGGGGGTGGGGGGGAGGGTTGAACTTTTTAACAAAATATTCACTTCCCTTTCACCATCCAACCTGGGGAGTCTTTTCATCTTGACTTTTATATCGTGCAGCTCTCACTGCACCAGTTTGTTTGCCATTGCAGCTACTTTAAGAAAGTATTTTAAGGGAATGAACTTACTGACATAATTACCCGAGTTATTATAGCCTAACACAAAGAGAAATAACCAAGGACAAAAATATATTCTACATACATTCAGTAAGATGAGACTTTAATAAAAGACCTTAGAAGTGGGGAAAGTAATTAATTAGACATTTTTTTCCACTGGAACTACATGAGGTATTATTTTCAGTCAAATCTGTACCAAGCCATGTCACCATATGCTAAATACTAAAAGTTTGACACTGTATAGGAACCAGTAAATGGCCTTCAGTAAGTAACTGATTGCTTATATTTTGTTAATTTCCTGAAACTTGACAGGACCCACATATTATTAGCTTATAGTTATTCATTAGCTCCACTTCCTATCAAATTTGAGTACATTATGAAAAAGGTATCTGATACAATAATCTAAAACCTGTCTAAAATCATTGCCAAAATGAGACCACTATGTCAAGGCTGTGTTTACAGTTTCTGTTCATGGTTCAAGTTTGCATACATAAATTCATAGATTGTAAGACCGCAAGAGACTTTGGAAGATCATTGGGTCCAGCCCCCTGCACCAAGCAGGAAAGATAACTTGGGGTCAGATGACCCCAGCAAGTATCAAATACATGACACTGTCATTCTCTATAAACTAAATATTAAAACCATTAAAAATAGATCACAATTGATTTTCTGACTCCTAGCATTGGTATATGATTCTATGAGCAAGTAACATCCCTGGGGTATATCTAGCCATAAATGAGGCATATGCCTCTCTTCTGACCTTCAAAGTTGAATTCAAAGACAAATCTCTGGGCTTCTAGGAAGGAAATTCCACGCCTTCTCTAATGCTGGGGTCTCTGCACCCCAGATGCTGTGCCCTCTCTGGTGCTGAGGTCTCTGCACCCCTACCAAATGCTGCACCCTCTCTGGCACTGGGGTCTCTACTCTGTATTGGGCCCCCACTGAGATGTTCTCCTTCCCCAAATAGCTTCACCCAAACCCCTGGTCTTATAAAACTACAAACAAAACATAAGCCCCTGGACTATAACTTAACATATGTTACCAAAGGTGTGCTCTGCCCCTTTACCATTAACCAGAGCAGAGGTTAGTCAGGCCTCTTTCCCTTCTCATTCTAAGGGGGCTCCTTCCCCCTTAGCTGCCGGCAGAGAACTGCCTCCCTTAATTTCAGCCTAGGGGTTATATGGGCCCAGGGTTTTATAGTTTTATAGTTTCTGCCTGGGGTATATAAGTCCCTGCCAGCTGACCAGATACAGGTGCTGACTAATTTCTGCCTTAGCCAGTTGCCAAGGCAATCTGCGCCTGGGCTTCTGCCTGACTCGTTGGGCTCTCCCCAGGCAGCTCCTGCTCTTCTAGGAGCAGGGCACCTAAATGCCCTGCAACAGGCTGATTGGACTATAGTTGCCCAGGTCCTCCCTCTTCCCTTTCTTAAAAATGAGCACAATGTTGGCCCTCTTCCAATCCTCAGGGATTTCTCCTATGCGCTATGATTTCTGAAAAAGCTTTGCCAGGGGTTTCGTGATGACCTCAGCCAGCTCCTTCAGCACTCTTGGATGAAGTCCATCCGGTCTCCCTGACTTATAAATGTCTAGCTTTACTAGTTGGGATTGCACCCACTCAGCACCTACAGTGGTAAGGCTGTCATTCCCAGCATGCCCCTATGAGCCATCTCTCTCTTGACTTTCCCCTTGGTCAGATGAAGTACCAAAGCAAAATGGGCATTCAGAAGTTCAGTTTTTTCACCGAATGTCAGTTACCAGCTATGCCAAGGCATTAAGGAGGGGTGTCACGCTTCCATTTATTTTCCTTTTACTGGTGACATACCTAAAGAAGGATTCTTATTGTCCTTCACTCCCATGGCTAGCCTAACCTCAGTCACCACCTTGACTTTCCTGATCATTTCCCTACAAGTTCTGGCCGCTATTGTATAATCCTCCTTGAGGACCATCCCTAGCTTCCACTGTGTGTACACCTCTTTTTTTCTCTTTTTAAGAGGACTCCAATGTCCCTATTAAGCCAGGAGGGCTTGCCAGTCCTTCTGCTACCTTTCTTTGCAGGAATGGTTTTCTTTTGTGCTTTGAGGATTGTATCCTTGAGCAAAGACTACTCTTTGTGTACCCCATTCACCTTCCCTTCCTGGTCCCACATTGCCTCCCCTACTAATGCTCTGAGCCTGTTGAAGTCAGTTCATTTACATTCCAGAATCATGTTAGTTAAAAAAGCCAAACCAGATAAAATTTTTAATCATGAAAAGCAAACTGTTTTGAAAACTTTGAGAGAGTTTTCTGAATCTCCAAAACATCTCTGTATGCCTTGGGGTTGTGAAAAACAAGCCACTTTGACTTATCACCTGCTTGCATACATGTACATATTTGCAAATCTGCATGGATATTGAGATGAAAATGAAAAATGTCTTGCTATTTGAAAAGTTTTGCTGGCACTTCTAATTTATATCTAAGTATGAAGGAAGCCTCATTTTATTCTCTCTCCCTTTGCAGAAACAAGTGTTTAAAAACTGAAACTTTCTTTAGCTGAAATTCTTAACTTCAGTTACTTTCACCCAGCTTCTAAACTGCCATAAGTAAAAATCTTGGAAGTGATGGTAAAAGGTGGACATACAAAAGGTAATTTTGTATATCTCAAAATATTACTTGCTAAAAATTTTCCATCACAAAGGTTTTACTTCAGAATTTTCTTAGCTTATGCATGAGAAATACTCTCAGGCTTGGGCAGAAGGGTAGAGAGAAATCAAATTCATATGCTTTGAAGATAAAAAAATGTCTCTCTGGATAAAAATTAAAATGCCTGGGAAATCACATGCATAATAATAATAGTGTTGCTTGTACTAAAAAAAAACAATTGTTTAAAGACTTGTAGGTAGTACTGGAAGGCATGAATACAAAAGGAAATACTGTAACACTCCAAGGTCCCAGATGCACATCCATTTAAAAGCTTTTTCAGGCTATCAGGCAAAATATGAGCCTGCACAACATCACACAATATGTATACCAGAGATTCAAACTATAAGCTGGACAGAAAGTGTTCTACTATACATAGCCCAAAGGATAAGAGATTCACTTACATGTGTTTCTGTACTGCCATTTCTATCTTAAATTACATGTGAAATATATTCAAAAAGTCTAAGAGGGTGATATATATTGGAGATCACAGCTGTCAACAAACTGCATAACAGAAAGAAACCTTGGGAGAAGTAACCCTGTGATTAATTCATTTCTGTTTGCATTTTGCTTAAAGATCATACTCTGTATTTTTGTACTGAATCATAGTAATATAGTGAGTTCTTCATGCTCTAAGTCAGCTGTAAAGTAAATGCCTTTTTGAGATAGTATGCATTCATCATCAGTCAATATGTTACATGTTGTAGCAATCAGAATATTATATATTAACTAATGAATGCACACCTGGAAGTGTCATATGCATCTTAACACAGTTGTGGTAATGATGACAGGGAGGATGTTAAAAAACTTAGGAGATAGTACATATAAAGAGGCTAGTCACTCAGGTCCCATGAACTTCATAGTGCACTGGACTTTTATATAGTACTGTGGTGAGACACCCAGTCCCACACTCTAATATCACTCAAGCAGTCACTCTCATACTGCAACCATTTGAAATAAAAAACTTCACAAGCTAATCTGTGAAGTGGGAAGCACACAACTGGCTTTTAGCTTAGGTTTGTTTAATTTTATTTCAGTCTTCATTTTATTGCACATTTTTTGACAAATGTAGTGCTTACAAAAGTTACCAGCTCAATAGTATTAGATAATGACTTCCTGTTGTCTGTTATATCAGGCCGAAAACCCTAGTGCCAATTACTTTCACCTAGTTCCTAAAGTGTCATAATGCTCTTTTATCATGGCACAATAGAAGTGTTACCAGTTCCAGACAGTAGTAGTGTAACTCTGGTGTGTTAAGGGGTGCCTAGATTCCAAGCAGTCACTAAGTAAGGAAAGCCAAAATGGATGCAGGGGGTCCAGTGCTCTAGCAACTACAGACTCTGGTTGCACAGAGCAGGGGAAGGTGTCCCCTAACCAAACAGAGCAGTTTTATATTGCCTGCTCTGCCCACACCAGGTAGAGTTTTATATTGTTGCTTACTGTGGAGTTTGTTGGTGGCCGAAGTGGGATAGGGGTGGTCAAAAGGGCTGAATTCTTTGAATGATGGACACCTTTCTCTGCTCTATGTGGCCAGAACCCATAGCTGCCAAGAACATCAAGCCTCTTACTCATTGGTTCCTTCCCATGCTCCACACAGCTGGAGCCTTTGGGTGCCTTTCAACATGCTGCAGGGCTGCTCTGACACACTGCATTACAGTGTGTCAGAGCAGACTCGATTAATCAAGTCTACTGAAACATGGGAATTACTGTGTTCCAGCCAGACTCCATGTCTCATGTATTAGCATCCATGCACTTCAAAATGGTGGCAGGGAGCTTTAACTGAAGATCATCCAACAAACTGAAGATTGCTAAACCACCCCCTCCGGAAGAGAACAAATGACAGCTGTACACATTCCTTATTCTGGTTATTCAACTTTTCTCAGAGTCAATCTAGAAAATTGTTGTAACAATGACTCATCCTCTAACAATATCTGTCCCTTTTCGTATAAAAACAAGGATTTCTTAGGGTGATATCTTTTATTGGATCAACTGTGTTGTTGGGATGAAAGTAGACAAGCTTTTGAAAGCAAGGCATTCTTCATCAGGTCTGGGGAAGACTTGATGGGAGATTTGCAGAATTTAGATATCACAGGTCACATTTACATGAGATGCTTAATGCACAGTAGCCTAATAACCATGGCTCCTGGTTTTCTCTGATTAAAAAAAAAAATCCCCAGTTTTTGGTTTAAAAAAGTAGCCCCGAATCCACATTTTTCCACTAATCCACGTGATTAACATGAAACACCACTAATATATAGATGTGTGCACCACTATATGTATCTATATATTAGTGGTGTTTCATTTTAATCATGGAAAAATGTGGATTTGGGGTGAGGGGTTATCTGAAAATTGGGGATTTTTTTTATCAGAGTAAACCAGGATCCCTGATGATAACGTAGGGAGCCTGTTTCCAAAGGAACACTGGAGAATAGACTACAGAAAGGCTGACCTCTGGCATGATGGTTAGAGTTTTGGGCTGGAAAGAGAGAGAGAGACAGAGATACCCTGATTCAAACTCTCTCTAGGTTTTCCAGGTGTATTGCCTAGCCACTCAACTATTCAGATGTTGAAAGGGAGCACAGTATATGGCACTGGTCTCTTACTATGTGCTTTTTGAGGAACCCTTCAATTTGCCAGAGTCATATGGAGATTGTGGATTGAGTTGTATGGCTGGTCTTTATTCCACCACATATTCAATTTAAAATGTGATGGGAATCAGGAAGCATATGATCTGTAACATTTTTTGTGGCTTGCTTCTCATTATGTCATGCCATTAATTGACAAATGGTATGGCAGAGTTACTACTTAAAGTGTGATTAACAGGTTCATTGTGTCATAAGTGTAACATTAGCCAGGCCCCAAACAAAAGCAAGATAACAAAGCTAATGGAACCTCATCTTTTTGACCTGAAGTCAGTCATGAACCATTAAACATTACTATCAGAACACACACACACACACACACACACACACACACACACACACACACACTCGGGTAGTAATGTTAAATAGTCTCTGTGTGTAATATATAATATTTATATATTTTTATCAGACTTCTAGAACAAACCCACCAGTGTTTCATCCAAGTATCTGAGCCTTAAATACCTATATGAATGCTTAACATTAAAACACTGTAAGTTGTCCCACTGAAGTCATTGCAAAGCTTCATTCTAATTGCTATGTTCTGTTGCAATTTTATATAGGGCCATGAAACTTTAAAATAGATTCCATGCTGCTTCAACACTTAGGGAAATCAATCAACCACACACATTTCTACAATCAACCTCTCACTGTGGATTTTATATTCCTGTACTTATAAATCTCATTTTTAATTACTTTTTGCAGCGCAATAACTGCGGTGCCATGCTGAGGATTAAAATCAGCATCCCTTACAGCTGCAAAAGCAACCTACTAGCTCTCATAACCCGTGGATATTCATTGAATATTAACAGCGATGACACCTGATCTTAACTCAAGGTATCTTAATTGTTTCATTTTATTATATATATATAAAAGAATTCCTACAACTTGATTCTTAAATTTTAACTCATTCCATTTTTTCATAGTAAAATTCTGGTTTGATAATATTAATTTGTGTTCTGTCACCTTCTCTTATTATTTTAAGAGAATTGTTATCCAATCAGCAAATATTGAAATAAAAGTATTTGCTTTCATGTAGCAAATTCAGTTGTTGCTGAATCATAGTAACACTTGAATGATCTGGTTGAAGGGCAGAATTTGCTCAACACAAATCCTTGGTTTTTCAAGTGGTAACAAGAATTTTAGATATTCAGCAGGCATCTTCACTTAGAGTGGATCTACACATGCAATTAAGGCAGCTGAATAAGCTTCAGTGCAGTTTATACTGAAGAGTATTGCTCTTGGGCACAACAGTTACATGTATGCCCTGGACTGCAACATGTTGAGCCAGAGTGGCACAGCCCCAGCTGGCTGGGGCCCAGGGAGTCAGCTTGCTAACTCAGAGCTGCTCTGCCCTAGCTCAGAGTGCTGCAGAGGGGCTGCCTGGGGTATAAGGGTGCTACAGTTGGGGCTAACTGGTGGGCATCCTCTGTATTGTAGCATCCTGGTGCCCTAGCTATCTCTGGACACTGTCTACATATGCATCATGATGTACTAACTCCACCATAGGATAGTACTTGTGTTGGGCAGTACTATACTGCAGCAGAATTAATTGGTTTACTCCAGTCTAATAATTCTGCATGCATAGATGGTGATACTTTACAGCAGAGCTAATTAGTCAGTTTCACAGTAAAGTGAACATGTAGATGCCTCCTTATTGTGCTAATCATGTGGCTAAGAGCCCATATAGTCCTTGATGGGGAAAAATTATATATACAATGCTATTAACTTTAATAGATAGATCTTTTGTTTTTATTGCAATCAAATGGAATTTCAAGAGATAGAAATCAGTTGTTTTTTCCCCAGCAAAAACTGAAAATGTAATCATAACATGAAATGGCATGTGACAAAAACAAGGGGAAAACAGGATAGTTTGTTTGACAGTTTGCTCAAAAGCTACGTTGTTAATTAAAACCTTTAAAAATAATATTGAGACGTGATACTGAATGGTTTGGATATTTTAAAGTATCAAATAATTTTAATGTTTTTCTATTTGAAGAAAATATATACTTCAAATGCAATTATAGCAACACCTACTACTGATGTTGCAGTTGAGGATTTGTCAGCAGTTCCATTAAGAATCTTTTTAAAAAGGCTTCATGATTTGACCATTAAAGTTTGCTTTGGGCTGCAATTTTGGATATAACGTATGTGCATCCAAAGAAATGTTGAAATGACATCATCTCATACATTTTTATGTGAAAAAAAATAATAACTTCACTACACTAAAATGCTACCGCATATTTTTCAGTTCAAAATATTCACTTGGAATTTATTTGCATCAGATAGGTAGTTTGATTTAGTTTACTGAGTTACAAGCATAAGATGTATTGTAGCTCCAGTGTGAACTAATGGGATTGAGATATGGCATAAATATGAGTTAAGGGTTTCACATTCAATCCTTTCTATAACAGAGCTATTTAATTAGCAATAAGTAACTTGGAGTAGTCATGTACAAATAAAGAGAATGACCAACTTACACTAATACTATGATATATCTAACCTGTCCTTCTTCTAGCATTTTTTTTTAATTCATTTTCATAATAACAAAGTAGAGCAGAAGTTTCTTTATAATGCTGCTATAATTGTGCTTCTTGCATTGGCAGTGGTAACTCAATGGTATATCATATCAAATAAAGAGAAAAATCTACAAAGCAGGAAAAGAAGCTTTACTTTGAATGTGAGCCTTCTATGTGGAATAATTGGATTAAAAAAAGATTAATTTATTTTTATTTGTTTAAGATTTACATGTATTTGAAATGAAAGACGATGCAACCTCATATCTGTTTTCTGATAATTTGATTTTGTTTTTATTCTGATTTTAATTATGCCAGTTGAACTATTTGCATATCTACAGATTATATTTAAGAGCAAAAAGGATCAGGCACACTTGGCTTGTTCTGAAGTTCACTGAACCCTTTTTTTATGGGGTTCTCAAAATTATTTGTATGATGAGTTATATCATAAAAGGTTTATTTGAAAGACCCTTCTTCTTTCTAATCTGTAACAACATCCTATTCTATAGCAAGGAAATAATTGCTTTATTAGAAAATAGCTAATGACGAATTTTAAAGTGTCCAATGACACAAAACTGTGGGGAGAAGAGCTCACACCGGGGGGTAGGGAACAACTACCAGCAGACCCGGGCAGGTTGGACAAATGGGCAGAAAACAACAGAATGCAATTCAACAAGGAGAAATGCAAAGTGCTGCACCTAGGGAGGAAAAATGTCAAGCATACCCACTGCCTAGGAAAAGACCTACTTGGTGGCATGGAAGCAGAAAGGGATCTTGGAGTCCTAGTGGACTCCAAAATGAACATGAGACATCAGTGTGACAAAGTCATCAGAAAAGCTAAAGGCACTTTATCGTGCATCAGCAGATGTATGACGAACAGATCCAAAGAGATGATAATTCCCCTCTATCAGGCGCTGGTCAGACCGCAGTTGGAATACTGCTTGCAATTTTGGGTGCTGCACTTCAGGAGGGATGTGGATAACCTGGAGAGGGTCCAGAGAAGGGTCACTCGTATGGTTAAGGGCTTTCAGGCCAAGCCCTATGAGAAGAGACTAGAGCACCTGAACCTCTTCAGCCTCCGCAAGAGAAGGTTGAGCGGCAACCTTGTGGCTGCCTATAAGTTGATCATGGGGTGAGGCTTTACTCACCATGGCGCCCCTGAGGGTTACAAGAAATAATAGCCACAAGCTAGCAGACAGGAGATGTAGACTGGACATTAGGAAGAACTTCTTCACAGTTAGAGTGGCCAAAATTTGAATGGGCTCCCAAGGGAGGTGGTGCTCTCCCCTACCCTTGGGGTCTTCAAGAGGAGGTTGGATATGCATCTAGCTGTGTTCATCTAAACCCAGCACTCTTTTCTGCCTAAGCAGGGGGTCGGACTCGATGATCTATTGAGGTCCCTTCCGACCCTAACATCTATGAATCTATGAATATGTTATAGCATATTTATACAAGGAATACTGCTAGTACTCATTTCTAGTCTGCTGCACATGGACTACAGTTTAGAAACCTCCTAGAAGATGTTTGGACAGTATTTACATCCCATCCTGGATTAAAAGTCTACTCCTATCTCTGTAACTGCTTGAAAGGGAAACAAAATTTGATTCATGGATCAAGGATTTTGGAGAGGGAGTGAAAAAGTTGTTATGTACATGTAATATAACCAGGGATCCTTGATTAAAAAAAAAAAAAATCCCCAATTTTCAGTTTAACAAAGGTAACCCCAAATCCACATTCTATGATTAAAATGAAACACCACTAGTATATAGATATAAAAATTATATTATATGGTGGATGTTTCATTTTAATCACAGAAAAATGTGGATTTGTGGATATTTTTTTTTAATCCAAAAATTGGTTTGTGTTTTTTAATCAGAGAAAACAAGGATCCCTGGTAATTATCACCATACCTGAATTTATACTAATTTGAGTTAATATTACCTCACCTGAGTTTGTTTTAACTAGAACTGAAAGTCTGAAAGGCTGTGTAGAAAGAACAGAATTATCATCAGGAATGGCTAAAAGAAAAATTGCAGATGCGATAGCTTAAGTAATGAATCATCAAAACCATTAAAAAAGAGAGAGGCAGGAGTCATATTACAATAAAGTATGAAACAAACTGACTCCCTCAGCATTGGCTGAATCAAAATATCACTGCCTCTCCCAAGAAGTTGGTCATAAACTTTGGATAGAGCAGTGATCAAAGGTAGGGATGCAATTGCCCCACAGTACCACACTCTATCCCTTAAACCCCTGCCTCTGATTTGATTGACAATTTTAATTCCTCAGATTATTCATTAACTCAAACACTGTTTATGAATTTACAACATCATTCTATATAAAAAAAGATCCTATATAGCTTTGTGGATGCATGATCTATTGTTATTCCTCACCTCCCCCCTTAATAGTCTCTGGAAACAAAGCACACTGTATAGGATTAATTATAAATCAAGTGCACCTGCTTAAAATTTATGCTTCATAATAAAAATAATTCAAAACTGCCAAATTCACTTTACAGGCAGGAGAATTGTAACTACATTTACATGCAGTAAGCTGTAAGGTGTTTGAACTTTTTATAATAAGGTAGGCACACATGGCTTTAATTGAACTGCATAGAATATAATCACCTGTTTCCGACATCTCCCAGTCCTTCAAGCAAAATATTAAACAAATTTGAGTCTGGTTCAAAAGTATTCCCAATAGCAATTAACTCCCACTGGGCATTTAAAAATTCCTCACTTTATCTGCAGGCCATGTGCTTGGCAAGAGGCCAAATTTACACATTTTATTATAAATTCCATTTTCCATATGAAATACTTTTAACAGTGTGATTCCACGTGTCTTTACTTTAAATGTTCTGGTAGATATGCATTGACTATGAATGACATACTCCTTTTCTAAGTTTAAAGGGATGATTGTGTGGAAGGGAAAAAAAATACTCTAGAATTAAAAAAAAAAAACCCTCCAGAAATAAGTCACTCTCAATGAGTGTAATCCACACACATATGAAGTTAGCAGTAATTCTGCTACTAGCTTAAGGAGAACCATATGCATTTTTGTTGTAAGCCATCACTTATTTTATACTAATGATTTTTTTTTTCGTGTTACCAAGTAATGTGTGCATAAGATCAGTTGTCCAACTTCATCTCTTGCAACAAATCGGCATGCTCACCACACAAATACACTGTTTGATCCTTAGTTGTTCAGATATTCAGATCCTGTAATCCTTACAAAAAAGTAGTTCTGTTATTGATTCACAAACTGGCATAAACTGGACCCTCTCCCACAGTCCGTCCATGGTGCAGGGGCAGGCAGGGTGCTCAGGGCAGTGGTGCCTGGTGGACTGCCACTCTGGCCAGTGATGCATATAGCATATAGCAACCTCCAAGCAACAGCCTATATCGCCAGCACTCCCTGCCACTCACGCACAGCCCCTGCACTGGCACAGCAGGCAGGGAAACCCCACCTGCTGGAACCAGGTGCCTTCCCTGCTGGGGCTGCACAGCACAAGAGACAAGCTACAGCTGATGGAGTTGGCTGCCTTCCCTGCAGGGGCTGCACTGGAGGAGAGGGAAGTCAACTAATTCTGGAGCCTGAGGTTTCTCTCTGGTGTTGCACAGCCCCAGAAAGGAAGACATGTGGTTCCAGCATGTGGGGCATCCCTCCCTACTGTGTGAGTGCACAGACTACATGTGAATGGCAGGGAGCACCAGCAAATCAGGAATTTGTGCAGAGGCTGCACCCTTTGCTGCAATTTGCAGCATTGGGCATAGCTGCACCCCGTCAATTGCCTGTATCCTGAGCACCCTGCTTGCTGCTGCTGCCACTATCTGCCAGGGCTGTGTGCCATGTGGGGGGGCATATTGGGGGTCCCTATACCACCCCACTCTCCCTCATATCCACACACTGCCCACCCTGGTTCCATGCTGCTGCCACCCCTGTACCCTTGGGCACCAGCTCCATGCTGCCACCAGCTCCAGGCCTACACTCTGGGCTCCCTCCCAAGTGCAGCCCCATCCCTACTGCTTCCCTACCAGCTTCCTGAAGCCAGCAGGAGACCATGGAAACAAGCAGATCCCAGGGGCTGTGGCAGCAGGAGCTCTGCGTGGAAGCCACCATGAGGACAGGAGCCAGATAATAGGGTATGTTTTTGGGGCTTCATGTACCGTATGTGTGAATGCCTCACTCCTACCCTCGTGGGCAGAAGGGCTGGGCAGGTTACAATTTGTGGAGGGGAGGGGGACATGGGGTGGATGAAAGTGCTTAGCAAGCTAGATCTGGCTCGTGGGCCATATTTTGCCCACCCCTGGCCTACGTGCAATTCACAGTGATATAGCAATGAAAAAGTGTTCACTAAACAATTCATTCAAGATTCAGTGTTGCCTACATACTAGTTACAGTGCATCTAATAATGTTCACTACATTGTTAAAGTGCCATGAAGGTCTCCAGCAATCTGTGAAAACATTAGTTAAAGGGGCTCTCATCTGGTCCTCCAGTTTGGGAGGTAGTGCAGGGGGTTGGTAGCGCATCAAAAATTGCAATTACTGTCTACAAGAGAAGAAACCAACTGGAAATGATGGTGTGAAAGCTTTGGAAGATGGAACAGGCAATGACACATAAACAAGGAAGTGAACACGATGATGATTATTACAAAAGGTTACAAAAAAAAAGATTAAAAAAAAAGAAAAATAATCTTCTGCAGTAAAGCCCAAGGTTCAACTAGTTCAACCACATTTATCTTACAGCAGTTTAAACCATTTTGAAACTGGTTTATGTGTACTGAATATATGTTCTGTTAAAAGTTTAAACCAGTTTCTGATTACTTAAACAGTTTATGTGTAATGTCTGTCCCTAGTCCTTGGGTACAATCTCCCTCAGGCTTTCTTTTGATACCCAAACTTGAGGCCTAAAAAAAATTGTGAACAGTTTTGAGAATATAAGCCACAGTACTTTAGACTTCTGATACTTCCAAATTATACATTTAAACAGTCTTTAATTGCAGGAAAAAAAATTGGGAATGCCTCAAACCAATTTAAGAAGCAAAACTTACAGCTTGTTCCATGCCCACAGTATACTTTCAATGCAAGTTTGAAATGTAATTTGAGGTCAACATAATCACCATTTTGTTTAACATGTACAAATGGATACAAAGCCCATTTAAGAAAGAATCCCATTGAATTAGATTGTCTTTGATTAAAGCTCATACTGTTTTGTTATTACATTTGCAGATTTTATCTTCTCCAGTGTTATCACATTCTAAAGTATGCCTTAATTCTTTTGGCATTTTGAAATTCTTGCCAGTATTACTGCCAGAGGGGATCTATCCTTCCTCCCCCTGGCTGCTTATTCAAAAATTTAATAAAACGTAAGATATCAGGGCACATGAACTAACTTTCACTGGGTTTCTAATTTCAATCCTTTATGTTTTTGATAACAATTTCCTACAGGAAAAAAATAAAAGTGATGTATTATTGCATATGAGACCTAAATGAATGAGAAATAGCACAGAACAAAATAAATATGGAATGCAAAGAAAATATCAGTGCAGGGTCATGTATGCAGTCAATTACTTATATGATTATTACATTAGTGATATCCTGGTTTTCTCTGATAAAAAATCACCGATTTTCAGATATAAATATAGATATTGTGGTATTTCATTTTAATAATGGAGAAATGAAGATTTTGGGTTACTTTTTTAAAGCCAAAATATTATTTTTTGTTTTCTTTTTTAATCAGAGGAAACCAGGATCCTTGGTGACTTTATGATAAAACAAATATTTTCTGTATGCTCAATTCCATGACACTCAATACCCAATATTACCCTGGAGGCAGATAATACCATATTCGACTATTTTATTTTCCTTTCCTTTCCAGTAAATACTGCGCTCTCATTCTGGTCTCAACATGCATTTGAGATACTTTGCCATCATATAAATGTTCTATACCACAATCAATTATGGTCACAAGAGCAAAAAAACAGTAAGGTTTAGGAGATTAAAAGGTAATTCTAAAATAAGGTTAATGTCAAATTAGTATGAAGAAATCGTTGGTGAGATAGTGTATAATTTTAAAGATCCAACAATGTAGGCTGCTTGGCACCCTTAATACCTGATAAAATCTAAGTCAAAAGTGGCCAGTTTTAATCAGTACCAGTATCCAGCACTGTAATGAATTCCAAACAACATGAAAACACTGTGACATGGAAGTTGATGTATCAGAACCATGCATTCGTTCTGTTTCATGTGACAAACACTTCTACAAATACTTTCTTCTTTTGTCATTTATAGAACTTCCCCTTTTAAACTGTTTTTTTAGTATTTACAGTACAGCTTGAAATATGAACTTAAATGAACAGTTAAAAAATAGGGACCAATGGGGATATTTCTGTTCCTTATTAAAAAGCTATTTCTTTTCAAACCATATCTAATAAAAATGTATTAAATATTAATGCATGCATGTGTTTCCTTAAGAAGGTTTGATTTTTTTTTCTGCAGTACAATATAACCATCAATTGATATAAGGAAAATCACAAGAATATCCTGTTTAGCTTACAGTTATATTGCATGCACATTGAAAGAGCAGAAAACCAGCTACACTGGTACTTTAATAAGTCTCATTTTGTCACTTATTTTTTTTTCTTATTTATTGTTAAAGGAATATTGTGTTTTTTAAGAGGGGGCATTTTTATGTGCGTGAATCTTGGCAACAATCAAGAAGAGCTATTTGAAACTGAGGTAGAGACTTTCCACCAATTATGTTTGCTGAATTCCTTAATTTTTATAACTAAGATGTGTATGTATAACATCGGTAGTAAAAGTTATAACTGGGGGTGGGGCACATCTATATGAGATATTTATTGTGCAGTTGTCTAATTAACTGCACAGTAAATGTCTCAAAGTCTACACATGCACCCCTATTAAGGGCACTTGAAACTAATTAAATCCACAGCAGGGTAGTCTTGTAAAATATAAATACTACCTTGCTGTGGAGTTTTTTTGTCAGCAGCAGAACATGTTTAGACATTGCCCAAACTGCCTATATACTGCTTCAGTTCAGAGCTAGCCATCAGGCATTTCACTGCTCCCCCATCTCTACACGCTGTGGGTTGGGGGCGTGGAAGGGTTACAAGTTTCCTCAGCATGAGAGCTAGCTGACCTGCTCCCCTATCTCCATGTGCTATGGGGTGAGTGGCTGAAGTGTAGCAGCTAACTCCCGCCCTGAGGCACCCTGTGTCCCAGCCAGTTACCCCACAGCACATGAAGCCTGGTTGGAGAAGCCCTGGGCTGGCAGACTGACCCGCTAGGTTGCCTGCTCTGCTCAGGCTCCATGTGCTGTGCACGAATAAGCTCCAGAACAATATGCTTTTAAGTTGTTTGCTCCCAGGCACACATTGAAATGGCATGCCTGGGACAAAAAATCTCTAAAGCAATAAACTTTGGAATTTATTTATCCTCATTTATTGCATATGCAGATGTACCTGGGAAGCAATTAGGGCATTGATACACATGCTCTGGGAGTGGGGAGGAGGGCACTTTAATTAGAATGTCTCTAATTAAAGCATTCGGAATCACATGTATCAGCGACCCCACAGTGGAAAGTAGTGGCGGGGGTATTTTAACTAAAGCTCGTTGAATGACTTTTAGTTAAAGCACCCCCCCCCAATATTTCAGTGTGGGGACACTGATATAGATATAGATATTAATGGTGTTTCATTTTAATCACGGAAATATGTGGATTTAAGGTTACTTTACTTTAAATCCAAAATTGGGGATTTTTTTTTAACCAGAGAAAAACCAGGATCCCTGTGACCATTTTGAAATGTAGATGTTCATGTCTATCACAGAACTCTAACACTGGAGCTAGTGGATCGACTTCAAGAAAGTAATTTTTTGACTTTTGCTTCCTGGTAAAAATTATTTTCTACATCATGCAGAAAATTTAACTATTACTTTCTTTCATAAGAAAGTGAACATGAAACCATGTTCATGGTTTCATATTATTGAATAGCTTGCTGCTCTTTCACCTCACAATAACAAATGCATTCACATTTCCTTCCAATATCATGGAAGTTGTTTTTTTTTTCCAGAAGATACTATCTTGTAGACCTTTAATTATTTCCTTAAATATTTAAATATTTTTAAAAATATTTTTTAAATATTATTTCCATATTTCTTTAATTATTTTATATTCCTAATTTATGTATTTATTTATTTATATTTTAACTAATGGAAGTCAACTGTGGTGGATGTAAAAGTGGCTATGAACACCAATGTATAGTAAGCAGCTTCATCCATACTTCTTTTATATCTACGTATCCGTTAAACCCTTCTGCTGCTGGTGATGTTCCTTTCACCTTACATGCTTTCATAGCTTGTTTGTGTGTTTCCACTTTTCAAAATACATCCTGTTTCCCTTTACCTTGGTGCAGTGAAAGACTCCAATTGTTAACATTGCACCAACTGTCAGTAAAGAACATTCTTTAAACACTTCCTAGGTCAGCCACACTCTAGCATGCCAATCTCTTGGCTATTTGCACATCTATATATAATGCACGTCTAGACCAATACACCTGAAAATTTACAATTAATGTTTCTACATTCATGCAATAAACGTACTGAAACACCTCAGTATTTGTTACTCTATAATATCAATGTATTCAAAACAAGATAGTCACAAAATTATTGATGCAGTTTCTCTAGCTGCTTGATAGTTTCACAGTATCGTAGTTGGTAGGGTCAGAAGGGACCTTAACAGATCAAGTCCGACCCCCTGCCATGGCAGGAAAGAGCACTGGAGTCATTTGACCCCAGTAAGGTGTTCATCTAGCCTCCTCTTAAAGACCCCCAGGGTAAGAGCCAGCACCACTTCCCTTGGAAGTTTGTTCCAGATCTTAGCCGCCCTGACAGTGAAGTAGCGCCTTCTGATGTCTAATCCGAATCTACCCTCTGCCAGCTTGTGACCATTATTTCTAGTCACTCCTGATAATGCTCGGGGGAACAGGGACTCCTCCAATGCCTGCTGGTCCCCTCTGACTAGTTTGTAACAGGCCACCAGAACCTCCCTCAGCCTTCGCTTGTGGAGGCTGAACAGGTTCAGGCCCCTTAGCCTCTCCTTGTAGGGCCTGCCCTGCTGACCCCTGATCACGCGGGTGGCCCTCCTGTGAACCCTCTCAATGCTGTCCACATCCCTCCTGAAGTGCGGCACCCAGAACTGGATGCAGTATTCCAAATGCAGTCTGAACAGTGCTGCATAGAGGGGGAGAATCACCTCCTTGGACCTGCTCGAGATGCATCTGTGGATGTATGACAAGGTACGGTTGGCCTTCCGGACTGCATCCCCACACTGTCAGCCCATGTTCATTTTGGCATCAATAATGATTCCAAGATCCTTTTCTCCCTCTTCACTGACAAGAAGGGAGTTCCCCAGCCTGTAGGTATGCTGCTGGTTCTTTCCCCCATGTGCAGCACCTTGAACTTGTCAGTGTTGAAACCCATCCTGTTCTCATCTTCCCACCCCTGTAACCTGTCTAGGTCCAATTGTAGCCTATTCCTCCCTTCTAGCATGCCCACTTCCCCCCACATCTTAGTTTGTCAGCATATTTGAACAGGGTGCTTTTTACCCCCTTGTCTAAGTCACTGATGAAGATGTTGAACAGCGCGGGTCTGAGGACTGAGTCCTGGGGGATCCCACTGCCCACATCCCTCCAGGTCGAAAATGACTCATCCACCACCACTCTCTGGGTATGACCCTCCAGCCAGTTAGCAACCCATTTGATTGTGTAGATGTTGATGCCACCGTCCCCTAGTTTTTTTTAATAAGAATGGAGTGAGAGACAATGTTGAGGACCTTCCTGAAGCCCAGAAAGACTACATCCACTGCTATGCCTACGTCTAACGATTTTGTGACCTGGTCATGGAAGGCCACCAGGTTGGTCTGACAGGACCTGCCTCTAATGAACCCATGTTGGTTGCCCCTAAGCATTACCTCCCCTGCTGGCCCCTCATGGACATGTGCCAGGATAATTCTCTCAAAAAGTTTACCCAGGATTGAGGTAAGAGTAACTGGCCTATAGTTCCCTGGGTTCTCCTTCTTCCCTTTTTTGAAAATGGGAACCACATTGGCCCTTTTCCAGTCCTCTGGCACCACACCAGAGCACCACAAGTGCTTGTAAAGCCATGCCAGGGGTCCCACAATGACCTCTGCTAATTCCTTCAGCACTCTGGGGTGGAGGTTGTTAGAACCAGCTGATATAAATACGTGCAGTCCCTCCAGAATTTCCCTGACTAGATCCTCATGGACCCTAGGCCTGGGTATGCCTCCCCTGGGGCCTGAGGGGGTCCCAGTGGATGGGCTGATCTGGTCCCTGCTCAGGAAAATGCAAGCAAATAAATCATTAAATAGGTTAGCCTTGTTGTTTGGTGCAACAACTGGATTTCCTAGCATGATGTGCCTTCAAAGTATTACTTCCACACAATATTATATCCTGTGCCTGTAGACTTTCAGATTATGAGGGTCTATGATCCCCACTGAATGATATTTCTTTAGAAGCCAAATAAAGGCAAGGACAGTGGTTATTAACATTCAGACTCACAGCACCCATCCACCACTTTTTTTGGATGTGGCAGCACCCCACTTGAAAATCAATTGTGCTCAACTTATGTCAGTTGTTTTCAACTGGGTGTCAGCATTGTCAGGTAAAACTGTCATGTATGACTGGTGCACAGCCAGACTGGGATGGGCTGTGGTAAGTGCACATGCTCTCCTGTATTAGAAATGTAACAAAGGCAGGAGAGCTGAGTCATGGCCAGGGATCCTGGTTTTCTCTGATTTAAAAAAACAAACAAACCGATTTTCAGTTTAAAAAGGATAAGCCAAAATCCACAATTTTCCATGATTTAAATGATCACCGCTATACATATATGTATATACTAGTGGTGTTTCATTTAAATCTTGGAAAAATGTGGATTTGGAGTTACATTTTTTTAACCAAAAATAGGGGATTTTTTTTTTAAATCAGAGAAAACCAGGATCCTTGGTTATTGCTCCTCCCTTCCTGTTCTGACCCAAACCCTGCAGAACATCTCATGGAAACAGGCAGATGGAAATATTAAGCTGGTAATCTTCTAACCTTTTGCCTCTGTGGCATCGAAGCATTTCTAATTTTTAAAGATGATGGTGATGATGATGATGATGATATTAAGATCTTCAAGCCATCTAATTTCTACCAGTGTGTGCAGTACCAGACAGTCTTGCATAATGGCCAGGCCATGTATCAGGGTCTGGGTTTGGGCCAAAAAGCCAACCAGTGGGAAATCTGGAAACAGAGTCCTCAACACAGCCCAGGGTCAGGATCTGGGGATCAGATGCTGAGTACCAATCCAAGGGCTGATCCACAGACCAAAGTCCAAAAACAGAGCCAAATTAGGGTCAGGAGGAAGCAAACAACATCAGGGAAATCGAAAGATGAAATCCAAAGATAAATTCAAGATCAAGGTCAGGAACTAGAGAAACCAGAATGCCAGGAGGCTTATCACAGCAAAACTTGGGTGGCCTGCAAACCTAGGAGCCCAACTGGTGTTAAATGGATAGATTTGCTCCCAGCAGCCGGGCACAATACTTGCTGCTCCTAAACTGGGGCATTGTTCATTCTCTGGGGCTGACTGCAGGTGTGGCAGCTGCAGGACTTGGTTCAGGCTGGCCTGCCTATTCAGAGTCCCTGAAAGTACTGAGCTCAGGTTGGTGAGTCCATCTAAGTCCCTGATCCCTTAAAAGTCCACAGAGTATGTCTAATTCTCAAATGATACAAGCTAAATTATATTCTGGATATTTTGGTAACACATTATTATCTCACTCTTACAATTGATTAACTAAAAGCAGAAAAGGGAAGGAGGATCAGCCCACTTTTGCATTCAGGATTCAAGGACTTGTGAAGGGTTTATTAGACACTCAGACCCCTGATATGTTACATTTTTGTGCAATTAACTGTTAAATTGCACCATAATTCAGACATGTTACATGTACAAAATAATTATTATCAGGAATCCTAGTTTTCTCTGATAAAAAGTAACCCTAAAATTCAGTTTTCCATGATCAAAATGAAACACCACTGATAGCTAGCTTGCTAGCTAGCTAGCTAGCTAGATAGATAGCATTGTTTCATTTTATTTGGGTTCCTTTTTTTAAATCTGAAAATGGGATCTTTTTTTATGAGAGAAAACCAGTATCCCTGGTTATTACAAAATAAATGGCTAATCATCCAGAAACATTGTTTGAAAAATTGAGAACATTTTTGTAGCTGGTTTCTATTAAGCTTTAAGTTGAAAGTGTAGCGTGTCACATATACAGTGATAGTGTTCCATCAGGTCTCCAGAATCTCGGGGTATATAGCATTCTTCCCTCCTCCTCTCCTGTAAGGGGTCCGTGGCAACTGCTGAACTGTCCAAGGGTGCCTCTGGAGGAGGTGTTATGACTCTAAAGGCTGTAAACAGGTATAATCTTAAAGATGTCATGAGCAGGGATCCCGGTTTTCGATGATAAAAGAAAACCATCAATTTTTGGATTTAAAAAAGGAATCCCAGGATCCCTGCTCATGACATCTTTAAGACTATACTTTTAGTCTTACAGCCTTTAGAGTCTTTGAATTTAGGTACAATTAATCATGTTTTTAGTTCAGCTCATATTATAGTTTCTGAGTGGGATGCAAATTGTTATGGCATTATGTATTAACTTTAAATAGGTCTTGCCTTTTAATGTAAGACCAATTTCTGTGAAGCTATGTTTCCCTCTTCCTCCTTTTGGCTTGTAAAATCCATTGTTACTCTTTGCATATGTGTGGAGATAACAGAATCCGGCTGAAGTCTGGTACAAAAGAATATACTGTTCCTTCACTTTAAAGCTAAGGGATTATTGGGCTTGTTGCAAATTTTGTGAAGCTCATACATTTGAGAAAGACATTGTAATATGTTCATGTAAACACTGCAGGCTTTATCTTGCAGTTCAAAACCTGGTTGAGTTGTCATTGGTACTAAGAAATGACCAAAAAATAAACCAAGGACTCAGAAGTAGGGATTTTTTCTTTCACTACCAATATCAATAATGAAAAATAGCTTTAGTTAAAGAAAAGGGCAAATGTTTAAATATAGGTAAAGGCAAGAAGATTTAGCATCGCTTAGATGTAGGATGACAGGGAAAGACTCCTCAGTTTCTACAGAATTCAAGCCCAGTTTTTTTAGATGTTTCTATTCCTCATGGTTTTAAAGAAATTTTCTAAGAGTTAATCCCTAAATGTTTTCCTGAGTGACAACCAGGGATCCTTCTTGTGTATGTGTGTGTGTATAATTTCCTGTTTTTGTACCAGTATCTGGCATAATTGTGCTTTGCCTAGGGCCTTTGGATGTTATCACCTGGGATCCTGGTTTTCTCTGATAAAAAAACATCCCCAATATTCAGATTAAAGAAACTAGTTTCATAAATTTAATAGACATTAGGGGCTGGAAGGGACCTCACGAGATCATTGAGTCCATCCCCCTGCCATAGGCAGGAAGTCTGTTGGGGTTAAATGAACCTAGCAAGATAAACATCCAAACACCTTTTGAATGAGTCCAGAGTAGGTGGTTGCACCACCTCTGGGGGAGTCAGTTCCAGACCCTGGACACTCAAGCTTTAAATATGTTTCTCTTTAGAGAATGCCAAGTAACTCACAATCCATATATATATATATATATATATATATACAAAATTGTATAATATAATTATATTTATATAAATTATATAATTATATTCATTATATTTATAATTATATTTATATGTAATTATATAAAATATATAATTATATTTATTATATTTATATTTATAATTATATAATTATATATATATAATTTTGACCATGGAAAATATGGATTGTGGGTTACTTGGCAATCTGTAAAGAGAAACTTCTTTACAGTCTGTGTCCAGGGTCTGGAACTGACTCTCCCCATACGTGGCACAATCACCTACTTTGGCACTTGGATGCTTGTCTTGCTGGGATCATTTGATCCTAGCAGACTTCCTCCACTATCGTAGGGGAGTTGAACTCAATGATCTCACTCCAGGACCTGCTCTCCAGGCTACCTGGTGGCTATGTGCATGTGTATGTATGCATGTGCACATGACACTTCTTGCCTGACTGCCCTTCTTGTGGTCCCCCCAGCCCCTTATAGGCTGGAACTCTGCCAGCCTGCAAGGGGAAACCTGCCCTTTTCTGCATTTTTCTCCTTAAAATGAGAAAATCTGGGTTTTACCACATTTTCCATGCCAAATTGAAAACCTGGATCCTTGATCATTACACATCATGGAAGTGCGTACAATTACAACACATTTTTCATTTATCCCACTTAATGAACATACTTCTTATAAGTCCCATACAAGGTATACTGACACACATACCCCACTTCTGGTGCCTCCCACCTGTCCCAGGGCTGCCCTTCCTTCCTCTTTGTGAAACAGCTGAACCAGCTCAAGCTCAGAATTTCTTCTTCAGTAGAGGCAGGGGTATCCTTTTTGTTGGGCAGGTCAGTCAGTAGACCAGCCTCTCTGCCCCATTGCCTCTAAGCCCTCTCCCGTTTGGAGAATTCATTGTTTCCTCCATCCCACATTATTTCCCTGTCTGTGACGGCGCCGGGCCGTCCCTAGGGACCCGAGAGGGACCCCAGGGGGCGAAGGAAGAGACAGCAGACTCACCGGGGACGGGAGGACCAGACGGT
>JAGPOW010003316.1:116540364-116554395 GCA_030014935.1 Caiman crocodilus
GGTGGCGGAGCCTCGTGGACCATCAGGACCCCAAATCGTGAGTACCCCGCAGGCGGATCCCCATTATACAGATAACACCACTGAACATCCTCCCCTTTACATTGTGGAACATCAAAGTCGTGGCGGGCGAGAAGGAGGGGTAAAGGAACGTCTCGGGGACTACCCACGACCCAGGGACCTACAGTGGTCACACTGTCCCTTAAAACATTTCTGGAACAGGGGAAGTCAGCAGATGTATCCTTCTGCTGTTCTTGTTTTTCCAGCTCTTTGGGTTTGGTTTGGTAGCATAGGGAAGGCAAACCTCTCTGCTGCCTTAATGGCTTTCAGGCCTTTTGGCTCAGTAAGGTCTGTAAGACAGTTAGCTTTCTCTAAGGAATGCATCCAGCTCTCTGGGAATTTCCCATTGACCACAGCTATCTCCCTTTTTCTCTAGTTGTCCTAGATGCTTTTTTTGTCTCTTAAGTCTACCTGGTGAGCCCCAGGCCTGCCACAGAGGAAATGGACCTACTTTACTCAAAGGAGTTAATCTTCCTGGGATATGAGGATTTGTTTTTTTTTATTATTTTTTTTTTTGTAGTTAATGTTTGATTTTAATGTACGGTTAGAACATGATTAAATCAGGAAGCACAACACTGCCATTGGTACACTGCAACCCTGGGCTACTAAATTCCTGGTTTAATGCTTTATGTCTATAACAGGAAGATATCAGTATTCACCTTTGCAGAGTACCTTAAGTTATTTGAATGAAATAAAAATATTTCATACCTGGTCAAGAAACACTGGCCACCTTTTAAATTTAACTTTCTTAAACTCAAACAGTATGTGGTTGATGGCAGATGTTGCTCTCAATTTTAGCTACAGAACGATTGAAGAACACGTATATTTTTACACTGAAGGAAAGAATGCATGCTGTATTAGAAATTGCATTAGTATAGTAAAGTGCTGTTGTTTGAAATCTCTTACTGTGGAAATCTGGGCTAAACAAATGCTGCTAAATCATCTCTCTTTATATGTGAAACCTTGGGAAGTCTGCATAGTATTCAAGTCTCCTCTTTTTTGAAGGCTTGGAAAAATCTCATTGCTTCTGTATGTTATGGATAGCCTGGCTGCAAAACAACTTTTCAGAGGAGTGAAGTGTTTTTGGTTTGTTTTTTGTTTTTATTCTAGTATTCCAAACTTGGTGTCTAGAGAGTAAATTTCTCCACAACAGAGAAATTTGAATTGTTTTTCAGCAACATATGGCACTGTTTTGTGGGATTTGGGGCAGCTGAATTAAGAATATCTCAGTTACCTCTCACCTTCACAAGCTGGTTGGTGACATCCAGATAGAATCAATGCCACAGTGTTTTCTTCTTTTTGTTATAGAGGGTCTCTCTCTCAGAAGTGTAGCATGGTTTGTATTTGTATTTTTCCTAAATATTGTTATCCAAGAAGGATAGTTGAAGGGTATCCTTCATCCTATACTATACTGGCACTCACAACCTAATACATTAACTCATTAGAGATGTATAGCATAAGCTTTCATAAGCAGAGGGCTTCTGCTTTTAAAAGCTTATGTATATAAAGGTGCAAATCTACCCATTCTTATACCTGGCTTGAAGCTAACACAGCTATAACTACCACTTTCTAACTTAAAACATGACAGGTTAACTCAGGGGTATAAAGTAACTGATGCTATTCTCCAGTCTGATGTTCACTTGGTATTCTTGTCATTTCTTATAACAGATTTGGGGGAAAGGTGGAATTCTTAAAAGTATGAACTCTCTTAATATTTATCATTTTAGTGTTCTTTAATTTAGACTTGACAAAGTAAATCTTTATTGTTTAACAGTAAATTACTTACTATTTGGTCTTCTTAGGTATAATACATCCCATGGGGACTTCGAGAGCATCCCTTTCAACCTGTGACCACTAAGGCCACTAAAAGATATTTATTTAAAGCTATGAATGGATCTGATCCACAATCCCAACAGTTGCACCTCCTTCCATGCTACATGTGTGTGGCAGGACGTGCAATTTTGGGATTGGGTATTAGATCTGATACTTTTTAATAGCAAAGTACAAAAGATATTCTTGTAGTAAATTAATAGCTGATTCCCAGGCCTCTGTTATTTTACTGTATAAAGAGAAGCCTTGATGTTAGATTTTTTTCCCTCAATTTAAAATATTTTTTCATGGAAGTGTATTTTTTACAGGATTAATAACTCAGATAATATGATTTAATATCATAGCTGAATATTTGGAACAGAATTATTTAATGTAAAAGGTAAATAGGGATACATGATTTTAGGGATACCTTTATTTTATTTTTCCTGGAAAAAACGGTATTGAGTGAAATGCTAAAAATGTAGACTGGAGTGGGAAAAGTCCATAGAGGTCATGAAAGACAGATGACTTTTTTTCATTTTCATAAAATTCCTTCTTTCTATATTTTTGCTGACAAAAAAGCAAAGCAGACTGTTCAATGTATTTTGTGCTAATTAACAAGTTAATAGAAATCAAGTTCCCTTTATAAAAATTATAGCATCTGAATCATATTAAAATATTGAAATATATTTTTGATATAGTAAAAAGTTATTAGTTGATTGTAAAATGCCTACAAGTATCTACAGATGTGTGCCCATGTAATGAAGCATGTGGTTGTAGGCTGGCATTATTTGAAAACAGGAGGTTCTTTTGGCAGAAGAAATGGCATTTGGAATGATTTGTAGGTTGCCCTTCCATACATATCTTTGGCTAGCACTAATGTCCTCTAAGTACTGGCCTAACATCTTCTGAAAGGGCAAAGTGCCATATTAACAGATGGAACTCAATATTATCATGAAGGAACTCTTATATATTTGATGTTTGAGCTGCATAGGCAGTATTCCAAGAACAATGGCATAGCAAGTTAATGGAGAATTTGTATCTAAATTTGGAAGGACAATGCTCTCCCAAATCAAATGAACAGGATTGGAAATTCCATATTGTTTCTATAGTACTGCAATGTGGTTTTTATTAAAATTATTGTAACATAGAAAGTACAAGGATTAGATATAAATTAAAAAAAACGAAAAATCTCAAAGCAGTTGCTAAATGCTATATAAAAGCAATTGAATGGAATGTGTGTTTTTCCTTTTAACTGGGTGGACTTTGGTTCCAGCCTTAAATGTTTACTGACAGGACTACATCTTCAGAACTGTAAAATCCCTCCCAATGTGGTCCAATAAAAGGTATCACACCAAAAAACCCTGGTCTCTCACATATTACCAGATCATCATGGCCACAGCATTATTCCAACTGTACTCTGCTGACTGTTAGAAGCCTTCTCCATCTTGAAGGATTGGAAATGAGATGAATAAAAGACAAAAACATCCTGTACTGAGAAGTTAAATCAAAAGCTTCTATTGTCCATGTCTTATAAACAAGAGAACAAAGGCTAGTATAGAATAGAATAGCATGTCTAAATCCTAAATAACATTTAAAAACAAAAATAACATTTCAATTTGATAAAACATAGTCCTTAATTAGTATAAGATTCATATGAGGAGTGGACATGATGATGAAGGCTATATTTAATTACATGTTATTCATGTATAGTTATGATGAAAAAGTCAATCATACATATATATACAATACTGCCTAAGAATGTCAGGTAAAATCAAATTATTTTTTTGTTTAGAATATTTATTCATTTTAAAAGCAAAACAAAACAAAACAAAACAAACAACCAAACAAACAACCAAACAAATCTCAATTTTTATTTTGTTGCTGGTTTGACATATTGAACAACCAAATTATATTCCTTAAAATTATGCCTGTTCCTGACTCTTCATCTAATGCTGATTGCTAGTGAATTCTGAAGCATGATTGATTGTTTTATGCACTAATTCATGTGTGAATAAGAAATCTTATGTGACCTTCCAAGGTTTGAAATGGAATTTCCATAGCATATATTTGATACCTTAAAAGGCAAGAACCATAAAGGGGCTAAAGGGATAGTTAATTTATAATACCTCTATTTTCTTTAGACTCTTCATTTTTAGAGGTTTTTTCTTCATAGTGCAATCATAAGGAAATAAAAGAAAACTGTACTATAGATTAGGCCACATAGTTCAGATCATTATAAAACTAATTCATAGTGACATTATGCCACCTGAATTGTTCAGCCAACAGAGACTCTTGTCTCTTAGCCTCAGTGTCATTTTATTTCTTTTTTTGGCTGTTTTCTCCAGCTGAAAATGCTAAAGGTCTGAAAGTTTCCTACAGCGATAGTGGGACTAGTGTGAGGACCGTGTATTTAGGACATTAAGAAAAGTAAAATAACAAATGTCACATTCAAAAGATTGCCTCTTCGGGAGGACAGGGGGTGTGGGGGCAGGGGAGAAAAGAGACTTATTTACAGGTCAGATCCTCTGCTGGTCAAGAAAAGTGTGATTTCACTAGAGTTATAAGACCCCGTAAGTCTTATCCTTAATTTGTGGTATTTGCTTTCTTTTTAAATAATCAAGAAAAAAGCTACCTATTAGCTTATCTGAGGAATGATTACAGTATTTGCTGTTTTACCACATGGGCAAGGAAATTAGATTACTCTTGATTTGGAAAAGTAGGCATATTACATAAGGACTGTATGTGCTTTATCTAGTTACATTGGCTGTATTTCAGGGAATAAGTGTCAGCTTTGTTTAGTAAAATAAAACCACTATGCAGACTGACCTACTAGGAGGGAAGGACTTTCCTCCTCAAAGACCTTGCCAAAGGTTTGGATGTAGGAAACAATATTGCTGCAGGACTGGACATACGTAATCTTCCTCAACTGTGATCAAATTTTGCCCTCATTTACTTCTGGCCTGGTAACTAAGGACAGTATCTTATCCCTGATGTAAAATGCTGTTCTCAGGGCCTTGATTTTGAGAGGCAGCATGTATTAGTAGTAATAAAACATCACCTGTAAAATGATGCATTAAGCATGTCTGTGGGTTTTTTCTTTGTGTGTGTATATTTGATTTAAATTCTCCTTCAGCCTAGAAAATATAGCATCCATTTGTTATGTTGCATGATATTGAAAAACAGGAATTGATGTCAGCAGTCTGGTTCTCTCTGGTTTCTGTGCACAGATTAAGCTCCATCACTTAGTAAAATAATAAAAAAAAAATAAAGGAAAAGGAAACAGCAGGTCTTAAGTGAAGAAGGGATTCCTTCACTTCATTAGTACAAATAAATATGATACAGAATAGAAAAAGTAGGAGTTACTACATTCATTGTCCTTATGGATTTATATAGGACAGGGCTGATTCTGCCTCAGGCAGGGGACTGGACTAAACCTATGGAGATCCTTTCCAATACTACTTGTCTATGGTTTATATGATTAGGAATTGTAGTTGTTCTGTGATTGAAGCAGTTACATTTTTGGGTGTACAGGACAGACAGCAGGGGCCAGAATCTATTCTAATCCACCCTGACTGAATTTCTGAAAAACAGTTAATGCAAAAGGTAGGTGTATCCTCTTCCTTCTTGCTGGATTTTTTTTTTTTTTGAGATGGGGGATGAAAACATAGGGTAAAATGATGGTGTACTACAAAAACAAATGCACTACTAGATTTTAAGGACTTAAATGAGGTGGAATAGAATCATGCTTAGGCACTGAAGTCCACTTAATACCTGATAAGTTTAATAGGATTTGACTCTATGTATTAAAGCCTTGTAGTAATCTTACTGCAGAATAAAACATTTCTTTGGAAATATGGAAATGGACATAGCTCAAAGCCCTAAGGTTTGCTCCAACCAATTTCATTGGAATTTTTAAAAATTACTTTGTTGAGAACAAGCCTGTATTGTTCATTTAAAAAAAAAAATAAGTATGTTGGCAGACACTGTTGAATGCACACATGAGCACAGCCCTTTTATGTTTTGTCATATTTTATTTCTTGATTAAAATTATATGTTCACCCAGATAGGCTGAGATCTAATCTAAACTTGTAGACATAACTAGATCATTAATGAATATATATGTGTTAAATTGTTCCCCTCTCCCGCCAGCTTCACTGGTAGATTCTAGTTTATTCTCACTGGTGTTATTTGGGAATGGCTCTTTGTTTTCAACTTCTAACATTTCTGTACAGGTCAGAAATTCAGAACTTTAAAGAATGACCTTGTGCAGAATCAGTGATCCTAAGAAAATACATAAGCACATAAATATAGTTTTTTCAGTGCCCGTGCAGGCAACAACTGGTAACTATGTCACAGGTTTTGGTATGTTTGTGAGCATTTTACCATGTTTTGTCTTTTTAAAATTTGTATTCTATCAATCATTGCTTTTACAACTGACAAAATTATATGAAAAAATAATGGGGAGGGGACAAAGTTATAACATCAACAAACCTTGTACTTTGTTATACTCTCAAATGAAGAAAGTCTTACCACAGGGATTCTAAATTTACAATAAAAAGAGTGAGCCTGGAAAGGGAAGAAAAATATGTAATATGCTTTGAAAAGGAAGAAAATAGGTAGCATGTCAAACAAAGTGATGTTTCATGTGCAGTGGAAAGGAATCTAAAGTCTGTTCACTCCCAGCTGCACTCTGGCACAAAATCCCAGAGACTGAAGTGTGACCTTCAAGACAGAAAATAAGATAAGAATATTCTGCAATTTAAGTAGATATTAAAAGGGGTAAATTGGGTTCCTTTAATTCAATATTGAAGTATATTTATATAATAGATTTATGATTATATGAGATTATTTTCCAAACTGGTCTGTGAAAACAGGACTTGTTCAATGAAAGTCACATTTTAAATTAAAAAAATAGAAGAGTTTAGCACACTGTCTTCCATTTAATGAGATGTTTTCTAGTCAGACAAAAAGAAAATTCTTAAGAGAATTAACCATCTAGAAACTAAATTATGATAGATATTCTCTTCAACCAGGCCACAGGCTAAGCTTTCAGCTACTGTAAATCTGCATATTTCTAACAACATTGTAACTGAAGCTATGCTTATTTATGACTGATGGAATTCAGGACCTACTATTTTATGTTTAAGGAGGACTTTTTTCTGATGCTGTTGCTGTACCTCTTGTTGCTGATGCTGTTGTAGTTGGATGGCTTTCCTATCTTCTTCATAGAGGATTGTTATATCTTGATATTTCTGTGGTTACTAAAATTTTTCATCTCCTTAGTACTACTGTTCCCTTCTCCCACTTACAGTTTATGAATTTTCTTCCTCCCTAACTCTTACTGTTTGGTCATATATACCTGTGTGTGTGTGTGTGTGTGTGTGTATGTGTGTGTAGACTCATACAAACATACATACATGTATATATATGTGCATATATTTGTACTTGTACAGTTAGTGTGTGTGCATAGATATGCATACATGTGTATATGTAACTGTAACTGTTTCTCCCATGAGTTTTCTTCTACCATATTCTTTTAACTATTGCAAAAGGATAAAACATGCCCTTGACTCCCCATTTATTCTGCTCTTGCTTCCCTTTCTACACTACTTGCCAGGTTCCTGAATGTCTTCCAAGCTGTGTTTTGGTTTGGCAGTATATCCCCCCCACACACACACACATTGTTCAGCTGCTTTTGAACCACCCAGACAATCTGATCTGTTCTCTGTACAATTCACAGAGTACACAAAATACAACATAAAGAACGCTTATACAAAAACCTCCAACCTAGGAGAACATCCAGGCATCCATTATGAACTGTCTAAAACTTGATAAAATGTCATAGAAATAAAGGGCCAGGCAACCCAGCCAACAGAACAGAAAGCCTGACACACAGAAACCTTGCTCATAATGAAAAGCCAATTTACAATATACCTATCCTTGCATCATAGCACATCTTTATTTTTTCATAATGAATTGTATCCTCTATGAGATACTTCCTAGCCTGTTCATTAAGCTGGTCATTTGGCAGCCAAGTTTCTCTCCAACTTCCCAGACCAAGACCCATACCCTAAGTAATACTGATTCTGCAGGTCACATTGTACCAGCATGAGAATAAGGCCTTCCAAATTGAACCTAGTTAGCAATTTTACTGGGAGAGCTCTCAGAGGAGAGAATCCAAGTTCACTCTTCCCCAGCTGCTGGTTCTGCAATAAGAGTAGTGTTTAAAAGAAATAATAAAATGCTGGTCTCTAAAATAAGAGGATACAATTCTGTGATTATAACCAGTGCATACATAGAAGGCCAGATCCTCAATGGGGGCAAATTGCTATGCTTCCACTATGACAATAGAGCTAATTCTGATTAATACTGGCCAAGGATCAACCTAGAGATTATAATTTATATATAGTGGTGTTTCATTTTGATCACATAAAAAATGTGTATTTTGGGTTATTTTTTAAAATCTGAAAATTGGGATTTTTTTTTAAATCAGGGAAAACCAGGTTTCCTGCTCATCATCATTCACAGTGTGATTTTTCAGCTCATACTATCTAAATGAGTTAAAATGGAATTTTTGGAAGGCAGATTGGTTGACATATCAAAGGCTGACTAACAAGACAGCAAATCAATTAGAGGATCTATCAGGAACCAGCATTGATAAAGGCTGCAATACATTTACAAGCTGCCTAATTGAAATACCTACAGGCTATATACCTTTGTACCTAACCACTATAGAAGTCATTATGTGTCATGCTAGTATAAGTGGCATGCACAGATCCTTAACATCATCAAGCAATGCAATAACCCTGCAGCCATAAAAAGAACTACAGAACAGCTGGCTATTGAACATTATCAAAAAGGAGAGGTGGCTTACTATCATAGAAGCATTGGATATGATCAGGGATCTCAGTTTTCTCTAGTGAAAAAAAATCCCCAATTTTCGGATATAAAAAAGTAACACTTGAGCAAGGGGATGGAGTAAATGACCATATGAGGTCCCTTTCAACCCTGCTTTATTATGATCTTGTGGACTGTACTGATTAACATTCATATCCCTTTGATCAGCCTAAGAGAAGTGGACCTTCTGTTGCCTTAAAAGGTGACATCATGGGAACATCCTTCAAATGCCCCCCACAAGCACAAGACATTCAACAGATCCATACAATGTGCCCATCCCCTGTATGCCCTATTCAAGAATGCATACCCATCTGAAGGCAAGCTTTAAATGCTTTACTGTAGCACAGAGTTGCCCACCTTTCTTCCTTCCTCATCTCTTCAAAACCAATCACACAGCCATAGAATGTTAAAATATCATGTTCTTGGGAGAGCTTGAGAAGGAGGAAATGTAGTTTAACAATTTTTCCCCTTGGTATGTGAAATGATTATAGTATTATACTATATGCAATAGTAATTCTGAAATAAATATATTCCCCAGGCAATCAACAGCATATACTACTGTTACCCTAAGCCACCAGCTGAGCTGAAAAATTTAGAAGAGGCTATTTTATTATATTTTTTACATGAAGTAAATTGCTCTTGTAAAGACACATTTCTACCAGTTGAATTTTAATTCATTTTTTCTCCATAGCTAGAATTCCTTATTCTGTTTTATAAACTAAAGAAATACTGGTGCTTGTAGATAATGGTGACTGATGGTGCATAGAGTTCAATATATTTAATAAACTAGGGGAACAAATAATAGCCATATCAAACTACACCTTAAGAGAAGTTATTTCCAGTTCGTATTTTCACTGAAAAGATAAACTTTGTCCTTTGGGTTCTAAGTCAATGAAACACATGGCAAAACCTTGACATACTGCATTCCCTGCACTGTCTCACTGTCTATCTGACCAAGGACCTTTCAAGTTAGTGGGAATCTTTTCATTGGACTCAATTCTTAGGATATGGTCAATACCTAAAGTATGAGTAGAAAGGAGATTAAAGTATTATGCCAGGTACATATTTTTTTCTTAAAAGTGATGAAACATGTATTGATGTAACTACTTGAGCTCTCATCTACACGTTACAGGTATTGCACAATTAACTAGTTAAGTTTGCAATTATATTAACACCAGCTACACCTACAAAGTAGCTATTGCACGATAAAAAGCTCCAGTCAGCTATAAATTTAGAACCACAAAATGTGTATTAACTTAATAGTTGGTTGCTATTGAGGTTTAATTTGCATGTGCAGCAGGGTCTACCCTGCAACTGGGAGTCCCATCAGATCAGAGCTCCAAGCCACAGAGGTGCACCTTGCCCAGCATGAAATCCCCAAGTCCTGAGAGCTACCATGATCTCCAAGTGTTGGAGGTGCATTAAACCCCCATCCAACAAAGGGCTCTTGGTCCTGACTGTACCTCACATGCAGCCAGGACTGAGAATCTTGCAACTGATCTGGTTTTTGGCCCTGGCTGTGCCTTATGCACATCTGGGATAGAGAGACTTTGCAACTGATGGGGCTCCCGGTCCCAGCTGTGCTTTATATAAAATATGGAGTGGGTGTCCTGTCAGTTGTAGGGTCTCTTAATCTTGGCTGTGTGTGACCTCCATGGTTGGAAACTCCCCCACAAAAGGAGCTCCAAACCATGGAAGCCTGCTTTTTGCCAGTGCACTAGTCCTGCACAGGCAATAAGATGTGATGGGATCTAACGGGCAATACCAAAATTGTACTTTGTGGAACCATGGCAGGAAGCACTATGGTGTGTATCACACATTTGATCCAATTTTGCCTTTACCAGCACATGTAGAGGGGAACTTAGACACACTGATCTGGAGTTTGAAATCATCCTATAGTACATACCTTTAATAATCGCACTCTGTCAGAAACCTGCTAAAGTTACCCAGAGGGAATAAAATGACGTCTTTCAGCAAGGTACAGTCAGGTGAAACACTGCTAATATATTCAAGTTACTCATAATATTCAATATCATTTGGTTACCAGAAGCATACAAACAGGGAATAAAGTGCAAGTTTGATATTATACGTAATAAATCCTTTATATGACATCTATCTCATTTCAGACTTTTCACTCTTGAATTCCAACTCCTTATATCATAAGCTTTTTCTGTGCTATTATTAAAAAGTTCTATGCCATATCACAGAGCTGCCAATTTTCCATAGATAAAAGTATGACTGACATTCACAGAATATGTTAAGTTTTAAAAATGTGATCTTTAGTCTTGTGACAAGATGTGTAATAGTATGTAATGAATGGATGGCATTAATTGGTTTTTCAAAGTGTTGGCTACAAAGGACCAACTAATAGGATCATCATAAAATTCTAGTTTATTGGACGGGTGCAAAAATCAGACTTTAAACCTTGGTGCTGATCCCTTCAAACACACACACACATACGTACATGCTCAAAGTAGCTAGCTATGAACACTAAGCACCTGTGTCAAGATATACCTATCCACAAGCGCTGGAGTCTGCCGTCGATGGCCAGTTAAGGCTTCATCAGTGCGACGTTGCTTCAGAAGGGGGTTGCTGTCTGGTCCTTCTGACTGGACAGGCAGGGTGCTGGTCAGGTCAAAGAGGGCACCATTGGGGGTCATTCTTTGCTGCCTTTTATCCCTCTCCAGCAGACTTTGGTGACTCCCCAGTTCTCAGGCTTACCCAATCCAGGAGTCATTGACCTTGAGGGATGTCCCTCTTGGTAGCTGCTGGATGGCAACTGTCAGCCCTAGGGATCACGTCCTCAGGTACGTGCACTTTTGGGAGTCCGTTGATGAATTTTGCTTGATTAACTGCCAGGATGAATAGAGCTCTGGAAGTGGTTGATCGGGGGTATTTCAGCCCGAAGTGTCTGTTTCCAGCATTGATTAGTTCAAACCAGGCCTTCCGTACTTTTAACAGTGAAGTTTCAGGGAGTTCTTGGCTTTGTATTGATTCTTTCCTCTCCTTAGTCTGTGGTATGTAGGTATTAATTGCTGCTCCTTAACTTATCCAGACTAGCTACTGTCTTACACAATCAACCATAATTCATTCAGGGACCCTCTCCATACAGAGATTCCTGCCCTTGCTAACATTGTTATATGGTGCAACTTACTTTTAAATTTCAAGTACATTTGTAAAAGCATCTACAAGCTCTATTTTCACTAAAAGTACACCTTATATAATACTAGAATAAAAGAAAAAGAGAGGAAAGAAGAAAAAGTAGAAAAGAGAAAGTATCCTCAAAAGGAGAAAACTACTGCAAAAGGGGCTTTTGACATATGGAGGAGCTTCACATTTTTTGGCGGGGAGTAGCCAAAAAGGTTTCTTGCTACAGATGGTATCCCCTACTCCCAAAGAAAATAATATGCACCCTAGATTATGGTGCTTTAGGCCATGTTTTTACCAAAGAGAACAAATCTTTCATCTTGAATATGATAGTGCTGCACTCTTTGGCTGTGCCCACATGAGCGTGGACATTTGGTTCCTCGGGGATAAGTAGCGGCAGTATACCTTGTGCCGCTGCTACTGGTCCCCAGGGAATGCCTGTGCCATGTGTGCTTTGGCTGGGGTCAGCACTGTGCTGACCCTAGCAGCCTTGCCTGGAGTTCTGCAGGCCTTCTGGGGCTGCAGCTGTGGTAATTCTGCTGTGCAGGGCCTGGCCAGCAGCCACAACATAGCTCTGGGCAGCCCAGCTCCGCTTTTGAGTAGGACACACTGCCTATACATGCGCTTCTCCACCTTTTTTTCCCATGGTTTCATTTGACCTCATGAGTGCACACACAGGCAGCACTCCCTTGCAGTGCAAAGAATATGTGAATGGGTGGTATGTGGCACTGCAAACATGGTTGTGGCACCACATACCACATAGCCATACTTGTCTGGATATGGCCTTTGATTCTAGTGAATTGGGCACTTACAGCTTACATGAAGTTTTGCCATATAAGGCTTCTGATTTTTTTCAAACCAAATGCTGTGCATTTAATAACTTCCTTTTTCAGTGTACCTGCTGTGTTTACTACACAGAGCAAACCTTAGGCTGGTCTTGACTGAAATTAACAAATTGACAGTGTTGAGGCACAGCTGCTTAGCACAACCGAGGAACAACTACTTGATAAACATGCTTTGCCCCTACTGACTGTGAGGGAAGCAGACCATAAACAGTTTAAAAATGAAAAAGATAATGGGGAACAGCAGTATATGTTATAGGCCAGGTAATCTTACAAGTTTTTTAGAGATTTATCAGAGAAATGAGTTCAGAACAAATAAAATAGAAATATATGAGAGAATTTTGTTTTTTATAGGCTGTGGCCAATAATGTCTAAACTGTAAATCAGAGGAAAAATTTAATGGCTTGAATGGGACTCAATCTGTGACTTTCCCCACGTACTGCAGATAGAAACATTTACATTTCAAAATCTTTAAATCAGGGTTAGAGGTTTTAGCTTAGTTTGTTTCTTGAAAGCTGTTGCCTAATTCAAACACAACAATTGGTTTTCAAACAATAATTAATATTTGAAAGTCTTAAGGTATAACTTATACATGTTCTTGGGCTAAATAGTCACAGGGATCCCTTTGAATCCTTGATTATTGAAGACCCCATTACATGATGTGATTATTGAAGATCCCATTACATGCATTGGGCAGTGGTGTGAATCTTAACATACAGAATTGCATTGTTTACTTGAAGCTTACTATCTAGCTGAGGAAGACATTTTTTGTCCAGAATTGCTTCATATTGATCAAGACGTCCTCTTTTTGGAAAACAAAAAGTCAAGAGTGAATTATCTGATTAAAAAAACCCAAACAACACAATATGAGTCTATATACTGAACAGTATGCTAGAGAATAATGTCCATTTAGCAGCTGCTGAAACTGTTAATGGAGAGAAAGAAGACTTGGGTTGAAAGAAGAGAGTTAGAATTACAGAACAGAAAAAAAAAATGCAGCAAGGGATAAAAAGCACAAGAAGACTCAGAATAGACTGGCAAGGAAGAGAGAAGCAGCCTCTTTCTCCCTATTTTTAAACTAGAAATAGGTTTTAGAGGCTAGGTATGGACATTCAAAAAGCCTAAGATCGAATTGATTTCATAGTATCATAGTATCATAGTAACTAGGGTCAGAAGAGGCCTAGAGCAGGCCATCTAGTCTGACCCCCTGCCAAAGGCAGGAAACAAGTGCTGGGGTCACAGGACCCCAGCCAAGTACCTATCTAATCTACTCTTG
>JAGPOW010003316.1:116572471-116609081 GCA_030014935.1 Caiman crocodilus
GCACAGGTTTGTTAAGGGCAGGTCCTGTCAGACCAACCTGGTCGCCTTCTATGACCAGGTGACCAAATCCATGGATGCGGGCGTCCCTGTCAACGTAGTTTTTTTAGACTTCAGGAAGGCGTTTGACACGGTCTCTCACCCCATCCTCATTTTCTGATAAAGTGACAAGCTCTGTGGATAGAAGAGGAGAAATGGATCTGATATATTTTGAATTTAGCAAGGATTTTGACAGTTTCTAACAACATTCACATTAACACTCTAAGGAAATACAGATGAGATTAAAGTACTATAAAGTGGATTCAAAACTTGTTGGATCATTATATTCAATGAGGAGTCCTCAGTGGCTCACCATATAGTTGGAAGGAAGTATCAAGTGGGGATCCCCACCAGTCTTTCCAGGGCCTGATATTGTTTTATATCTTCATTAATAATTTGGTCTATGGAATTGATCACAAATTTAGCAAATTTGTGCATGACAACAAAGTTGGGTGGAGTTACAGACACAATGGAGTGGAGTGTAAGCCTAGAAAGCAGAATGACCCGGATAACTTGAAGAAATGATCCAAAATCAATTAAATTAAAATTAACAATGACAAGTGCAAAGTCCTATACTTAGGGTTGAATAATTACTTATATAAGTACAGACTGGGAAATGACTGGCTGGCCATAGGACTGCAAAGAAGGACCTGGAGGTTTTAATGGTCATGGAACATAATCTGAATATGAGCCAATAGGCTGTTCTTGTTGCAAACCCCCCCCCAAAAAACAAAAAAAAAAAACCCCAAAACCACTGCATCAAGTTTTGGACCTCACACTTAAAGAAAGAAGTGGATAAATTAAAAGAATGCAGAAGAGAATGACACAACTTATTAGAGGCCTGGAAAGCATAATTCATAAGTAAAGGCTCAAATAACTAGAGCTGTTTAGTTTACAGAACAGAAGACTGAGAAGGGATTTGAAAACAGAGCATAACTAAAGAGCAATTATAAAGTGGATTGAGATAGCTTTTTCTCTTTGGCTTCAGGGAACAAGATTAGGAGCAATACATTCAAGTTTCAGCAAAGGAAATTTAGGCTAAAGATTAGGAAGAAGTTTCTGAGTATGACTGTAATCAAGCTACCTAAACAAGTTTGGGAATCTTTGAAATTTTCAAGAGCAGGCTAGACAGACACTTGAGTGAGAAAGTTTAAACAGGGGTGATCCTGCCTGAGGCAGGGGCCTCAGATAACATCATTTTGTCCCTTCCAACCCTACCATTTTATGATCCCAAAGCATACCATGGTAAGGCTTACTTTTACCTATTCTACCGTCAGTTCCTTCCTGGATCCTTCTTAAAACCAGTCTCCCGTCTCCCAGGCAGACAAAGTCTTTGGGTAAATCTGATATTTTTGATTAGACCAACTCAACTAGTTGGAAAAAAATCTTCTTTGCAAGCTTTTGGATATAAATACCCTTTTTCAGACTGAGGAAGCATCTGCAGCTGGTGTGCGCTAGATTTACCTAAAGAACCTTGTCTGCCTATGCCCTTAGACCAACATGGCTACAACCTATACCCCTGTTCCTATCCCAGAACACTTAGGATATCATTCAAATGAAAACTTTCCTTTGGTGGCTGTCTATAGAAAACATCAAGTTCCTGGGTCCCTTCCACTTCTCTCAGACCCACAATAACCCACAGTAGGCTCCAGACTCTTTGGAGAGTATTTCTCATACATTTCCTCATATCCCAGTCTCTGATCTCACATCATTTGAGCATTTGACACTATATTACTTCCCAACACTTGCTGAAATTATCATTCATTGTATTCATATTAGTATACAGAATCCAAGCCCCCTATCTTTTGACACCTTAGATATAGCCAAGCGTAAATATATTTATTTCAGCATAACTCATAATAATCATTTAAGGAATCATTTAAGGAATCATTTTTTTTCCCTTAGTGCTAAGTAGAGCTTCCTGTGAAAGTGGTTTGGAAAGCATGATGTAAGGAAAACATCTGAATGAAAAGAGCCAATTTAGAAATAAAAAGACAAAGAGATCTGGAATTTAATAGAAAAATGTGCATAGCATATTTTAATTTTGTTTTAATGCTAACATGATGGAAAAGATTCTGAACTTTTTTCCTTTTGTTAAAATGTTGAAAGATAAAATAAAAAAGATATTGGATATTTTCAAATGAATTCATTAGAGATCTGATTTATATCAAAGGGAAATATCTTGTAAATACCAGTAACCATTCATCACATTATATTCCCAGAAACAATATTGTACCAGTAGGGCTAATTAATTTAATATGGCATTTATAACATTAAATGTGAAGCAATGAACACTGCAAATCAAAACATTGATTACTATTGCTTTGAAATATTGTGACAGTTCTCTCACTTACTTGTTTCCAATACTGCTTACTTCATATATTGTACAATGTTGTTACTCAATTAAAGCTGTTTAATTTGTCTTTCTTTGGTTCACTGCATTTACTTTGAGTTTATGATTTCCTATCTGGGCTCTTACAAATCAGTTCAGAAACATTTTGGTACAGCTGATGTTGTGGTCTTTAATAATACCGGGGAAAAGCCATTTTGAAGAGATAATTGAAATGACATATTGCTCAACTTTGGCCAACCTTCAAACATCTATTTAGCAAATCAGCTATATTGCTAGCCATCCATGGAATTATACTCCTTGCTTTCAAGGAGACCTCACAGACTTCTCTGTAAATCAAATCATAAAAAATAAAGCAATATAAATTAAAATAAAAATACTACCATATCTAAAAAATAGCATTTAACCCAATGCTTAGATTATATTCTTTCAGCAGCAATACTATTTTCACTGATTATGGGTTGCCTGCAACTTGGGAAAGATTTCAACCCTTAAAAAGATTGCTTCTTTCCATTTAGCATTGGAGTGATGTTGACAGAAAGGTACGTAGTGGTGCAGTGGTGGTGCAACCCCAGAAGGAAACATGTTTCAATTTCATGCATGCCTGGCTGTATAGGTTAACATTTTAAACAGCAGTTTTAAACTGTTCTGTAAAAAAAATAACAACTATGATAAGTAAGGGTGACTCAGTAAATGCCTTGTGCAGTTAATAGGTTTTTTTTCCCCCTTGAGTTATTTCATTTTCTCCTGGTTTAGTAAAATGTGCTGAATAATCTCTAGACTGACTAAACCCAATGCCTATATTCTGGTTCTTTTTTTAGCAACAAATTATTGCTTAAATAAACAGAGGTCAATTCTTTCTACTGAATAACTGTAACTATTTTTGTCTGTGTCAGAAACTGTAAAATATTGAAAGTGAGTACCATTTTGGAAATTAAACGGTACATATGAAGCTTTCAAAGTCATCATAAAAAACTATAATCTTTTTTGTGTGTTTTTGCTTGCCGTATCACAGTCATTTTTTGTCCGCAGTGACAGAGGGCACAATATCTTAGATCAATAGAAGCTCTCTAATTTTCATTCTTAAATCATATACAATGCAGCATAGTAGGTTTATGGTGTGTGTCTGTGGTCATCTATGTCTATTTTTTCTCCTTCATTTTAAATTGCATTTTCCACCACCAAGAAATCTCTCTCTCTCTCTCTCTAGTCCTTAAAGATGATAAATAGTGCTTGTCTCAGACCTAATGAGGCATTTTCTGGGTTTACTAATTGAGTCCAATGTCAGGATATTCTTTATGTAATAATGTAAGATACTTGCTTTTAAGTTAATATATTAACTATAGTAGTAATGGTAAACTGCAAAACAACTTTAAGCATGTAGCAAAGAACTTTTTTTTTCTTTTTAAGGGATAATAGAGCTTGGGACCAGATAAGACCTGTTCCATGTCACGTCACAGAAAAATTGTACAGGGGAGCAGTTGGGTTACAGGTATCAGATATTAATCAATTAGCACATATCCAGTGAGAGTATGGGATAGGATGAAAGTAGAGAAACATATTTTAAATCATATTCAGTAGAAGAGAAAGGCATGCGCAGAGTCCTGGTGCTGTGACTCTGTACTGCAAATCCCAGAAAACTCAGGGACAGCAGGAAGAGGAAGCAAACATACAGACTATGTTGGATATGTGCCAGAGAGCTGTGTTCTAGCACCCCCTGGCTTCTGGCCTGAGCTACTGCAGGCATGTGGCTGCCTTACTTGAATCATAGGTAAAAGTTTGTTTAGTTGTTCTTCAGTTTAATCTTTGCAGTTTAGAGTAACTTGCAGGGATTGAATCAATTCAGCCTCAGACTTTGTGACTGTTTGTACATAACCTTAAAATAACCCCCAGGATTCTATGGCCATTTTTTAGACATGATGGAAAGAGTTGGGATAATACAGCAAAAAGTTTCTATGCATGGGATGTTAAGTAAGAAATGGGAAGAAAGGAAACGATGCAGCTCTTAAATTACACATACTTTTTTCTGCTACATGCATACCGTTTTGTATGTGAACTTACTTGTTATGGCTTACAAAAGAGAAAGGAGGTGGGATTCAAATAAAGGGATGGTAATGATCTGGGCTGACTAATCTGTACACATTTGTCAACTTGAAAGAAGTCACAAGGGTAGAGCTTGAAGATAGAAATAAAGTTAGATCAGCCTAGTACTTCTTACAGATCAGTAAAATCATGAATAGAACAAAAAAAATAAGAGATGTGGGTAGAACACTAAAAGTAAAAACAAATAAATACATTACAAAGGAAAGTGATATCCTCAATATATGCAATATGAGAAATTCAAGTGGAAGAAAAAAATGGCACAGCAACAGTATCATTAAGGTTTCTAAGAATGCCAACTGCATGAAAGAGAATGTCATAAATTGTAAGACAAGTGGACAGAAATGGATTCTGATTCAAGAAGTAATGGAAACTAATCACATAGGAACTATATAAAAATATCATCCATATCTTAAATCTTGAAATAAGAGCACACATAACAAACCCTAGAAGATGAGTGTAACAAGAAAATAATTTGGGTGGTGAGGAGAGAGGAAAAGGAGAAAAATCCTATAGGACATATCTTGAAAGAGAGTAAATGTCAGCATGGGAAGATCTAGAATGATGGGCAGATCTGCATCAGCTGGAGACAGAAGCAATGGTGAGGGATGGGTTCCTCTTTTCAGTACCTCAGTACCTTTTTGCATTCAGTGGGGATCACAGTCAGGGAGTGGAAAGTATAAAAAGAAAAAAAAAACCTTTCCTGCTGAAGCCACTATTCCTGAGGCACCCTGCATAGCCACTGTCTTCTTCTGGAAAGAGCCAAAGGTGACTTAAAGCTCCCCCTATAGGGGTAGCAGCTAACTCATCAAGGGGCACGAACTGGTAACGTCTATACTGCTGCACCCTCTGACTCTAGTCCTGTGAGTAAGTTTCCTTGGACTAAGTCCTATTTCTTCTTTATGAACCTAAGTCATGGCTAAATAGCAACATAACTGTAGGAAGTAAAACATACCAGCTTTTGGCCCAGCATAGTGGGAGGAAGAGAGTTGAGTTGGAGGATTTTACAAGGAGGCTGGGGTGGGGTGGGGCGGGGGTGGTAGGGAGGGGGGTTGACCCAAGTCAATTAAAACACTTACACACAAATCAGTTAAATCTGATACTACTTTCAACCAGGTCTATCATAAACCAGTTTCAGTCTTTTTGGCCATGGACAGACATTCCAAAAGCCTTAACCTGAATTGATTCAACCTTTGTAGGTTAGTCTAACCTGCATAGGCTAAACCGGTTTTCAACCATATAGACTATCCCTCTGGAAATTCAGGCACATGTCTGCAGTGGCTCAGGCTGGAACTGAGGGGGACATAGCCAAGCCCCAGCAGGACTCCTATTAGGGCGGGGTGTGAACCCCCACCCTGCCTGCAGTACCAGGCTTTTCCCTGCTCACTGCTTAAGGGTGAGGATGTTGCCAGCCTGTAGCCCTGGGCTAGCACTCTGAGGCAAAGGGGAGGTGTGCAGTGCATGTATCAGTTAATGATACAGAGATTTTCACTGTCCCTCCCTGCTTCTGCATACTGCCTGCAGCAAACTGACAGGCAAGCAAGTGGAGGTGGAGGAAGGGGGGGAGCTGATAATAGTGTTTATCACCTTTATCTCAGTGTTTATTGCCACATTAAGAAAACAACATAGAAACATTACCAGCTATCTGTTGATTCAGCACAGACCCAGAATGTGGTCTGCTGGCAAAGACAGAAGGGAGGGAGGAATTTGTGCTTAGCAGAGAGTGGTGAGGAGGAAGGAGAGGAGCAAACAACTCTTCTCAAATATTTCTAAGGAAGGACATTAAGCTACCTGTTGATTAGCTCCAAAAAAGTCTGTCTGCCTTTGTCTCTCCCACAGCATGGACTGTAGCCAGCATGTGGTTTGCTAGCTAATTCTGAGATGTCTGCTAAAGCAGTGGGGTGGGTAGGAATAATCCCTTCTTGCACAGGGAAGCCAGGCATATGCAGAGAGGAGGGGCCAGCCCTGATATGCAGCTGAGTGGCACAGGGCATGCTGGGATGCTGGAGGCGTGTGGTTTATCTTAAACTAGATTTATCTCAAACTGGTTTCAGCCATTTTCAAACTTATTGATGTGCACTGAACATCTGTTCTGTTACAAGTTTAAACCCGTTTCTGATTACTTAAACTGGTTTATGTGTAATGTCTGTCCCTAGCCTTTGAAACTGGTTTACGTGCACTGAACTGTTCTGTTACAAGTTTAAACAGGCTTCTGATCACCTAAACTGGTTTATGTGTAACTTCTGTCCCTAGTCTAATTGTTTTATAAAACATATGGGCAAGTTCTCTGCTAGTGTAAAGACCAAGCACAATAATATCTGCAAGTTCCTTACCTACAGTACAGGAAATGTTCTGGTATATTTTTTATATTGTCTCAGTTTATGCACTACCACAGTGAGTTGTCAAAATATAATTCAGTGGTTCCAAGTGGTTCCAAACCATCCAACACATCTAATTTTCACTTCTACCTTTATACATTTGCCTTCTTTTTTTCCTCTCTCTTAGTGTTCTGCATTATCAACATTTGTCTCTACATAAATTAATAAACACCAAAATCTCTGTCTTGAACTGCTTCCCTGAGTCAGTACTTCTGATGGTTGCATGCTGCATAGGTATTTGTAACTAATGCAGGGGGCATACTGCTTGTTTATGTTGAAACTGCATGCCCCCATTCTACATAACAGAAGGGAACATATGGACCAATAAGAGTTAATTTACTAACCGCAGATTCCTTTCAGGGAATAAATTCATTGAACATTATTTGAATATCTTGTAAAACTATGTATTTTGATGTTTCATTAAGAAGGTTATATAGTGTGTCATTGGATCACTATAGCATTATAATTATAGACCATAGCAAATACTTTTAGAAATGGATCCTTTAGACTTTGAATGGTTCTCTGAGGCATTGGTCGCACTTTCCTAATTAATCCCAGAGGAAAAGCATGTTTTCCTAAATTTGAAGACAGCTAAATATGATGATATGCAATGTGGGTATAGTCATGCAAATTGCAGGGAAAGCACTGTTCCCATTGAAACAGGGAGAATGAATACCATCCAGCACTTCACTGGAGGTACTCAGCACACTGCAGTTCAGTATCCTAGGGGTTCTTTCACACCTGAAAGCTTGCAATTATATCATTGTAGGTGGCATCATAAAAGGTCAAGCAAAAGCAAACAATGCAGAGGACAAGGAAAATTGAATGGAAAACAAAGAGCCTACAGGCTTTTGAATTCAGTGTTCAATAAAACATCAATTCAGAAATTGTTGCAGTATGGTTAAATTTGACTTAACCCTGGAAACATTTTTAAAACTTGCATGCCTCCTGAGAAATAAACAAATATGATCTCTTTGTTTTAGCTTGAAGAAAAAGATTTTTTTTTCCAATTTCATTCTGTTTTTGTTTATATCCCACATATAATACTCAGTCACAAAACGCACCTTTATACTGCCACATTGTGCCTCCCATGGCTGGGTGAGCAGGGAATATGCAGCATAACCAGCACATGACCTCCAGAGCAAAGGCAATGGGTCTCAGAGTTGCAGCCCTCAGCAGGCAGCCCATCTCCATCCCACATACAAATCTGAGGGGAGCATGTGCCCCTCATGCCTCTCCCAGGGGTCCATGCAGCATCAGGGAACCACAGCACTCTACACCCCCTGCACCCTGCCTATGGCTCTGTCCCATGACCCACTCCCAGTCTGGGGGTCCCATTCGCCCCAGGCCCTTCCTATGCCCCACTGCCACTGCCCAGGCCCTTCTGCCTTCCTCACTGTGGGGGCCTCAATATGTCCCACCACCCCTCCCTCCTTCATGCCTCTTCCATTCGCAGACTTACCTGCTGGGTGAAGTGTATGTGTGTGTGTCCTCTCACTTCCAAGCCACAGCCCCCCTCCTCAGCCCTGCTGCTGTTCCTCACTCCTGACCTACAGTACCCTGTATCCTGACAGGGCATACGGGACTACCCACCCCCCAAACCCACACATACACCCACATCACCTTACACCTTCACATATTCCCCCATACACCCCCATACCCACCCCCAATCATACAAAGTACCTGTATAATTTTGCATACTTTTGAGTTTTTAGATGTGCAATTAAAACTGTGACTATTTTTTTTTAATTGCACAACTTCTTTAATTGTTTTACAGCCCTATTTATTATGAATGAAATTGACAGATCCTCCAATCGTTCCTTTTCAAGAAAATTAACCCCATGACTCTTTCTTCCAGGGCAAATGAGAAAAAAAGGGTTTGTTCCTTACAGATACAGACAATTCATATCCCTTCTACCGTGTTTCATCAGTTCCAGTAACTGCATTTTGTGGTCTCTGCCCATGAATACACCAGACATTTGATTCATAAGTGAGCTGACTGGGGCAGATTCTGGTGAAGACTAGAGTGGTTTATGGCAGAAATTATAGCTACTTCATTAATCAAAGGAGACAGTCTCTTTTGACACAGGCTCAGAAAATGTGGGGATTGCTGGATAGCAGCAGGAGCTAAAATATTTCTAAATTAGCTAAAAGTCAGACCACAGTATGCTTCTCTGTGCTTGTTACCTCTAGAAAGGATACACTACATTTGGTGCATCTACATGTGTGCCTAACTGTGCAGTTGTTATTTCTCAGTCATTTAGTACTTTCTATAACAAGTTCTTCTTGAACCTACTACAGAGTAGTGGTGGCATCACGGTTTGTGTCTGTTGATGCTATGTCACCATTGTTACCTCTCAGCTCTGTGTTCTTGGGGAACCCTGGCACAGTATGCAGCCTGTCTGACTCACAAAGAACTCTTACCTTCCCCACCTCTGCCTGAACAAGAACTGATTAGAGAAAGGACTTACAAAAGACAAGGATGAGGTTGTGGGAGATGCACCTAATGTCCTCCAGACAAGGGTGATAAAAGTGAAGCAACTCCCCATGCCTTATTTGCATCTGAGATGAAACCAGATGACAACACATTTAAATGGAAGATGGGAAAGGAATGCACCTTCATTAGCATTCACGATGGAGAACAGAGATTCCAAGGCAAGGACTGCACTGAATTCTGGGACCAGAGAAGCAGGGGAGCACTGCATGATGGGAGATCCCTGCTCCAAATACTAATCAACCCACATCTACATACACCCAGCTCAGCATTTATCAGACCAATACTACTAATAAGTCCTCTATTGGTATCTAAAATGCTGAATCTTCCTGTCTGTACTGTGAGCTCCCTAAGAGTAATGCCACCCATAACCAGCAGTGATGAGTTCCTATTATCCAGCATATGAGCCATTGTTTACCCCTCAAAAAATCTAGTGTTCTTCCTTGAGCCATTGCTATTTCTCTACAAAAAACCCTACCCCAGCTCAAGTTTCTGTCCTGGGACTTGGATCCAAAAGCTACACCAGTTCCACTCCTTTTCTGCCTGAAATCCCTCCATTAATTGTGCTCAGAACTCTGCCTGTCTGTCCTCTCCAACACCACTTGGGAAACTTGACAGGTTCAAGTTAAGCTGAGGGGTGAGACACCAACTCTCTCTCTCTCTCTCTCCTTACCTCTCTCTGACTCCAGGAACCTGACTTTTATTCTCTTACTCCAGGCATATCTTCCTAAACCTGAATTTTGCTAATCAAACTCAAGCCAGACCTCCCCAGAAACCTAATTGAAACTGTATTATTGTAACTGCTTATTTGTCTCTCTATTGTATTGCTATTACTATTGGTATCATCATGAGTTCATATACCTGGCAATAAATATTTTTTATGGTCAATCTGGTTGCTATACTTCCTCTCTGAACCTCACCTATTCTTTCTTCCCCTTGACCTCCCCATTTGCTCTGCAGCAGTGCTTCTTTTACCTACAGCAAAGATTCCTGTAATTCCCAAAATCACATTGGGTCTGCTCATCGGGGAGGGGTTACTACTAGAACCATTGTGAAAAGAAATTGTGATGTGCTGAATTTTGAGGCCCAAGAGGGTATCAGCTGAAAGTCCTGATTGGACCCAGCCTGCTCAGACATACTCTGTTAGAGTGTGTGTGTATGTGTTTGTGTCTAACTGCATGTATTATTGTCCTGCTGAAATAAGGGATAAACTCAGTTCAAGGCACATGAGGGTGTCAGCCTATCTATGCTGAATAACCCAGCCTGACTCAGATGTGCTCTGTTAACTGGTGTGCTTGTGTCTGACTGCATTTTATTGTTGCCTTGATGAATTGAGTTCAAGGCATATGAAGGTGTTAGCCTCTCAATGCTAAATAACCCAGCCTGGCTCAGGCATATCATGTTGATCTGTGTGTGTATGTGAGTACGTGTGTTTGACTGATTTGGTGGTTGGAGGAACCTAGCCCCATTGAAACCAAGTCCTGCAAGATAGCCTTGTAGTAGGTGAGGACTTGCAGAAGGGAGAGGTACAGCTCCACACAGAAACACAAGTAGCACAAGCAGCACAATGATAGAATTACAGAGACCCCCAGAAATGTATCTCTAATAAATGAGCACACACCAAAGTGATGGGCAAATCTGGTAACACCATAGGAATGAGCTACATCACCATAGCTCATCTCTATTATGATGTAGCACCTTGTGTAGACATGCCCACTCTATCCTAAATGGGTGTAAACCAGAGGGTTACCTAAAAGCATCAGCTACAAAATAAAATAATTCATTCACTTATCAGTATTTGTGACTATTATATTATGTCTGTTCTCTATAAACTGCAATCATAATTCAATTCCAGATTAACTATAAGGTATTGTCTAGTGGTAGTTAGGCATCTAACACAATAGCTCTACTGCCTCCACACAACTTTCAAATCTAGCACTGGAAACTAGTCCATTTGTCCCTTCCTACTTCACACACTTCAAACCCAGAATGGAGGCAGTAAAGATGCTTTCAAGATAACTCCAACACTGTTCTTGAGATACCTTTCTCTGACATGCCTCTGAGTGTACATGCTAACATGGTATCGATACGTCTGATACCACTTTTTTCTATGTGCTGTTCCACTTACTGAGGGCAGCTAATTCACTCAAATAAAAGGCTGTGATTCAGAAGGAAGAAACTGCTGGCAAGTTATTATCTGAACATTTCTCATCCCACGAAGTTGCTTCCTTCAGGGTACAATACAGCTTGACTTTTAACACATTCTGTAGGGCTCATTTGCTTTGCCAGATTTTTGAAGTATTACTGATAAATTGTGCATTTATTATAGATAAGAATAATTTGTTGAAGTATCTTGGCAATACAATATAATCCTACCTATATATTTCCTGCCCCCTGTATGTCCTTTCATAGCATCTGATAAAGGAAGCTGTTGCTCATTAAAGCTTATTCACTTAACTGCAAGTTAAGAAGGTTGCAAAACAATCAGATATGAAAATGCAGGTTCTACACTGATAATTTATGAAGAGAAGGTGAGCCAATGGAAGTCAGGTGTAAATAGCAGCAGATACAAAGAAGGAAGAATGGCAAAAGTTTAATGACGGCAAGCAGTCTTTATGGAAAAAGATCCAATATTTCGTATTTAATGTCATATATTACTCTGAAACAGTAAACTGGGTAAGATCACTGCTTCTGAAAAACTGTACAGGTATTAACTTTCTGAAAATTTCTAGAAAGAACTTCTAATAGAGATGCCATTATAACAATCCATTGCTTAAGGAAAATGGTTCATTGTAGTTTAATTTTATTATGAATTTAGAATGTCTCCATTTATCCAGTGCTGAAAGTATAACATTTTCTGATTACTTAGCTGTCTGTATAAAAGATAAATAAAATTACAGCAGAACTTATGCATATTCACGTTACTGTGCCTGATTATTTACAGATGCTGATTTGCTATTGATAGATAATTAAAAAAGTATTCTGCTATTGGTAGTTACTTATTGAGTGAAACATACCTAGCTGTTATTAAAGAAAGCATTGATCAAAAACAAAGATTTATCTGAACCTTCATTTTCACATTCTAAGCTCTCTAAAAAATGGAATTTTCCTTCAATAGTTTTCCACCTATGTTTCTGAGAGTAATTAAAGTCTTTCACTGCAAACCCTATTTAAAAAGTATTTCTTCCAGTATGCTTACCCATATTAACATTAACAACATAATCTATAAATCAAATCTGGCCAGAAAAGTCTTTCCCTCCTGTAACTTTTAAATAATATTTTTATATATTTTTGTTGAAAAAAAATGTAAAAAGCCCAACACTTCAATAGCATGTGAACCCCTACTTAGTAAATACTTCTACTACTACTACTAATTCATTTACCCTTCTATTTACCCAGACAGAGAAAGAATAAAAATAATAAAATCTGGTTCAGGAGAGATCTTAATGTTCCATCAGGTATCTTGATCACAGGCCATAGTTTTCATGGGGGACTTCAATCATCCTCATATCTTCTGGGAGAGCAATACAGCAATATACAGGCAATCCAGGAAGTGCGTGGATAGTGTTGGGGACAACTTCCTGGTGCAAGTGTTGGAGAGGCCAACTATGGTCCATGCTCTTCTTGACTAGCTGCTCATAAACAGGGAAGAATTAGTGGAGAATGCAGTAGCAGATGGGACATTTGGGAGCACTACCATGAGGTGATTTGAGTTCAGGATCCTGAGCAAAGAAAAAAAGGAGAGCAGCACAGTAGAAAAGCAGACTTTGACTCACTCAGGGAACTCGTAGACAGGATTCCCTGGGAGGCCAGTCTGAGGGGAAGAGAAGTCCAGGGAATTCTCTATCCTTTAGAGAAATGTTACTGAAACCACAAGAAAAAACCATCCTGATGTACTGGATGACTAGCATTTATGGCAGAAGATGAGCTTGGCTTAGCAGGGAACTCTTCAGCAAGCTAAAACACAAAAAAGAGGCTTATAAAAAGTGGACAACTTGTCCAAAAGGAATAGGGAGGAATTAAGAGTAATGCTTAGGTATACAGGTCTCTGGGTGTGTAGCAAAACCCCCATTTTTTCTTTTTTAATACATACATACATATATGATAGATATGCATTCCCTCTCCTTCCCCAACCATTTCTGACTTTTCTTTTTCTCCCTCTCTATTCCCTATAGAAAAGCATAAGGGAGCTCAGACTTAGGATAAGCTTCAACATTTTTATTTTGGTAGCAAGTTTTTGGTGTTAGATATCCACTGTTTTCTATTCTACAATTATTAGGTTTGCATTGATTTTTACTGTCATATATTGTATTATTATCATTTTCGTATTCATTTTAACTCTGTCATATGAATATTGCATGGTTTAGGCCTATGTTTGTAAGTGAACTAAAGTAATGTCAAGTTTCCATTTTGTATGTCAAGTCTCTCCATCTTGTGTCCTCTGCCCAAGCATCCAGTATGTTGCAATTGTATGATTCATGTACCCTTCCCACATAAATTCGTTCCTGGATGAATGAGAGTGATTGGGAATGATTGAAATACAATGGTAGCAGGCCTCTACTGAGTGACCTGTAATGACCAGGTCGTCACCTCACATTGATTCATCCAGGAACCATGGACCTCACCCAGGAACAGATACAAGAACCCAGCAATTGAAAGACAAAAGACCCTGTAGAACCAGCAACTCTACCATTGTACCCCACCATTACAGACACCCAAAAGTGCACATCCCTGCATGAAGCACACATTCTCAGCATGCCAGGGGCTGACCCTTGTCTAGGCATGCCTCCTGTCACTAGGGACACACAAGGTCCACCCCAATAAAAAGGGGCAGTGAAGACAGACCCAGTGGGATTGCCATTTCCATCCAGATCAGACCAGCTTCACATCATCTAGCTGCCCCAGAGGCCTTGCCAGTGACCCCCTCTGGACAACACCGAGCTGAAGGAGACCTCGACTGGCCATCAAGGATCAACTTCCAGCCTGGGATAGGTAGATATTACCTGCACACCTCCACCTACAATTTGGACTCTGTCTCTTTCTCTCTCTGTGTCTCTCTCTGTCCTCCTGGAAGTCAGTGGACTTCAGCCCCTGCACCTAGCCTCTCTAACCCCTGCTGCCATTGTGTGTGTGGGTGCAGGGGACCAATAAGACATTGTGTCACCATCTCTGTTCAATAAAACCACTGTCATTTACAACCCCGTGTTGTGTCCTGTTTTACTGAATCCCAGTCTTTCCCCCATCTTAAATTCCAGCCTCATTCTCTATCTCTCCCTCTCAGCTCCAGCCCCCCCAATCTGCTAGTTTCCTGATCTCCTCCCAATTCCATCTCCCCTTTTCTTCCATGTCTCAGCCTCTCCTTGCTCTCTTGCTTTTCTGTTGCGTTCCAGCCCCCCTGTGCCTTCTACTGCCTTTTCTCTGTGACTTTCTGCTGCTTCTCCCTGCTTTTCTACTGCCCCTGCCCCTGCCACCTTTCAGTCTCTCCTGCAAATTTTCCTGATTTTCTGCTGTCCTCCTGCTCCCAATGCTCCTACTACCTTTTCCCTGTGACTTTCTGCTGCTTTTCTCTGCTTTCCAACCACCTTGCTACTATTCAGTCTCTCCTGCTGTTTTTCCTGTGATTTTCTGCTCTCTGTCTCTCTGTTTTCAGGCTTTCCCCACACCTTCTGTAGTCCCCTCCTCCCACCACTGTAGCTTCCCAGCTCCTTGTGGCTGTTCTACAATTTTCTCCAGCATCTGGAGCTTTTCTCTAGCTCCCAGCACCTACTGCTGTGCCCTACAGATTCTCTAGCTGGCTGGAGCCATCATCTGGCTCCTGACACCCAGAACCCCTCTTTAATCCCCACAATTTCCCTTAGTCCCATTTTCCCTCTCCCTGCCTACCTTTTTAGCTCCCCCATAGCTCTGGCTCTGGTCCCAGCCTCTGTGCCGGCATCGCTACCCTGTTCTTCAGGCTTTTGGCATTGTCTTTTAATCAATTAAGATCAATTAACCTAAAGTTACCCATGAGCCTCAATTCTTCAGCCCAGGCCCCTCTAGTCTACTGGTACTAATCCTGGTCCCAGTAACTTTCACTCCCAGCAACTTTCACTCCCTACACTTCTACTTTCTTATCTTAACCGTTCCCCAGGTATTCCAAGTATACCAAGCACATACATACATACATACATACATACATACACATCAGAACACCCAACATAGGAACTCACCTGTGTGTATGTGTAGGTGGGTGTTATGTGCATGAATTAGTGTATACACATATATACATACATCTATAGATATCATTGTGTGTGTGTGGTATATGAATTAGTAATCCACATATGTGTATTGAATGTGCAGGTGTTGGAAACTGATTCTGTCTAAATTTGGTGTGTGTAGCATGTATGGGCTTAAACTGGTGATAAGTGTGCATGAACCAAGACTGGTTATTTTGAATGTGTGTGTATCTTAGTTGCTAGTGTGTGTATGCACCTAGTGAGTATATTGATTGATTTTTATATGTGCATGTGCAATTGTATACCACACCCTCCTGTCAATATTGACTTAATTGACAATATTGAGATCCTGATCATTGCCCTGACCTATCATGGCAGCAGGTGCAAGGATGGGAGCTCAGGTGGTGTTCTCAACTCTTCTGGTCAAGGTAAAGGGCCCAGTTGGGGGTGGGTGCATCCTGCAGATCAATTCCTGCATGTGCAGGTGGTGTTTTCAGCAGGGGTTTGACCTCTTTGACCATGGGATGATGTTCCAAGAAGATGGTTTGCTATGAAGAGAAGGGATCCACCTGATGAAGAAAGGGAAGAGCATCTTTGCAGACAGGCTCACTATGAGAAGGGCTTAAAACTAAGTTTGCTGGAGGACAGAGACCAAAGCCCTGAGGTAAGTGGGGGAGCAGAAAACCTGGAGGAAGAGCAAGCAAGAAGGGGCAGTGGGGGAGATATTCTTCCTGAGAAATCAGAACAATCATTTAGTTACCTCAGGTGCCTGTACACAAATGCATGTATCTTGGAAAACAAGTAGGAATAATTGGAAGCCCATGCACAGTCATGGAACTATGATGTGATTGGAATAACAGAGACTTGCTGGGATAGATCGCATGACTAGAGTGGATGGGTGGGTAAAAACTGGATAGGTAAAAACTGTTCAGGAAGAACAGGCAGGAAAGAAGAGGAAGAAGAGTTGTTCTCTATGTAAAAGAATGATAAGAACTAAACTCAGAGCTCCAGTTGAAACTGGAGATAGGCCTCTTGACCATCTTTGGGTTAGGGTCAGACGGGAGAGCAAAAAGGGTGATGTTGTGTTTGGGGTCTGTTGTATGAGTGGTATGGGAGAGGTCAATTTTGGGGACAGGAGCATGAATTTGGGAGGCATGGGGGAGGGCTATGGTGAAATGTCAAGCAGTGCAACTGAAGCAAAATCAAATAAACAACTCCCCATGAAATAAAACGAAAGACATAAAAAAGGGGGGGGAAGAAGTCTGATGTGTTAGTGAATTGGGATTCGTTAGTGATGGGGGGGCAGAGTTGGGAGTCATGGCACCCCAGAGGGTGGCACAGCCTGTGGTAAGGTGTTTTTCTTTGACTCATTCTCTGTCTCTTGTTGCCTATGGTTCACAAAGGTAGGTACATAAAAACTGGCTGCTTACACAGGGTTGGATTTCCTGGGCTTAGAGAGTTGGAATTTGGCTTAGTATCAGTACCACCCCCAGGCAGTAGACTTCATGGGTGGAAAGTTTGTTGACACAGAGAAGGAGGTAGGGGAATGAAATAATGCATCTTGGGATGCTGGAGGACTGAAAATATGTTGTTTTATCTCTGACAAGCTATCACACATTACTATAACATAAGTTGGGTTCCACAGCTTAAATATAAACATTTCCCAAATTGGCATAACTTTTACTGTTTAGACGGTACTTAGCATTTGTTTTCTTGTTGTAATATGTGGACATTTTTGCATTAAGAGCTCTTACTATAGCCTAAAAATAACACCTAACAACACCTTAAGTGCATGCAGTGATGCTCATTCATTTTAAGACCAAATAAAACGTTTTGAAACGTTCTTGAGGTCACTTCAAACTTTAATTTTCTGTAATTCTATGATTCTAAAATCTTGATTGTTAAGAATCCGAGGAAGTCAACAACTTATTACTAGTATAAAAATACTGAAACTTAGAGGAGAAATTCATGGTTTTGCTTTGTTTGACATACAGACTCTTTGATATAAAGAGTTATCTTCAGAAATTAATGTGTGGGCTACTATAGCTTGAATTGTCAATCAAAAGTTATGTAACTGGCATTACAGTTAATATCCTTTGTGTACTGGCATAGAGTTCATAGATTTCATAGAAATTAGGCCTGGAAGGGACCTCAGAACATCATCGAGTCCAGCCCGCTGCCCAAAAGCAGAAGTCTGCTGGGGTCATAGGATCCCAGCAAGATAAGCATCCATTTTTTTCTTGGTGTTGAATGTAGGTGCTTGAACCACTTCCAATGGCAGGCTATTCCAGATGTTGGGGGCTCAGACATTAAAGAAATTCTTCCTTTTGCCCAGCCTGAAATGGTCTTGCAGTAGTTTATAACCATTCAACCTCGACATCCCTTGGAGGGCTCTGGTGAACAAATGTTCCCCCAGATACTGGTAGTCACCCCTAATAAACTTATAGGTGGCCATCAGATCACCCCATGCCTGTGCTTTTCCAGGCTAAAGAGCCCCATAGCTTTCAGCTTGTCATCATAAGGTCTGTTTTCCTTATCTCTGATCATGCATGTGGCTTTTCTCTGGACTCTATCAAGCTTCTCCACATCCTTTTTGAATTGTGGGGCCCAAAACTGGATGCAGCACTCCAGCTGTGGCCTCAACATGGCTGAGTACAAGGAGAGAATGATGGCCTGGGATTTGCTTGAGAAGCATCTATGGATGCAAGCCAGCATTTTGGTTGCTTTACAAACCACAGCATCGTGTTGAATGCTTATGTTCATCTTGTGGTCAATGATGACCCCCAAGTCTCTTTCTTCCATAGTGCTAGCCAGCATAGCACTGCCAAGACTATGAGGATGCTACAGGTTTTTCCTCCCAAGGTGGAGAAGCTTGCATTTTTCAGTGTTAAACACCTTCAGGTTCTTGTCTCTCACTTGCTGAGCCTGTCCAAGTCAGCCTGGATTGCTCTCCTGTCTTGAGGTGTGAATGCTCTGCCCCAAAGTTTGGTGTCATCGGTGAAATTGGCCAGTCCACTTCTGGCTACAATGTCCACATCATTTATGAAGATGTTGAACAATATGGGTCCAAGGACAGAGCCTTGGGAGACCCCACTGGTCACAGTGCACCATGACAATTGACTTCTGTCAATTACCACCCTTTGGGTCTGACTAGGGAGCCAACTCCCCAACCAGGGGATTGTGGTGGACCCAAAGCCACAATTGTCCAGTTTCACCAAGAGGTGATCATAGAATACCAGATCAAAGGTTTTTTTGAAGTCAAGATATATGACATCAATCTCTTCTCCCTTGTCCAAGTTATAGGTCAGCTGGTTATAGAAGAAAATGAGAATGGTCAAGCAAGACATACCCGCAACAAACCCATGCTGGCTATCCCTCAGGATGTTGGCATCAGCCAGTCCATTAAGGATGGCCTCTTAACAAATTTTTACTAAGAACTTTCCTGGGATAGAGGCCAGTGTGATGGACTATAGTTTGCTGGATTCACTTTCCTCCCTTTCTTGAAGATAGGCACCACGTTGGCCTTCTTCCAATCTTCTGGCACGTCACCAGAATGCTGTGTTCAATGATACATACCAGGGACTGAGCTATGATGCTTGTCAGATCCTTGAGTACCCTGGCATGTAAACTGTTAGGTCCGGCTGGCTTGAAGGTATCCAGCCTCTCAAGGTGTTCTTTCACAAGGTCAGCATTGATGGAGGGTAAGGAATCCCCCTCACCCAGGCCTTTGCATCCCATAATGGGCAGGGGCGTCCCTTGTGACTGGTGAAAAACTGATGCAAAGTACCCATTTAGCAAGTTGGCTTTTTACTGGGCATCAGTTGTCAGTTGTCCTATCTGGTTTAGCAGGGGTCTAATGTGGCCCTTGCTTTTCCTCCAGCTTCCCACATATCTAAAAAAATGACTTTTTATTGTCCTTGATACTTGTAGCTAGTTGGATTTCAGTTGCAGACTTGGCTTTTCTGGTTCAGTCCCTTCAGGTCTGGACCAGTGGATTCCTCCTTGCTGGTGGATTCAGTCCTCCATCCTTCGTAGGTCTTTCTTCTTAGATGCAGGGGGTCTGCTAGTTCCCTGCTAGCCAAGGAGGCTACTGAGCCCTTTTGCTGCCTTTCCCTGGAGACAGAATAGACTTTGCTTGTGCATCCAGAGTTACTTCCTTGAGGAACAACCACTCATCCTGAACTCCCCTCCCCTTTGGGTCGTGGTCCCTTAGGGCTTCACTGACAAGCCTCCTGAGCTTGTCAAAATCAGCTTTCCTGAAGCAGAGGACTTCTGCATTGCTGACTTACTTGCCAGCTTTACAGCAGATGGTGAAGGCGATCAGCTCATGGTCACTGTCACTCAGCTTCCCTTTGATTGTTAGGTCACTGATTAGGTCATCACCCATTGCCAGTACCAGGGCAAGCAGCATTTTCCCTCTCATCGACCTGTAGACTTGTTGCATCAGATAGAGCTCATCCACACAACTATCGTGTATCCTGTGTCATGTTCCCTATGGATTTTAACACAGAGGGTTGCCAGTCATTCACCCTAGGTGCCAAAGTTGACTTGCAGGGATGCATAGCTTTCCTTGACATAGAGAGCTACACTCCCACCCCTCTTGTTCACTTGATCTCTCTTCTACAGGGTACAGCCATCTATACCTGTGGTCCAGTCATTGGTGGAGACCCACCAGGTCTCTGTTATCCCTATGAAATCATAATTATTTGTATTAAGCAGAAGGACAAGTTTCTCCTGTTTATTCCCCAGGCTCCTATAGGGGCACTTGCCTTGCCTATAGCTCATTCCAGTGCTGGAGCAGGGGTGGGCTCTCTTAAGTGCTGTGGAATGCTGGCTTTGCAAGGGTTGCTCAATGGGCCAGCAGTGGCAGTACTCCCCCCATCCTCTGACAGGCTTAGTTTAAAGCCTGGTGGAGCAGGTCAGTCAGTTTGGCTGAAAAGAGCCTCCTCCCAAGTGGAGAGAGATGGAGGCTATCCCTTCCCAGCAGCTCACTTCCTCTCTCACCAAAGAATGGACTGTGGTCATGGAAGCTGACGCCTTTTTGGTAACACCAATGCCTCAGTCTTTGGTTTAATACCTCAGTCCTCCTTTCTCTCCTCAGCCCTTAGCCCAAGACTTGGAGGATCAAAGAAAACACCTCCTGCACCCCCAATCCCTCTAGCCCCACTTCCAAATCCATGTAGCACTTTATGACCAGCTGTGAGTGCTCCAAACTGTGTTATTTGTGCTCACATGGATAAGGAGCATAGGGTAGTTGTCAGTGGGCTGGAGGAGCTCAGGATTTTTTTCTGCAGTGTTTTGGATGTGGGCTCCTGGGAAGCAGCAGACTTCCTGGGCTAAGGGTTCAGGGTGTCAGATGCCCCCCTCAGTCCCGATCAGGAAGGAGTCTCCCACAACAAACACTTTGCATTTTGTCTTAGGGAGAGCCTGGGTGGTAGCTACAGTTAAGCCTGTGTTGCCTACGGCAGCTGGCAGCTTAGGAGGCTCTGCTGGGACTGCAAGAGCTCCAGCAGGGTGGGGACCTTGGTGCGGTGGGCCTTGGGTTCCTTGACCAGTTTGGTCCAACCCTTTAGCTGAACAGCATGGGAGGTCCCGAAGTCACCCTTTGTCTTGGAATGTGATCTTGGTCTACCCTCTGCCTCCAGCTGGTGAAGGGCCTGGTAGTAGGAGTCTATCTCCCACTCACCATCCCTGATGGTACACGGTCTCTGGACTGTGGCCTGGAGCTCCTCCAGCTGGTGTTCCAGAGACCCCAAAAGGGGATTCAGCCCCACACAAGGATACGGCCCACCAACAAGGGGTTCATCCCCCACACAAAGGGTATGACCCCCCCAACATGGGGTTCAGTCTGTGAGAAGGGGTACAGCCCTCACACTAGGGGATAAGCCCCCCAACATGGGGTTTGCACACAAGGCCTATGGCCCTCTAACAGAGACCAAATGGTGCCCACAGGGACTACCACCCCCCCACAAGGCCCACATGCCTCACCCCATACCCCTTATTGCTGTCTCACCTGGCCCCATCCCCCACCAGCTGCTGCAGACCCCCCTAATGGCTGCCCAACCCAGCCCCACCTCCCACTCCCCCAGACCTTTCAATGCTGCCTCACCCAGTCTCAATCCCCAACTTGCACCCCTAGGCTTTCATGACTACCCCCACAACCCTAGGGACCATCACTTAAAAGAAAAACAGGGAAAAAAAAAACAGAAAAAAATGGGAATAGAAATCCTCTACTTACTTAGAAGAGGGCTGGGCAGGGGTAGGGGATGGCCAGGTCAGGGGTTAGGAGCCTCAGGGGGGCTGGCAGGGGGAGGGGCCAGTGAGGGGCAAGGCAAGGGCTGCTATAGGAGCCTGGGGAATAAACAGGAGGAACTTGTCCTTCTGCTTAATACAAATAATTATGACTTAACTTAATAGGGATAATGGAGACCTGGTGGGTCTCCACCAATAACTGGACCACAGGTATAGATGGCTGTACCCTGTAGAGGAAAGGTCAAGTGGACAAGAGGGGTGGGAGTGTAGCTGTCTATGTCAAGGAAAGCTATGCATCCCTGCAGGTCAACTTTGGCACCTAGGGTGAATGCCTGGAGACCCTCTGGGTTAAAATCCATAGGGAACATGACACAGGATACACAATAGTTGTCATGTATTACAGACCTCCTACCCAGGATCAAGAGCTTGACCAGGAGTTCACCAGGGAATTGACTGAAGCAGCATATTCTCAGTGCATATTTGTCATGGGAGACTTCAACTACCATGACATCTTTTGGGAAGAGCACTTGGCCAAATCTGAATGGTCACAAAGCTTTCTTTCATGTGTGGATGAGCTCTATCTGATGCAACAAGTCTACAGGTCGAGCAGGCAGGGCCATTGGGGTTCCCCTCTTTGGTCCCCTCCCCCCTCCTCCAGTCCCTCTGACCCCTTACTTAATGGCACTGGAGCCCTGGTGCTGAATGCATGGCCTGACCAATGATGTAAGGGTCCAATGACAGAGACACTCTCACAGCCAGAGCATCTCCATGGAAGACAGCCTCTGGTTGCCTCAGAGCATGGTCTGGGAGCCCACACAAAGGGTACAACCCCCAAATGGGGGTTCAGTCTCCACACAAGTGCTACAGCCCTCCAACAGGGGGTTCAGTCCCCACACAAGGGGTACAGAACCCCCAACAGGAAGTTTGGCCCCCACACAAGGGCTATGGCCGCCCAAGCTGCCTGCTCTGCTTTTTTGAACTTCAATTTTTTTAGACTCCTGGATATCCAGGGGTCTAATTTCCCCCCTGCCCTGAACCTTGCAATGCAGGGAACATTTTCTTGTTCCCACACGTGCCTGTTGTCCTGCCTCAAAGGGGTTGGAAATGGGGCAAGAGGAATTTGCGTGTTCATCTGGACATGCCCACAAGGTCCACTTTAAAAGTACCAAGATTCAAAAGTGTCAGACATCCAGAGAATCAAGAGTTTTGAATTCATATAAAACAACAACTGAAAGTCTCACCCTTTGATTATAAACATTCATAAACTCAAACTTTTCAACCCAGAAATTTCTATCAGCCAGTCACTCTTTAACAATGATGAACTTAAACGTAAGGCATACTTAAGAATACCTGAAATCCTTTATTAAAGATACCTCTTTACTTTTATACAGCATGAAACAGACAAAGGAGGTGATTAATCGAGAGTAGAAAATGCATCTTCAAAGTTGACAAATCTGAAATCTACAAGTTAAGGGTTTTAGTCTATGTGCAGGTGGATTGAGCCTTCTATAGCATTTCCACTAGAATAAAACTCAACATTCTTAAGGTCTATATTATTTTTTGTTCTAACAAACATGTTTACAAGTTTAACAAAAACCTACAAAATATGCAAAGTGAAACATTTCCACATGACTTATACAGCATAGAGTGGTTTTATGGAGACATAGTTCACTGAATAAACTAGCCTCCCTTCATTGATTCTTTTCTCATTCTTATTTCTGGTCATCTGTATTCGCTTTCAAAATCATGTTTATTCAGAATTTCTCTGATCTCTAAACATCTTTGCTTTTGGTATGAAATGGATCCTATTTCTTAGTCTTTCTTGTGGGTGGATCTACGTGCCGGATGTTCTCTGGCACACTTCCATTATCTGTATGTTGTGTGTATTGTGTATTCATTTCAGTCAACAGATGAGGCCTAGGAGTGGATATTGTAGGTCAACTTCATTAAGAATATTGTCTTACTTCCCAGTCGGTTAGTACGAGTGAGTATTTGATCCACTAATTAAGAAATGGCTGTGATAAATGGTCTTCAGGCTTTTCTAGAGGTAAACTATATCATTTAACCGAACTTCATAGGAACTTATGAAAACATTTTCCTGGGTTTTGATCTGTATGTGTTTGCAGCCTTCAGGTTTTATTGTGAGTTACAAATTAGAATACGAATAATTCAACTGAAGTTGCTAAGACACATACTGTATTTTTTTTTTTTTTTACTAAACAACAATCTCAGTTATCTAAATGCCATGGAATATTGAATATTTTTGAAAAATGAATTGTTTCTAATTGAGGTATGATTTATGCTAACTAATAAATATCAAGAAATGTGTTAATACAGTGTTCTGACTTCCTGAAGTCTGGGTACTTAGATGCTCAGGTTTAAAGTAATCACCAGCAATCCTGGTTTTCTCTGATAAAAACAAAACAAAACAATTTTCTGATTTAAAAAAGTAACCCAAAATCCACCTTTTTTCAGTGATCAGAATAGACTATCACTAATACTGTTGAAGTTCTGCAAACACATATAGATACACACACCACTAATATTGCTCCATTTTGATCATGGAAAAAGATGGATTTTGGGTTACTTTTTTAAATTGGAAAATTGGGGATTATTTTTATCAGAGAAAACCAGGATCCCTGGTAATCACTATTTAGTTTAATATCAAACCAAGGAAGTAAATACTTTCACTCCATACTGCTTAAAAATTAATTTAGGACCTTGTCATATGGTAATTTTGGACAGTTCCTAGAGCTCCTAATACCTGGTATGCCCAGACATTAACACCTGAAACTGGTTGTAAGCACTGGTATACAGTTCTAAATTACAGCACTCCAGGGCAGGATTATTTTTAATACATGTTACCCAGCTGATGTTACACAAGGTGCAGCCTTAGTGTAAACACCCCACCAGTCCCTGTCCCATCCCATCCCCACACTAATCTGGCCTGGATCAGGCCCACTGCTGCCCCCTGCCTTCCCCAGCACCCCAAATCCCTGCTCACTATCTCCCCTTGTCTTCCTCCCCCACTTTCTTGTGGTTGCTTCCACTGCCTGCTTCAGGGTATTGCATTGTTGCACTAGAGCAGTCAGGTAAGAGTTAACTTGCTTGCCTGGCTCCTGCTGCTCCTTGAGTGGCTAGATTAACCATTCCCTACCTTCTCCCCTGGGATAGACAGCATGGGCAGGCACAAGTAAATAATGATCTGGGTACAGGAGGAGGCAGAGGGGAACCCCCATGGGCAGGGAGAGGAGCCCCTGGAGTGGTGGGGGGGGGGAGTAGGAGAGCCCCAGAAGGCAGGGGGAAGGCCCAGGGGGAAAGCCCAGAATGGGAGGGAAGGTTCTTACCTTTCTATTCTCCAGACTCTTGATGGCCTGAAGTGTGACTGCTCCAAACAAAAGCTAGCACTGAAACCAGTCAACTTTATGTAGCTCACAGTATAAGTTGTAATAAGGCCCTTAAAAAGGTACAGTGCAGTAAATACTTGAAAGACAGGGCTTTAGTCTTCAGTTTTAAAATTACATTATATTTAATATATACATTAGGTGCATTTTCAGTGATATACTCCTGCACCAGACCTTTCTTACAACTTCTATAACAATGCAACAACAAATAATTATCAGTGTATGTTAGGTAACTTTTTGTAGAGCATAACCTTTTGTTGGCCCCCTCATTTGTTCTTATTCTTTAAAAAATGGTGTATTTTTAAGGCAGGGTCTGTTTTATCCTTCATTGAAAAGCATCTATTATATTTTGAGTAGTAGAATAATGTTAGTACTCAGACAGATTAAGACAGTTATTCTCAACCTTTTTTTAAATTTAAGTCACTCTTCATTAAATTCAAACCACCCCTCAGAAAATGTTTAGCTCTAAGCTATTACTTGTTTCTTGACTACAGAAAAATAATAGGGAAATTCTTCTGTTGCAAAGAACTCAGAAAGGTTACAGTAGGTCAGAATGTTTTTGACAGAATTCCTATTTGACATCTCTGGATTTATCTTGTAAATCATGTAAAGGTGTTTGCACACCCGACAGTGCTACAGCCCCCTGGTTGAGAATTAGTGAATCCGGCAGATCAATCCAAAAAAAATTTGTTTTTTTCTGCAAATGTCCCAGAGAGGGGAATTCAGTAACTTTATTAATACAACATTCTTATGATAAGTTACTGGTAAAGAAAGAACAGATCAGGTTAACCTGTTTCAGGAAGCATTTTATATTTCCATCATGTTACCACTCTCAAAGTAAAAATGTTATACAGCTGGGGCAAAAATATAGCATCTGTTGCATTAATACCATATGCTGAATTTAGGGAAGGATAACTTACAATGTGATGTGAATGATACTTGGCATCTGTTTAAAACACTGTTAATGGTTTGCTGAGATTTAAACTGACAAGTACAGAGCAAGATTTTTTCCCTGGATAACAGTGACTGAAGCAAGATTGTTTTGCTACTTGTAAGAAGTAGAAGAACCCCAGATGGATTAAAGTATTATATATATAGCTATATAGTAGTGGTGTTTCATCTTAATCATGGAAAAATGTGGATTTTGGGTTAGCATTTTTAATCTGAAAATTTGGGATTTTTTTATCAGAGAAAACCAGTGTCCCTGATCAGTATTCCCTTCAAGCATACTTCTGAAATATTATGGAATAGGCATCCACTCAAGTCTATACCTGTCTCCATCGGATAGCACCTATTGAGCTTCTGATGGCTGCCAACATAATATCAGTAACGAAACAATGACCAGTGAACAGTTGAGAAGCTGATTGGATACCTTTTTCTGAGTATGAATTTATTTCAATCAGGATAAAAATGAACACTAAAAGCAACATATGTTTCAAACCAGGTAATTATTCACATTGATGCGTGGGGATTAAATTGAGTTAATCCATTAAAATAAATTTTAAAAGAACTAGTTTAAAAAAGACTAAGGAAGGTAGATGTGACATTCCTCCCAACATAATGCAATGGCAACAAAGTAACACGTGATGGGACACTTCTTAATCAAAGTACCTTAACATGGAGGAGCATGTTTATACTGCAGAACCAGCAACTTAATAAAAAATTCTTTCTGGCCCCAGCAGATAAGGAAGTATGCTATGCATATTAATTTTCTCACAGCACAATGCAAATTGTTGTTACACATCTATGCTTCCACCCCCAACCTATAATCCATGCACATAGAATATCTAGGAACATTGGTTCTTCTGCTAGGTGAATAAATACGTTTACAGGAAATTTATGTTTTCCCAGTTTTAGGAAGGCAGCAATAATCCTAACAGTTATACATTTTAATTTTATTTTTAGTTGTAGATGCACCCAATAATATTTGATTTAAGAAAGATACACATTTTAAAAAATCAAAGAGAATTATGGTTAAAGAACAATGTTTCTAAGATAATTATATGCCATGTTTAAGCCTATATTGACATTTTGTATCTGGTTAAAGAACATTAAAACATCAATTACAAAACAGAATATTGAATGTCGATTGGAAACAGCTTTTCAGAAGCAGAAGTAAAATTAATTGGTACTCTCTGCCCAGGTCCTGATAAACAGGTGGTCACATTATTAGAATGACAACTATATGCAGCATTAGTCAATGACATAGTATGCAAACACTGTTGGAGGCCTAAGGATTGGATGGAAATGAAGGACAGCATACTTGTACCTCTTTTGAAAATAGTGATTGAAAAAAATTATCGTCCTTACCTTGGACATTTTTAATCAGTGGATGAACTAAGAATTCAATATTAAGGCACTTAAAACTTTTAAAGAATTAATTTTTGTGTGTGCTTGTGTGTGTCTATAAATATAAGGAAACTTTCCTGGAAAAGAGATACCCACCATTATATTAATTAAAGAATAACATTTAAATAACTCAAAATCATGTGCCTACAGCTCAATATTAGTCCTAAGCAGCGATCCTGGTTTTCTCCGACACACACACACACACACACACACACACACACACACACACACACACACACACACACACAGACGTGTGAGTGTGTGTGTGTGTGTGTGTGTATGCATGTATATATTTCTTTTTCTCTCTTGCAGAGAAAACCAGGTTCCCTTCTTATATATATTTTTATGATGTTTCATTTTGATCATGGAAAAATGTGGATTTTGGGTTATGTTTTTTTAAACCAAAAATTGGGGATTATTTTTAATCAGAGAAAACCAGGATCCCTGCTCTTTAGGATGGCTCTGGGAAAAAAATAAGCCATGGCAGGCATTAGTTCCCAATGCTATACATATAATTTATTCACAATTTTCATTTTACAGGGGTTTTTTTGTTTGGTTTAGTTTTCTACAATTCTTTATATGGATTGTTTTGTTTTGATGTTAGTTTTGTTTCCTTTTATAGCTTTTTTTTTACCTTGTTACTGATACTCGTTTACATTTTTATCTTAATTTACATGTATAATGATGAATACCAGGTGTTGGGGAAAAGTATAATGCCGTTATTTGTTTCTGACAAACTCGTCTCTTTAATAAAACATTATTTGCTTTTTGCCTTTCTTCACTTTGCCACCAGCAACAGCAGACATGTGAAATATGTTCATTGTTCTCTTTCTTTTCAGCTTGAAATAACTTTTCTTCTGTTTTAACTCAGCTAATACATATTCCCCAATAATGAGAGACTTGGAAAAAAAACCCAAGAAAGCAATGCAGCATGTGTTTATTATTTATTTTTATCAAAGCTTTAAAATTGTTCCTTTCTATTTTGCAGCACAGCAGATCTAGATAACATGAGACCCATAAACTCTATTCTTGATCCATTTGTATTTAAATAAGGAGCTGTGACAACAGCAAAAAGACTTTGTGGGGTGCCTATACATGTGCAGCAAAGCTGCTCCAACTCCAGAAATTACAATGCATTGGATCAAACTTGATTAATGAGACTCCAGTATCATGTGTATCAGTGTCCTCATGCTGAAAAATGGTGGTGGGGGCATGTGGCAGCACACTTGTGGATGCATGCCACTTTAGGGCCTCAGCAGGCTGTGAGGGAGTGTACAGGTGACTGCAGGGCCAATCAGGTGAGCACATGGCAGCCATCAGGCCATCTGATTGGAGCAGAGCTTCAAAGCCTCAGCATAAGAGCAGGTTCTGAGGGGCAGAACCAGCAGTTGCTGCTGGGATGCTGTTGGGATAACAACACTAGCTTGAGACCTGCTGCTCCCAGGAACATTCTGGCAGTTCATTGTAGGAACTATGGGTACGGAGGAGGTTCCTAGAGACACAGGATGGCTCCAAGCCCTGGGGGGAAGACTTTGGGTATAGGGAAGAAAGAGGGCATCCTTGCAGAAGAGGCTTAGAGTTGTGGGCCTACACAGAAGCTAGGCAAGCCCCTAATGAAAACTGGCAGTGATTGAGGCCAGGGGAACTCAGGTGACCCCAGCTGAGTGAAAGGCTGCCTCATGTAAGATCTTTGGAGATTTAGGCAAGCCCAGTGAGAGATGGCTGTTTCTAGTGGGGCACAGTGGAGTCCCATACTGAGTAAGAAGGTCAGGTGCTGCTGCTCGAATGCCAAGGACTCCCAACTGGTCAAAGCAAGGGGGTCAGGTATGAAAGGCCAAAGGACAAGTAAGCCCACCGTGAGGGGAAAGCCAGGGCTTTGGAGAGCTATCTGTCACCCCAACTGGCCTGGAGGTGGGGCCAGAGTCAGAAACAAGCTAAAGATCCATTTGATGGTGGGGACCAGAGGCGATGTGTAGTGGGTGCATGTGCATCCCCTGAGAGTGCTGGTGCACTGCTTGACAGCCAGCATTCCCCACTTAGGTGATGGGCAGGGAGAACAGGTGAGAGCACTGGTGTCCCCCCTGAGAGTGCTGGCCTGGCAGTGAGTGCACCAGGAGAAGCACCACTGGCACTTCTGGGTTGGCGAGATTGGGTGCAAGGGGACCCTCCCTCTGGTTGCTGACTGGCCACTGGGTGACACAAGTGCCCCCACTTACTCAGGAGACACCAGTCGCTCATGCAGAGGACATCACTGCTAAAGGGAAGATAGACTCAGCTGATCAGCACACTGAAATGGCAAAGGCTGAAACCCAGCCCCCTGAGGAGAAGAATCCTATGAGGGGATCAGAAAGAGATGGGCCAATGGATTAGTGCAGTCTATGAGATGGAGACTGTGATAGAGGGTCCAGGAGTGAGTAGCTCAGTAGGAAGAAATACCTTGTCAGGCAGATCTTCACTGGTCCTGGGAAATGACCTAAAACTACACCCTGCTGAGAAAGATGGTGTCATGGGGCTGCTTGTGGTAGGTCAGTCCTAAGGAAAGCCACACCAGTGCCTCCTTAATGAAAGGTGAGTATGGAGTGCTGGAAGGCCTCAGCCCCTGCTGCCTTGTGGGTGACCCTATGGAAGAGAAAGGCTAGGGGAGCACACCCTGAGAGAAAAGCAATGGGCTTGGCCAAGATCATGAAGGCCAGGAGGGCCTGAGGCCCAAGTCCTGAAAGAGAGTGAGGTCCAGGGATGTTGACAGATGTCTGAGGGGACCATAGGCCAAGAGTGGGCTCCAGGCACATTAACACACACCTGAGGCCCAAGAGGTGTAAAGCTCAGAAACCCCAGTGAGGGGATGGAGTAGTGGCCCCAGTGAGGGGGTAGAGTGTGAGGGGCTAGAAGCCTAATGAGAGGCCAGAAGCCCAGAGTGCACTGAGGCCCCAGTGAGGGGTCATGTGGCCAAGTTAAGTCTCTGGGTGCCTAAAGCTAAGTTTGGGCCAGAAGCTGAGTGTGGCCCAGCAATGGGGCTGGGGGAGTTAGGAGTGATTCAGATGCCATCTGTGAGGCATAGGACATGGTAAAGGGGAGGTCAGAGCCATGTATAACATGTTTGGCATCAGGACAGTAAATGGGCAGTCCCATATTTTCATCTGATTTAGTTACATCAAGCATGGCAGGTGAATCAGAGCAGGTTGCCCTAGACAGGTGGGCAGGCTGACACTGTGACTGGCCCAAGGATGGCCTCCCATCACACAGTGCTTTAACTAAAACTCATTCAACCAGCTTTAGTTAAAGCGTCCTCACTGCCATATTGTTTGTGTATTTGGGGGGGGGGGGCTGTTACACATGATTATCTGGGTGCTTTAATGATATTGGCTCTCAGAATTGCTGTAGTTAAAATGCCTCCCCCCACCCCCCACTCCTGTATAAACACTCATACTGTTTGGCTGAAATACCCTATTAAAATGTGAGTACCTACAGTTAATTCAATTATAGAAAAATTAAAGGTGAGCATTAACTGTTGACCAATTTATAATGTACCTGTCAGATTAGCATTGCTGTATTTGCACAGAGTAACTCAGAAAGATTATGCCTTCAGGGATCATCAGTTTTAAGGGTGTGCTTCCCTGTTACAAGCAATGTGCATGCTAACTTCAAGGAATATTAGGTCAGTGTTAAAGTTAGCATGTGCTATGAGCAGTTATACATTCAGGATTAAAACCATTTGTAACACGCCCAGCTCTGACCTGCTGCTCTGACCTGCTGATTCCTGCTCTTTCAACTCTCCAGCAAAAACATATACTACCTCCCAGCTCCAGCACATACATTATGCTCCGATGTCTGGCCTGTCATCTGAAAATCAGAGGCCAAGGTTAGAGAAGAAAATTGCACATAAATTGGTAGAAGTGATTGGAAACCTGTTCAAATCTGTAACGCAAGAGAAGTTCAGTGCACATATAACATTTCTACACATTTAAGTGCTGTAATGCCAGATGTTTGCAGTTGTATAAGTGGTGAAATGCATGTCAGCACTGAGAAAATAGCAGCAGCACAATTTTGAACTAAAATGCACTGGAGGTACCTCAGTTCAAAAGTACACCGCCAGCACTTTCTGCACTCTGACACATATTTCACTGCTTATACAACTGCACACAATGCAACACAATTCACTTCAGCTTGCATGTACCATTCACTTTAGCTCATACTGCTCTGAAGTGATGGATCCCCAGTGTGCCGGAGGACAGAAAAGTACGTGTATAAATGCCCATAAGCTGCTTTCAAAATGTCTGAAACTGGTTTAAGATAAACTTGGATGGATGCAGTTTCAGACTTAGCTGATTTAGGTTAAATCAATGTATTGAACTTCTCCGCCAAAAAATGAAGCATCAAAAGAAAGAGATTTCCTGACTTCTGAGGAAAAGTTGAAGTCTATATGCAAACAATGGAGCCTTCTGCCTCAAACATGTCTGGGTGGGAAGAGCAAAAAGCATCAGACAGCACACATCCTCACATGAATCTGGCAAATATCTGACATTGGAGCTGAACTCAAGAAATCCCACTTTTCCAAGAATGTGCAGGGCTACAGACTTGGCACCCTTTTTTACTTGATCTCAGGAAATAAGGTGGCCTTGAGACATTAATTCCTCTCATTGCCCAATTGTACCCTGTGCAGTGTAATGGTTGCACATATTTTAGAAGAAAAGAGAGATACTTGGGTTGCATCAAAGCAGAAATCCTTTTGTCCAGATTCTTTGCTTACATTTGCAGATAATTTATCAGATTAAGTTTCCATGCTGCAAACCTAGTTTTCCATTAATGCACTCCATCGAGTTTACAGGCTGATATAGTTATGTCCATGCTAATTTTCATACTGCAGATGTCCTCCTTAGAGATCCTTACCCCAAACTGATAGACCTAAAAATCGAGGGGGATAAAATAAAATTAGAGCAAGTAATTGGCATAAGGGAATAACCTATTCCATATTTTTCTCTTTGTTTTGTTTTTAGTTACAATAACTAAAATGAACAAAGTAAAGTTAGCAAATTTCATTTGCATAAGATTTATTTTTCAGATACTTGAAATGAAAATTTGATGTGGGTTTGAGAGCTCTGCTTGGTCACATAAATTACTTGGTAATGTTTCTGTTCCCTAACAGCATAATGGCAATTTTAAGAATACAGTATCTGCAGTGAATATTGTGGAAAGGATCTTAAATGCACTTTCTATGAGCACATGAGAATACAATCCTAAAAAGCTTACTGTCTTAATTAATATTCCATTACTATTTTTAGGTTTGAAATTAAATCACAAAATTATTCATAACCCCCTTCCCTTCCACAAAAAACACTAACAGGCACAGATATATTTAATACATGTGATTTTAATTTTTATCTGAAGAGGTTTTTTGTTATCTATATATTTTTATTTTTAGACATCTACCCCTATTTATTAACTTCAGTCAACAGAGATCAGAAAACAATGAAGGTGAGCATAATTTAGGAAGTATGGATGTTAAATGTCTTCAAATCAGGATTTTGGTTTAAATGTTTTCTGATCCATTCAGTTACTACAAAAGGACTAGAAATAATGCTAGTGTTAATTTTATGAATACTAAAATGTCGCTTTCTTTGGCTTCAGTGTTACTTGATGTAATATCATATATTATATCATAACATTCTTTGGAAAAATATTGGTCAAAATATAGTAGGGGAAAAACTAACACCTCTTTTGACAAAAGCAGGCATGTGGTTAATATTTGACAATATCCAACCAAGTTTTTGTCTAGAGTAAAATGAATAGGAAAAAAAATCTTTAAAATTCCACTAATATTGAATTAATTCAATATTTTTTTATAGAGGACCACAGATGCATCTGCCAGACAGATAAAAGACATGGTCCCTTCTCTTACTCATTTGCAGGCTTAAATAGTTCCAGTACACAATAATTTAAGTAGAAATGGCCTCTGGCAATGAAGGCCCAATATAAGTTGAGATGATTTGTTTAGGAGTTTTGCATCATACTTATTCTGTAGAGATGAAAGATTCCCATTGATGCCTAAGGAAGTAGATATGTATGCATTTCAGAACAGAACTAGGTCCTACATGAACTTTGTCATCAAAAAGGAATAAAATGAAATTCTGGTAGTTTAGCAAGCAGCTCTACCATAGAAGTAAACCTTTGGGTCTTTATATAGGATCTAGTAGTAAGTAACCTTTGCTTTAGATTTTTTTTAACATGCATTACTGTCCTTGTATATAGCATTTCATGTTTTTAATGTTACTGAGAGGTAACTGTATATATATACTAAATATATGAACTATATTAAAATGGAAAATGTAGTCCAGTTTTATTTCATGCAGTTGCTGTTTTCAATTTAGATAAGTTAAAATGTGCTGTTCACTTAAACACCATGCTACCAGAGGCTATAGAGAAAATTGTGGGGAAGCCAACTGGAAAATAAGTTGTTCAGTGAAGGCTTAACAGTCTGTTCTAAACACAAGCCAATAAAAAGAAGTGTTTATCTAGGACATTATTTATTCCATTTATTGTTCATAATTTTTTGGTAGGCAATGCAAAGATGTGAGCCGATTTGAACTACTGACAAGTAAAATAGTTAGGACTTCTTAGCAAAAAGAAAGGAGTACTCATTATCTCAACAGAAATCAAATTAAAATAAACGGAAATGTGATGAACAACAGCTCAAAATAATATAAAAATATATTTGATAACTCTAAAGAGATTGTTATTACCATTTATTTTGTTTGCTAGAGTTCTAGTCTACTTTATTTAATCGTTCTAACAATAATACATCTCAACATATGTCATCCATACTGTGAATTCTTTTTGGATGCCTCACAAGGAAAGAAAATCAAATTATTTATTAATAAGTAATACAGTATACATCTATTCCTCCTACCAAAAGAACACCTTAGGTGTTGCTTATTTTAGCCTGATTTATATACAGAACTATTACTTTTGAGCTTCACTGAATATATGTATAACCAAAAAGCAGCTATTTACTGGAATGCAGAACAGTCTGGGGAGGGGAGGGAAAGCAGGAAATAAATTGCAGAAGAACCATAGAGAGCTCAATCAGTGACCTCCACTGGAAATGAAGTGGTGAAAAAGGACATAGTCTGTTAAGCAAAAGAGCAAAGGACAGTAGCCTGAAGCTGACTTCTCATGACAGAGTATGCATAACTTAATTCCGGTAGAAAGCACTGATTTTTGAAATGTTGTAGGGCGTAAGCATATCACAGGAAGTAAAACAGGTAAGAATATAGCAACACATTCTTATCTGTTCTCATTGTTAGCTTTGCAAGAGGAAAAATTAAATACAGTGGCAAGGTCTCATAGGACTATTACTGTTTTGATAAAATTAAGGGTGTCTTGCTTTGACCAGACTCAAAAGATTCCTAAGCTTAAAGTCATGAAGAAGGTGAAAGACAGGTGGAGAGTGTTGGTATACACTGTTCTACTCTGTTATATTCCTAAATTATATTCCCATCTCCCATTTATGCTCTGTGGCTACACTAGATTTTCGGACAATGTCAATTGATTAACCTTTGATGAAATAAGCTCTTGATTATGAAAGCTTATACAGATCTGATTTAGTTAATCTACAAGGTGCAAATGTACACTGCCCTCTAATTGATCACAAAATCATCTGAAAAACTTCAGTTGTATTGAAATACTTCTTATAATGCATCACAAGAACTAAAGCATGTTATTATATGTATTGGAATAGAGTAACGAGTTATTTTTTCTAATATTCCCACAATAGACTAACATTTCAAAAACAATGAAGAGACCTGCTTCTCCATCCCCTGCTCTAGATCATGCCAGGAGCAGGAGGCAGTTCAGCTAGGCTGCCTCCCACCCCCATGGAATCTAGCGCTGGTAATGGGAAGCCAGTCCAGCTGGGCCGACTCCAAAAACCAAAATAAATAGCATTGAAACAGCTACAAAACAATATCAGAGGAACAACACCAACACCTTACAACATTCCAACCTCAGACTTGATAAAACTGAAAGCAGCAACCAAACCACAAATATTATCAAACTCTCCATACACACACTTACCAAAACTGAAAATTCTGTCCTTTCTAAAGGCCTAAATTTCTGTCGAGAAAAATAGCCTAATAAAATACTTCAATGTGGAGAACTAGAAGAATTCTTCTGACATCTCTGCCTCAAGGAATATTTCCATAGTGAAACTGAACCCATTCCCAACAACTCATCCTCTGACAAAATTCAGGAAAAGATCAATGCCAGAAAACCCATCAGATTGGACATCTCACAGTGGACAAAACACTAACCTTGACCACTACATTGACTGCTTCAGGGAAAGAATGAACAATGAAATAATCAGCAACACATGCCATCATAACAACCTCTCTCTACCAGAGAAAAAGGTCATAGAATTTCTAAGATACAACCAACAAATAGTAATAACACCAGCAGATAAAGGAGGATCCATAGTCATACTAAACCATGAAGACTACATAAAGGAAGCCAACAGTCAGATTTCTGACACCACCTGCTATAAAGACCTACAAGAAGATCCTACTCCCCTTTTCACCAAGAAACTCAACAATGCCATCAAATCATTTCCATCAAGACAAGGAAAAACTACAGACCTTGATCACCCCACCACCTAACCTGGGGGCTTTTTACATGCTCCCTAAAATCCACAAACAAGAGAAGCCTGGCAGACCTATCATATGCAACCATGGAACTGTAACTGAGGAAATATCAGGTTTCATTGAATTAATCCTAAAACCGCTCATCACCCACAGAGCAAGTTTTGTACAAGACACTACAGACTTTCTACAGAAACTTATAAAAACTTAGACCACCTTCCCAGCAACACCCTCCTAACCACCATGGACATTACCAGGCTATATACCAACATCCTACACCAGGATGTCATCCAAGCCTGCCTTACATATCTACAGGAACAAGATTACAACTCAGAATACAGACCCAAAGATATTACTGACCTTAAACACTTCATCCTCACACACAACAATTTCACTTTTAAT
>JAGPOW010003316.1:116609181-116656346 GCA_030014935.1 Caiman crocodilus
TAGAAGGCGACCAGGTTGGTCTGACAGGACCTGCCCTTAACAAACCCGTGCTGACTTCCCTTCAACATAAAGTCTCCTGCCGGTCCCTCACAGATATGATCCTTGAGAATCTTCTCAAATATCTTTCCTGGGACCAAGGTGAGATTTTAGATGTAAATGATCTGTAGCAAAAGATAAAACATGAATGACAAAATTATTATAATTTATATATTTACCAAGTATTTAATGGGTTGAATATTCTTGTATGAAACAAGCCATATCCTTTAATAATCTTGACGAATTACAAAGAAGCAAGGCCACCAGAACTTTGGTAAATTTTAAAGAGCAAGTCAGTCAATTTCAAAATACGGTCTTAAGATATCACTCCTTTAATAGAGGAAAAAAAATACTATATTGATGGTTACTCCTTTTTTTCTTTGTTAACTCATTTTCATAATGCACTCAGACCTTATGAAATATTATTAATAGAGAAAGATCATATCACATTCTGTCTCATGTATTTCTTACCTGTATTATTCAGTTCATTTCAGTAAGACATATATGAGATTAGCACATCAGTAAATGGGAATAAAATAATTAATATGGAAATTATTTTCTTTTACTGAAAATCTAGCAAACATTTAATCCACTAGTCTCTACCTATGAATAGATATTTTAATTGCTGCCACAGTAGCCAAGCTCTATGAATTAATGTATCTAGTAGAAAACTAGGAAATAACTTGGTAAAGTTAGAAACACCTTGATAATCTGAAAGCAACATAAAGCATACAATTCTTAGATATGTCAGAATGTTTCTAACATTCAGGTTTATATAACCAGTGTTCCAAAAATGTGGCAGAAGAATGGGATGATTTAAAAATAGGATGATTTTTTTTTTTAATTCAGTCCCTATTCACAAATCATTGATGGAATATTTTAGAATCTCCTAAAATGAGCATTGACTATTATTGTCGGTACCTAACTGCTTATTATATAGAGTACCACATACACTTAGATTGCTCTGTGAGATTGTCTTTGTTTTATTCAGCTCTATGAATAAACCAGACTGTAAACTGGGAGGACAGTTTTTCCCCAGCCCATTTGCCTTCCATCTGAAGGGTCTCTGTTTATCAACGTGGCAGCAGTGTTATCTTCCTTGCTGTTTACCGAGGTGTTCAATTTTCATTCTAGGTCAGGGGAAATCAACAGAAATCAGGCCACAAGAACATTACCCCAGCAGGGGAATTAGTAAGTAGAGCTGGTATTTTTGTTGTTTTAATGTTCAAAATTTTAACCTGTTCTTTCCTTTTTGATGCTTTTCAACCACCTTATCAAGTAGGCTAGTCCAAACTTTTCAAAATTGAGATGATTGTTTTTCATTTTTTTAATGTTTTCCTGAATTTTAATTGAGTTCCATGTTAATATCAGCTCATTGGCATATGTTATAACTTCCAGCAGGAAGTTAGAGATGGGGAAATACGGACGATATAGAGACTTGTGCCTTAAGACAACTTCAGTAACTTAGATATTTTGAGTTTCACTAAAGTCCTCCAAGCAAGCATTTTTGTGGAAGATATCATTTATTGGATAAACTGTATAGTTGCGGGGGAGAGGGGGAGATATAAAAGGGCTTTTCAGAGTTAACTACATTTCCTTAGGTCTCATACACAAAAGATTATGTATGCCCCTCCCAAGTGTGAAACTGGTCCAATAAAATTGTGAGTACTATTTTTCTTAGTACTCAGCAGTGTCATTCTTATTTATTTATAATTTGCTCAGGAAAATCAAAATAAATTATAAGAATTTCATCTGAGTAAGAATGCTATCTCGGTCCAGCAAGTTAGAACTATTGAGCCACAAACCTAATCAAGTCTTACATCCTGTCACAAGAATACAGAATTATCAATCCAGTAACCAGACACTGGGGTAGTCTTTAATATCTAAAGCAACCTACAGCTTCTCAGTCAGTTATCTCTCAAACTCTCATGCATTGATATCAACACAGGTTAAAGAGCATTGTTGAGCAACTGATGAAGTCTAACAAGAAAATCAGTAGAAGATAGAAATAGAAGTTAAGGACCCAAAATCCACCTGCACAGTACAAGCCTTTTAGTACTTATGATCCAGAACCCTGAATCTTCTTCTGAGGTTAGATGTCTATGGAAGAGGTGCTGGCACTGCCTTCCAGAACATGAACAGGAAGTGGGAGACCTGTGTTCCAGCATGCAACGTACTAAAGAGATGCAAATTCAAATTTCAACCTTCCAGCTGTGTATTCCAATCATAAAACTATGGAATAGGCTGGGTGCTGACACTCACAGATCCTTCTGTTAAAGTTGGCCACTGTACAATGAAGAATATAAGAAACACAGAGTTGATTACTAAGGAAAATAGAATCATAGAAAGTCAGGTTTGGAAGCAACGTCAGGAGGTTATCTAGTCCAACCCCCTTCTCAAAGCAGGGCATCTGCAACTAGATCATACCAGTCAAACCTTTGTCTAGCCAGATCTTGAAAACCATCAAGGATGGAGCTTCTACCAACTCTCTGGGTAAGCTTGTTGCCTTGTGGGGCCAGGCACACAATATTGCGTGGTTAGACAGGAGGGCATGGTGTACATTTGCACACGCACACACTCTAAAAATCATTTAGGTGCATACACACACTAGGTGCATATACACACTCTATGTGCATGCACCCCCACCAGGCATGCACACACACACTACCAATCCAGGCACACTACTAATCCAGGCACATAGATATCCAAAATTACCTGCCTAGGAAAATGCATGCCTATCGCCAATTCAAGCACCTACAAACACTATACAGACAAAAAGAAATTAGACCAGAATCAATTATCAATACCTGCACGCCCAATACACATACATGGATCACTAATTTGTATACACAGGTCAGTTCCTAACCTGGGGTTGTGATGTGTATGTATGTTTGTGCTTGGTGTACTTGGGATACCTGGGGAAAAGATAAGGTAAGAAAGTGGAAGTGTAGGGGTGAAAGTTACCAGGACTGGGATTAGAACTGATAGACTAGAGAGAACTGCACTGAAGAACCTAGGCTTGGGAATTACTTTAGGTTAATTGACCTTAATTGATTAAAAGAGCAATGCCCAAAGCTTGCAGCCCAGGGGAGTGATGCTGAAGAGAAGCTGATACAGAGGCTAGGATCAAAGCTGGAGCTACAGGGGCCCAAAAGGTAAGAGCGAACCTGGGACAGAGGGTGCAGGGGAGCTAGAGAGGGTGCGGAGGAAACTGGGGCTGGCTCCAGGAATCAGGGGTGCTTGAGAGGGACTGCCAGGAAGGTTAATTGACCTTAATTGATTAAAGGACAATGCCCAAAGCCTGCAGAACAGGGGAGTGATGCCAGAGAGAAGCCAATACAGAGGCTGGGACCAAAGCCAGAGATACAGGGGAGCCAAAAGGTAAGTGGGGAGAGGGAAACTGGGCAGAGGGTGCAGGAGAGCTTGAGAGGATGCGAAGGAAACTGGGGGCTGATGCTGGTAACCAGGGGAGGGGCTGCCAGTGCCAGGAAACCTGCAGGGAAGTTGGTGGCAGGCCAGAGTACTGTGGGAGAGAAGGGGCAGCTAGAGAAGGTGTGGGGGAAAGCTGAAGAACACAGTGGAAAGGGGGAGAGGGGCAGGAAAGGTTGGGAACAGAAGGAGGAGGGAAAGAGAGATGGGGATAGACAGCAGAAGGCAGAATGAGCAGTGCTGAGAGGCTGAAAGTGTCAGGAAGAGCTGTAGAAAGACATGGGAAGGAGGCAGTAAACAGCAAAAACAGGGTCAGCAGGCTAGAACTGGCAGAAATGACAGGAAGGGCTGCAGAATAATGTGGAAAGAAGACAGTGGATAGCAGGAATGGGACTGAGAGATAGCAGAAAGCAACAGGGCCAAGAGGCTGCAGCAGGAGAATGGAAGGGACAGAGAAGAGCTGAGAGGTGGCAGGAAAAAGCAGAGGGTGGGATGGGGGGAAGCTGAGAGAGAGACCGGAATTTAAGATGGGGAAGGGACTGTGGCTTAGTAACATACAACCGAACTGGGGTTTACAAATGACAGTGGTTTTATTGGACAGGGAGACGGTGACACAGTATCTTATTGGTTCCTTCTCTCTTTCTCTCTGACATGCACACGCACGCACACGCACACACACACACACACACACACGCAGCAGGAATTAAAGAGGCTTGGTGCAGGGCCTGAAGTCCAAGAGGAGAGAGAGAGTCCAAATTGGAGGAGGAAATGTGCAGGTGATATCTACCTATTCCAGGCTGGAAGTTGGTCCTTGATAGCCAGTCAGGGTCTCCTTCAGCTCAGTGTTGTCCACAGTGGGTCACCATCAGGGCCTCTGCGGTGGATAGGCAGTGTGATGTGGAGTTGGTCTGGTTCAGCTAGAAATGGCATTCCCACTGGGTCTGTCTTCACTGCCCCTTTTTATAGAGGCAGACCTTGTGTGACCCTGGTAACAGAAGGCATGCACAGGCAAGGGTCAGCCCCCCAGTATACTGAACATGTGTGCTCCAGGCAGGGATGTGCAGTTTTGGGTGTCTTTAATGGTGGGGTACAATGGTAGGGTTGCTAGTTCTTCAGGGTCTTTTGTCTTTCAAATGCTGGGTTCTTGTCTCTGTTCCTGGGTGAGGTCCGTGGTTCCTGGATGAAACAATGTGAGGTGATGGCCTGGTCATTACAGGCCATTCAGTAGGGGTCTGCTACCATTGTATTTCAATCATTCCCAGTCACTCTCATTAATTCAGGAACCAATTTACATGAAAGGGTATGTGAATCATACAGTTGCAACACAGAGGATGCCTGGACAGAGGACACAGGATGAAGGTTTGACATACAAAATGGAAACTTGACATGGGTTATGCTAACTTACATACATAGGCCTAAAACAGTAATCACACAAAATAAAAGCAGTACAAACATAACAATTATCACTTATAAAACAGTGAGTATCTATATCAAAATATTTTCTGACTCCTTTGTTCTACCCCCACAACTGTTTCCCCTGATAAATAAAGGTATTGGGTTACAGAATGACTGGCTATGTTACTGTGTAAGGGACAGAGAAGAGGCATTTTGCTCCCAGCCCAGCCAGCAGAGCATGGCAGTTTACATTTCCCTCAGTCATACCTGAGGTTACCCTGGGAGGCTCTGAGCTAAAAGAGGCACTCTGAAATATTACCAGTGGGCAAAGCACCCTCGTGTCTTGCTGGTTCTGTGTACCCTGGGCTGCACAGAGCCTTATCGGAGACCAGTGCCCGGGTGGTGGCAGTGTTACCCCAGGCTTGCAGGTGTTCTCCAGAAAGGGGGATGGCTGTCCATAGGCTCCCCAAGGGAAACTCCTAAAGTGTAGTTTTGGGCTTGGCACAGCAAGGTGGGTGGCTACGTGTAGTAGTGCCCCTATTGTGGTGCTACACCCTCAGTCTTTCCTCATAAATCAAGTAGTACTCACATTACTCATTATAGTACTGATATTTCTGTTTTATTAGAAAATGTTGATGTTTAAAAAAAAAAGGAATGAATGACCTAGTAATTTACCATGACTCTAAGTGCCTTTTTTTAATAGTGCAGCTGAGAGAAAATGAAATAAGAAAATCAGTGCTGAGTGAAGATTATACATTTACAGAAGCAAATTAAATTGATATATGTAAAAACATTCATTTTTCACCTAAATCCTGACAAAAAACAAACAAAAAAAGAAAACCCCCAACAAAACTAATAAAACAACCTGAAAACCAAAATTGCACATTTTCATGAATGTGTTTATTACTTATGCTGACAGCTTTTACTTGGAACTTTTTCTCCCTCTTGAGCTGAACACAGCAGCAAAAATACTTTTGACTAATTTTAATTATTGGATGTCTTGTGAATAAAGAAAGAATTAATTAAGTTCAAGTACGCGTCTGCCATAAAATCTTTTAATGATACATATACAATCAGAGTATATAGTTTAGCTCTAGGACCCATACTTTCTACTGCCAATAATTATATATTAACATATTATGCTTCTATTAGGTCATTGCTCTGAGTAAAATTGAAATATGTATTTAGGAATGTAAAGAGTTTCTCTTTCATTTGAGAAGAAACAAAAACAAAATCAGAAAAAAATACATTGAGATAACAAAACATAGCCAACTCAACTTATTTGTTTGTTCAATAGAAACATACATCCCTGCCCCTGACAACCAATGGCCCATACTGCTGCTAACCATGGTGCTGGTCCTGCTGGTCCCACTTCATCTCCCCCTCCACCACCCCGGGCAACCATACACCTGCCAACTGGGCTGAGGGAGGCTGTGGCCAATCCCCTCCTCCTACGCTCTCTGCTCAGGCCCACCTGCTGCATTGCCCATACACTGCCAACCCCCTGCCCACCACAGCACCACTCCAGAACCCACACATTGATGAAACAGTACAAACTTTATTAACAGAAAAAAAAAACATGTTATCCCTCCTCTCAACAAACACATCCCCCCCCTGCACATACAATGCCCCTCCACCACCTTCCCCCTCTCCAAAAATAAAAAATCTGTTTCCTAAATTTCAGACACAGTTCAAGTGTCTGACTCCATCACCAAGTCCACCTGGGAGGGGTTCAGGAGTGGGGCCATAGAGGGCAAAGAGCCTAGTGGCAGATGGCTAACACCCTGGCCACAGGAAGTGCTGCTGCAAGTCTGGGGGCCAGCATCCAGCCATGGCCCCCACAGGGAGGATTTGGTGCTGCCAGTAGCTGGTGATGGTGTGATTTGTCACTACTTGTGGGCAACTGTGGGGTGGGGCCAACACCAAGACAGCCACTGACCAGGGTTCCCTGGGCTGCCAGTGGGTGCAGCAGCTGGGGAGGAGTGAAGGGCAGGGATCTGGAGGCCCAAGTTACCAAAGGTGTCAGGGTGGGGTGTAGGCCTGGCCTCCCAGGGCCTCCCAGGGCACCAAGATGTAGGTCAGCTCCTACATGAAGGGTGTAGTCCTAGAGGTCCCACTGGACCAGTAATTGTGGCTGGTCATGACCACCCATTGGGACTGTGGGTCCTTGGCCTTCATGCAGCACTGCCATGCTGACCAGGAGTGGCCCCATGCCCACATCCCAGCCACTAGGGCCTTGTAAAGATGAATGTTTGAGTGTGTGCCCTGGGTGAACTGTCTCAGGACATCCTCCTCACCCTACAGTACCACAAGGGCATGAACCTCTTCCTGGGTCCAATTTGTGCTCCTGGGGCTGTGGATGGGGAGGTGCACATAGGAAGGGCTGGGGCTGGACACAGGGAAGATAATGCACATTGTTCTCACACCAGCAGATTGGGCCCCCAAACAGCAGGCCCTGTGTGGCTGGCCCTGGAGAGCTGGCAGCAGCACCCCCAACAGAGGCATGACCAGGGAGTCAGAGCCACATAACTGAGGTACTTCACTGTAGTCCTGCAAAGAGAGAGAGGAGGGGGAGTGAGCAGCAGGAAACAACAGGTGCTGGACCTCATGGCACAGCCAGCAGGGCCAGTAGCCTTGGTGGGATCACAGGACTGGGCAAGACGTGCAGCAGACTTTACAGCACTTACCTGTGGCCAGGCAGCAGCTCTGGAGTGGGACAGAGCTGGCAAACACAGCCTGTGGGCTGCCCAGGAGGGCACACAGGGCCTGCTGGGCTCTACCAGTGAACATAGGCTCCCCCATGCACTCCTGGAGTGTGTACCTTGCAGAACAAAATTTCAGGCTTTTATGTGCTGCAGCTAGGGACTACCAGAGATCAGTCCAGCGCAGCCTCAGGAGAGGGGGCCAGGCAGGATTCCTGGGGGTAGGCTCCAGCTGGCTCCCAAGTGACTGGGCAAACCTAGCCAGAAAACACCTGTGTTAATGCACTTTAAGACATCTACACATGCATTAATGCACATTAGGAACTCAGGCACATTAAGAACTCAACCTGTATGATGCAGGTATCAAGTTTACATCCACATTGCTGCAATGCGCCCTTTTTGAAGCACATTATGGGTGTGTGCATGTGGATGCACTCCTGTAATGTGTTTTAATTTTGCTTAATGCACAGTAAATGTGCATGTGTAGATATGCCCACCCAAAGATAAAGGAACCTTGGAAGGGTAAAAGTTATTTTCCCCCTAGGTATCTAATTCCAAAGTTTTAGAGTATTCATCTTATTTTATTACAATACATAAATAATGTTAGAGTGAAAATTATTTTTATTTATATTTATTTTAATAGGGTTTTTATATTAATGTACAGAGATCTGTAGACAAAGGAGTTAGAAGACAAAAGTGTTGCTGTATGTTCTCGTGGATCAATGAAATAAGCCAAGGTTAATAGAATTAGATCATGAATTAAATTCACGGAGAGTCAGGTTGATGTTGACATTGAAAAATGTGATACTCAGTCTTTGAGAAGGACTTCTGTATCAATACAATTAAGACGAGTATAGATATGAATATGGTATTAGCTGCTACAAGATGCCATAGCTACAAATCATTTAAAAAAAACCTTGTAGATATTTGAATATGTGTCATCTATATCACCACTAAGTGATTCAATGTGTAATTTTCCAGATGGGAGTAAAAATAGAAATGTATGATGGACATATGTGCAAAAGCTAAATCATTATTTTAAAACAAGAGTATCTTTAATTACAAGATAATAATGAACCAGAAATCATATTAGGAACTATTCCTATGCTTCCAAAGTGTTTTTGTATGCATTTTACCATAATGGGTTGAATTCTGCCCTCAGATTCATATGCCACATCAGTGTGCTTCTCAGGGAAAAACTTAAGTTTGTCATGTGAAAAAATGTTGACTCTTAAATGAAAAGATAATAATAATGTACTTTTATCATTTAATTATTTGACTTTAAGAGATTTTTCAAAACCATCTAAGGAAAATTCTAAGTGATCCACTCCCATTAGCTTTCAATAGAAATTGGAAACAAACTCAACAGTCATTTCTGAAGATCCCATTCTTGTTCAAGAGTGTCAGATTCATTAATACAATTAATTATTTATTTTTAATATAATTATGCAACTATACAGAAATACTTATCTTTAAGTAGATTATAATGGCTTCAATATGATGGCTAAATTACATTTAGTCAGTCTTATCAACAGGGATCCCGGTTATCTCTGATAACAAAAAAATCCTCAATTTTTGGATTAAAAAGTCACCAGAATCCACATTTTTCTGTGATTTAAATGAAACATATTCTTATGCCATAAAATCACATATAGCATTGGTTTCACTTTATGTATATGTTTAGTCTTCAGCCTAAGGAAAAAAAAACCCTGAAAGAAAGATGCGATTTGTTCTGGTTCTATGACACAAAGAATCATGTTCAGAATGGTGTGGGCTTGCAACTCCTAATTTTTTATCAATGAAAATATAACTAAAATACTTTATTAGTAGTAGTGGTATTTCTTGTTTTTTAACAGAAAATGAATAGTGGTAAAACTCTTCCAAATACAAATTTCTGTCACTTCTTGGCTACACTTTTTTACCTTTAGTTACATAACTACAAATGCTTCTTTGCATTGTTATCTATAGTTACTATGCTCTATTAAGTGCTTTTATATGTAACTCAGGTTGAAATTCAGTTCACCTTCATAACTCTTGCTAACTCCCATGTATTTGAACTATAAGGCAATGAGGTATAGGGAAGTATAGAGTGTTCACAGTCAAACACACAACAAGGGGCTAACTATTAATGCAGTATTTATATGCCTTGTGTATTTTGGCAAAGACATTTATTCAGATACATGCATGTCCTGTAGTTCCTGTCATACTCAGATTCAGTTTTCATCTCTGGATGTCTAGAGAGACTGGATCAAATTGCCTGACCTTATGCAGAGTCATAGAGCACTACTTCTGCACCCAGAGCAGAGTGGGTGGGGACGGGGAGGGAGGAATATTATGCTGACTTCTGGAGAAGGTCATGGAGAAGGAGAAGGAGATGGGAGTGGTATTGAAATTACCTGCCAGGGCTCAGACTCCTTATGCTTCAGCTGTTGTTGCTATGGTACCGGGCTCCAGATGCTGCAGCTGTTGGGACAGAGCAGCTGCAGCAGCCCTATGGCTATATTCCTGGGGCACTTCTAGTGTGGCACTACCTTTAAATTGGTGACTGGGGCTGGCACATGCCAATTCCTCCTCTAACATGCTACAGGCCTTATGTGCTTCTAAGTCTCCAATGTTCTGATCAGCACACAGATGTTTCAAATTCTAAGTCTCCCAGGAAGACCAGACCTGATCATAAATTTTCCAGTGAAACAACGTTTGTGAGAAAAACAAGTTTGTTAAACTTGAGATGTTTTGTTCAGGGTATGACAGGACCTTGGCCTGTTGCCTGGTATTTTCAGGATCCACAGCTTTGTAGTCTACCCTAGAGATGTGAACCTTGAATCCATGGCACTCTGCTGGAAGGTCCATCCTAGAGCTACGGTAGAACTAGAGGAACCTGCAACTGCTCAGTGAAAGTGAAATTCTTGGCATCGACAGATCAGTTTTACTGAGAAGCTGCAGGATGTGGGCGGATTCCAGTTTCTGGACAATTAAAAGAATGTCTAGTTGTAATCTAAATCAGACTGCATTCAAATTTGGAAAAAAGAAAACAAATCAAATAAAAAAAATGTCCCATGGAACCAGAAACCCTTCTTTTTGATCATCCATCTGTACTGCAGATCCTTTATAAAATGCTATTTAACCCACTAAATAGATGCCAAAATCTACATATACTTTTTTGTTTGTATTTGTGCAATTTTTATTTCTATTTCTGCACCTAGATGGAAAGTTTCTAGCTGCATGCATGGTATTTTGGACATTTATGAGTAAGCTGTGATTTTTGTGTTGTAGACACATAAGCATGCACACACAAACTAAGCACGCATGCAAGACAACACACTTAATAGTGAGACAAGTAAGTGTGTCTAAGTCATAAGAATGCAGTTAGCCAGAAACACACAACCTATGCATGTTAGATTCTGGATAATGTGGGCTGTCCAATATTTTAGCCCCAGAAGCTGGCTGGGGCATTTACGCAAAATGAGAACCCAGATTCCAGAGCCCATTCGCTTGAGAGTATGTATCTATATCTTTCTGTCTTCTCAGCAAAATGCTTGAACCACCAAACCACAGGTTAGGCATTATCCAGCCCTCTCTCTAAAGCTAGCCCCCTGGACAGTCAAGGGAGAAAGATCTGCGGTGTTATAAGAAAGAAATGTCTTATCCCAGACACATATTTTGTGCAGTATCTTAAAGTTAGTTAATTCTAAAAAAAAATATTTTTAAAACATTGCCACTGGCACTGCATTGCACAATATCCCCAAAGAACAGCCAGTTTACATGAATGGTTTGCTCTCTTTCGATGAAAAACTGTCCAGGGTAACATGTTACCCCAGGTGTGAATCTTTTTTTTCCATATGTGGTAACAATTTACCCCAAGCCCATGTTAAGGCATTGGAGTAACTTGTTAACAACTTGCAACTTGCTCTGAAAACTTGGTCAGGCAACTTGTTACCCCAATGCAATTTCAGTATAAATGACAGGCCTAGACCTATTTGGCCACTTTGGTGGGTAGATGCATCTGAGAAGTCAGTATTCATTCACACCTCATTCTTGTCCACTTCAGGTGTCCATGACAATTAATGGATGGTTACCCTCCGCTCTTCTTTTGCAGATGACATGGTAATCCCTTTTGCTAACTACTTTATTTGCAGGCTACAAGGTCATCAAAACACCCTGTCCTTTGCCAAAAAAACCCAAAAAACCAAAAAACAAACAAAAAAACCCTTTGTCACACCCAAATCCACCTCTGCTCTTTTCTCCTGGCAAAATTCAGCCTCAACTTTGTTGGAAGTGAGGACAAGGAGCACAGGCACAGATGAGAAGAAATAGAATAACATCATATTGCAATATAGTGTACACAATGGAGGCCACTTCAACAGTAAGGACTTGACACTCCACATGCCCCTTTTACATGCTCTCAATAAGCTCCTGCATATGTCCTCATACACACTGGCTGTGTGAGTCAGCAGCAATTCGATCTAGCTATAGATCCAGCTGTTTTAGAGCTGGGGGGAAACTGCACCCCAAATACTTGAAATCAAAGCTCCTGTCATGTCTATATGCTACAACACATGGGGCTGAAAACTTCAGGGGTGGTAGCCTCTGCCAAAGCTACAAAGCCTGACAAGTTTCAAGAAGATCAGTGCAGGGGTGGGGGGGAACTGCACCCCAGCTGCTGACAGGCAAAACTCGAGACACAAATGACCCTGTGTGTGTTAAGGCACAGTGGGCTGAAAACTGCAGGGGTGGTAGCTCTTGCCGAGACCAAAAAGCCTTCCAGCTGTGTGTGTCCTAGAGAAGTCCTGAGTGAGTGCTGGGCCATGCCAGGCCACAAAACCTGCCTGCCAGTTGTGTGCGTCTCACTGAGGGAGTCTGTCATTTGGGGCCCTCCACCCCAAGCTGCTGACAGGCAAAAGTCATGATGCGGGTGGGTGACACTGTGTGTGTCTTTCCTGGTCCTGAGGCCTCTGCACAACATGGCAGTGTGCCCCACTGAGACCTCCTTCTCTCCTTCAGCCTCATGCCTGGTCCTCCACTTTATGTGACAACAGGTACAATAACTTAGCTGGCTCAACACCAGTAGCATCATCATCATCATCAAAGGTACTCACATGGAACTGTCACAGAGCCTATTGTTTTATAAAGGAATTGACAGCAAGAAGCAAAGATGTTGTGTCGTGTTGGACATATGATGTTACTCATGGTGTGTGATGGCTTATCTTGTGTCTTTATGTCTATGTGTGTATTATGAAAAAAAAGGAGTGCTTAAGTTGGTCCTGGATGGAAGGAATAGTAAAGAAGCCAGAGGCTGGCCTGGCCTGCAATGCAGGCAAGAAAGCCAGTCAGTGAAAATGGAAATGGAGGCGTCGGGGGAGGAGGGGATGGGGATGTAGCAGCACGGGTAAAAGTCCAGAGGTACCTGAGGTGTCAGATGTCTTGCCAGTTGCAGTGTGCCAGAACTCCACTGTGTATATTGAGTCAATGTACCTACTACCTAGGAGGCTGATGAAGTGCAGTTCATAGGCCCAGCTCTGAAAAGTGCTTTGTTCATTCAAACAAACACCTAACCTCATTCCCAGAACTGAAGCCAACTTCCTACAATTCAAAACACAAAACCTGCCAACTATCTCCAGACACCCCACAAACTACGCACCAGAATCTATCAAAGACAACAAAACCCAACTACCTGTGGGGACACATTCCTCACCAAATAAACACTCTGCCTCCAGTCTCTCAGACCTGATCCTGAGAAGGGACAAATTACAATGCAAACCACTTTTCAGAGCTGGGCCTATGAAATGCACTTCATCAGCCTCCTAGGTAGTAGGTACAATAACTCATGGACTCAATATACACAGTGGAATTCTGGCACACTGCAACTGGCCAGACATCTGGCACCTCAGGCACTTGTTCACTTTCACCTGAGCTGCTACATCCCATTCCCCCCCTCTATGCCAGCTTGTCCCTCCCCCCATGATAACTCCATTTCCATTTTCACTGACTGGCTTTCTTGCCTGCATTTCAGGCCAGGCCAGTCTTTGGCTTCTTTACTATTCCTTCCATTCAGGACCAACTGCAGGTACTTCCTCAGCCTGACAAAGTGGTTTTCAACCCTAAATTTGGCAACCTGGGCAACTAAGCTGAGATCACTTGGAGCCTCACAGCTGCACTGCAACCAGCAAGTCTCAGGTCTGTCAAAGATGTGACAGGTCTGGGTGTTCCCCAGCCAGGACTTTGTGCATGTATGTATTAGCTGGAGGTTATGGCTCCTCCTCCCCACCTTTTACCAGGGGATCATTTGTCCTGGCATTTATGGGGCTGCCATGCCACCAGCAGTCCCACCAGGCCTGCCAACCCTGGCAGGGTGCAGTTTTAGTGGTCATTCCCAGGACCTGGCACCTCCTCCTTCCCCATAGTCCAAATCCCATACCTCCAAGTTTGTCCTGGCAGGGCAATGAGCTCAGAAGGGACATGTTCTTTTCCTGCTGGCTGGTGATGCAGTAGGTGCCCCCTCCAGCTGAGAGCAGGGCATTACTTTACTTTTTAAAACCTCCAAAAAGGAAATTGGTGCAGATAGAGTGAGGAGGGTCGCATTCAGTCCATCTGCAGGTGCAGCTTGGGGAATTTCAGAAGCAGGAGGTTCACCTTTAGGAACACCAGCTACTCCACCAATGTAGGATCCAAGCAGGTGTGGTTGAGTGTCACTACATCCCCAGCAATGCTGAACACCCTCTCACTTGGAACACTAGTCAGTGGACAGGACAGATGTTGCTGGGCAACCATGGACAGATCCTGCCACATCTGGCTGTGGTTTGCCCAGTAGGCCAAGGGGTTGCAGTCCAATGGCTCCACATCCTCAGCAAGATAGGTAGCCACTGACGCCTCAGTACCATCTGCCTGAGGCTGGGGTCTGGTTTGTTTGGACCCCAGCATTGAAGCCATGCTCATGGCCCACATTGGCAGTGCCTGGCATGGAGGAGACTGGCTGGTGCTGGGAGTGCTGGCACAGGAAAGTGGATCCCCCTCCTACACATCCCCTCACCTCTGTGCTTCGGCCTCCTGGACTTTGTTCACCAGCACTTGTGTCCAGTGATCAAGGGTTTGGGGGCTGCCAGTGCACATGTTGCCCTTCACCCTCAGGTCACACATGTCCACTATCATGTGGTCTGTACTGCACTGCAAGAGATCCAGACATCTCCTGATGCCCTCCTTCAGTCACCTCACCGCTGCCTGCATGTGTGGTGACAGTGGCCTGTTCCAGTCAGGAATATTGATCCCCTGGAACTTCTCCATTTGGTTCTCCAGTTCCCTTACTAGGGGATCACCTGGCTGAGGAGGGCATCACCAGTGCTAAGGGTCTCCATGGCATTGAGGAAGGGCTTGAGGACCACCAACATCTGGGAGATGGTACCTCACTCAACTCTGTTCAGGGGCATGCTGATCCCTAGGTCCCCAAGCAAGGCCATTTCATGGATGGTCTTCTGTTGCTCCACCAGCCTCTCAAGCATCAGATATGTGAAGTTCCACCAAGTCTCCCCATCTTGTATGATTCTGTGCTGTGGGATGCTGAGCTCTTCCTGTTTCTCCCACAGCATCTTGCCCCCCTTGATGCTGTGGTGGAAGTAGCCCACCACCTTCCTGCATTTTGAAATCAGCTGGTTTGTAGCAGTACTGGTGGTGGTGCCATCATCAGCAGCCCTGTTCCCCTCCAAGGCATCCCTCACTATTAGGTGCATCTTGTGTGCCACACAACAGATAACTATAAAGTTGACATCATGGACAGCCTTCATCATATTGGCCCTGTTATTGGTGACCATGAACCCATGGGTGAGCTCAGCCTGCCCAATGAGCCACCCCTGCACCATGCGGTTCATGGCCCTCATGATCTCCCTTGCCACGTGGGACACATCCAGCGCCTCAGCTTGCAGTAGAGCTCACCAACTGCCTGACTGATTGCACCAGTGTCCTGTGAGGGAGAGTTAGGTGCAATCAGCACCCCAGGTGCTCCAGATGTCAGAGGTGAAATGCAAGGCTACCTATGACCCTACCTTGTGCAGCTTCTCCCTCAAGTTCTCCCTGCATGCCTGATGCAGGGAGGGCACCACTGCCCTGCTAAAGGTGGTGCATGCAGGCACTTTGTAAAATGGGGCCAGAAGTACTACGAACTGGCTGAACCCTGGTCGTTAAACTAGGGAAAAGGGCTGGCTATCTAGAGCAAGCACCTCCCCAGTGCTGTGGGTGATCTCACATGCCTTGGGAATGTGCCCCCTTTCTATCCACCTTTCCCCCACTGGTCCAGGGTGGCCTGCCTCTGCTTTGATGGCAAGGGGTCTTTGGAGTGAGTGGGGGACTTCCCTTTCAGCACACTCCCACGGGTACCAGGCTGAGCAGCATGAAGAAGGGTAACAGGGTGGTGCCTCCTCAGATGCAGCACCATGGCTGTGGTGGAGAAGCATCTCACATCCTTGCCACAGCCGATGTGCCTTCAGCTGGCAGATAGCAAACCTGGGATCATTTGCCACCTGAAAATGATCCCACACTACCCTACTCCCCTGCTTCTGGGTTGGGGCAAGGATCCTAACTTTTTTCCCTTCTCAGCAGGCTGAGGCTAAACAGCAGGAGGAGCTGTTTCAGCTGAGCCACTTACCTCCACAACCTCAGCTTCCTCCAAGGTGCTGCTTTCCAGAGAAGACCTGGGTCTAGGGGAAATGTGAGGGGTGTGGAGAACTAACACCTGATTCCCCCTCAGTCCCCAGAATTGCCTGAGCCAGCACGCTCAGCATTCCTGGTTCCAGCTCTAGCTCCTCCTCTGGCAGTGGGAGGCTCATGCTGAGATCTGAAATTGGGGTATAAGAGGTAGTGATTCCACTGCTGGTATTCACTTCTGAACTGAACAGAGCTGGTGCAGGTGTAGGGACATTAGGTGCAGACAACGCTCCACTTGGCTTCCCCTGGCAGCACTGATATAATGGCTGCTTGGGAATAAACTACGTCTGTGTTTGGGACAGGATGGAGGCTTGCAGCGCTATCTCTTCCCTAACCCCCTCTCCCTCCTCTGCCAGAAGACCTGGCACCTGCTTTTCCAGCACACTTCATATTGATCTGTCCTGTGTTGCAAAAGGTCTCTTGTGTGTATGTGTGAATCCTTTTGTATACCTGTGTGTCTTGTTCTCTTGTGAATATCTGCGTCTCTCTTGTGCTGTGAATAAAATTATTTGTGTGTCTGCTTTCTGGCTCTCATGATATTGTCTATCTTGTAGTGTGAATGAAATTATTTGCGTGTTTTCCTGTGTCTCAATATATTATCTGTGTCTTGCTCTTCTGTAAATATCTGTCTGTCTTCTTCCTCTGTGATTTTTTTTCCTTTATTCTGTGTCTCTGTGTATGTGCATGCATGTGTGTGTGCATGTGTGTGTGCATACAAGCAAGCAATTTGTACCTCCCTGCACAGTGATAGATAACATTGGTTGGGAAAACAACTGTCTTTTTGAAGTTTCCAAAACAATATCTCCAAAAAATAATTCAAAGAAATAAATTGAATTGTAATACTACTAATAATTGAATTAAATAGCTATGCTAAACTAAGCTAAGTTAAATCAAATCCTAACCACTCCTTTACAATACGAAAAAGCAGCAGGCAGGTCTCAGTCACAGCGTTCCTCTCTCTCACAACTGCTGACAGGGAATGAGCTGCAAAAGGGACAGAAGGGCTGGAAACAAGGGCTTTTAGACCTTTTTTAGACCCCACAGATGCTGACATTGAAAAGGTAGCGAGGGAGAAATCCTTCTCCTTCTGGGTATCTACAGACATTAGTTTTCCCTCCTCCCCTGCTCCCCCTCCCTCTTCTAATTGCCTCATAATGACTGAAGCAGCTCTGAAGCATCCAAAGTTAGTCTAAAGGGCTTCAGATGGCCCCCGACCTGCTAAGGACACCATTACTGGTATCTCACTTCAACCCAGAAGTGCTGCTTTAAATGCTGAAGCATCCGATGTGGGTCTGGATCTGAAGCAGGATCCAAAGACTTTCAGAACCCTAATGTGAGGTTTCCAAACAGAATCCACCCACATTTGGCTTACCTGAAAAGGGTGGATGCTGTCTCTGGCTTCTGTGCCCAGGAGTAAAAGGTGCTATCTGTAGGAAGAATTCTTTTTATGTCAGAATAGGTGGACAGACTTGTCTTTGATTGTTATTTATATGCATTCAGCAGTAATATTTTTTTTTTCTGCAGTCCAGGATGAAAAGGCAGTTTATATTCAGTGCTGAAGCCTGTCTTGCATAGGTAACTGGGGATGACTGATGCATCCACTGATGAAATTTTATCCCAAGGCAATGAGGATGCTGACTTTGTTCCAGACAGAGGAGATTGTTCAGAGCAAGAAGACCACATGTCTATGAAAGCTTTATCCAGCTCAGGTGAAGAGTTTGTGTCACAAGACGTGATGCCAACACTTCCAGTGGGAAAGGGAAGACAACCAGTCCAGGGCCACTGTGGAAGACTGAGAGCTACAGCAGCATGTGGAGCAGAACCACTGCCACCACCCCCAGAAAATATTGCAGATGACGACACCTTTAAAGGAAGAAATGGAAGAGTGTGGGGGGAAAAAAGTCTACAGTTAATATATCATTGGAAAACAGACATAGTCCATGAAAGTGCTGGGCAAACAAGAAAAAATAATAAAGACATAATGGTGGAAACATTCCACTTCTGTTTCTCACAAGATATTCTGACTATTATCATAAGAGAAGCAGAGAGGCAAAAAGAAGATTCATGAAGTGGAATGATAGCCATCCTGGAAATAGAAAGAAGTGGAAAAAGCTGGACAAAATAGAGCTGAAAGCCTACATTGGCCTCCTACTGCTGAGTGGTCTATACCACAGTGGTCACAAGGTACTGGAGGAGTCATGGGAGCAACATACCAGGCATCCTTTCTTCCACACCACGATGAGTTAAAAATGATTCTATCAAATCACCAACTATCTGAGATTTGACAAGAAACTGACACATGAGGAAAGGAGAGCGGTGGATAAATTTGCTGCCTTCAGAGATATTTGGACATAATTTGTGGAGCAGCTCCGGAAATTGTATATCCCAGGAATACACCTGGTTGATGAGCAGCATATTGTGTTGAGGAGTTGCTGTTCTGTTTGACAGTATATGCCCAGCAAGCCTACAAAATATGGCTTGAAAAATTGGTGGTGCTGTGATGCAGCAACATCATTCCCCCATCTGGAAAGGCAAGCAACCAGAAGCTCCACACCACGGTAATCTTGGTACCCAGGCCATTGAAAAGCTGGTCTAAGAAGGGAAGGAATATTGTGAGTGACAATTTCTTCACAAGTACTGACCTGGCAGAAGACTACTGCAGCTTGACTTGACCTATATGGGTATGATTCAGAAAAAAACATGGCCGATATCCCATAGAAAATGTAAGCAAATTGAAGAAAGGAAACTTTTTCATTCATTTTTGCTTTTGATGGGGAGCTAACCCTAATTTCCTATGTTCCAAAGAGGTCCAAAGTTGTGTTTTCACTGTCAAGCATCTATAATGACCTGACATTGGGTAGAGAGCAAAGAAAGCCAGACATCACCCATGACTATGATTACAATAAAAACAAGGTCAGGGTGGATAACCTTGACAACTTAGTTCATATAACCACTTGCAGATGGAAAATCAACAGGTGGCCAATGACAGTATTTTTCAATATGCTGGATGTGGTTGCCATTGCCAGCCTTATCATTTGGCTAGGCCACAATGCAAACTGGAAGCAAAGATTATATTTAAGAAGATGGCACTTATTTTTGCAGGAGCTTGGAGAACAGTTGATTGATGGACAAATAAAATGAAGAATGATGGATATGTGTATGATGGATCTATCTTAGTCCATCAAGTCTTGTACAACTGCCCTAAATTAAAAATTGCCAAAACATACCCCAGTAGAACCTTCTGCAAGCATGAATGGATATTGTGGTTTTTGTTCAAGAACAGATGACCACAAAACCCAGAAATGATGTGAGGATTGTAAGAAATTTGTTTGTGTGCACCATAGTATATCACTACTGCTTTGCAAGGAATGTAGTATTTAGTTAAAACAGTTAGGAAATGGTGTTGGAAGTAATTGTGAGTTTGAAACCAGTGTGAACTGTAGGCTTAGCAAATTGTTCATTCACATATTGAAACTCTAAAAGAAGTTTAAATTGCATTCGTAATTCCAGTTAAATAATATTTTGGGTTCAAACATTATAAATACTCTTTCAAACAATCTGTATATTGAATACATAGTTTTTGGTGAATTTATACTGTTTCCACTGGTTCCATTTTGTTCATGTGAGTGGGGTAACAATTTACCCCACAAAACCAGCCATGTCAAATTGTGAAAAACAACTGTTACTGTTTCATAAGAATGGATGAGGGTTAATGGGAGAGGGATCAGGGTTCTAGCCTGAAGCCTTTCTCTCAATGCATAAGAAACTTCTCCAGTACACTTCTATCCACCTGTTTTATGTAATGGAAAGTATTAAATGCAAGGGGCATTTGCTCAGCATTAAGAAAACACACACACAGGAGAGGGATAGATAACATTTAAGTGGTTGATTAGTGGCTAGAGGTATACAGGTTCCAATTCCTTTAGAGCAGGGGAGGGCAAAATACAGCCTGTGGGTTGGATCCAGCCCACCAAGCACTTTCAGCTGGCCTGTTGTGCCCATCAACAAACTGTGCCCTACCAAGCCCTTCCACATGTGCGGGTGGGACTGAGGTACCCATATCTACACACAGCCCCAAACATACCCTACTGCCTTGCTCCCACACATGTGGGTGGAAGCGCCTTGCCAGCCAGCACACAGCTTCTATACAGGGCTGCTGCTGCTACTGCTGCAGCCCTGGGGACTTGTTTCACTTCCCTTGTCTCCTGCTGGCTCTGGGCAGCAGGTGGGAAAACAGTAGGTGTTGGGCTGCAGCTAGGTTGGAGTGCAGAGCATGGGGTTAGGGCTGGTGACACCCAGCAAGGTGACAGCAACGTAGAGTTTGGGTGGGCAGTGTGTGAGTGTGAAGGAGTGTGGGAGTTGTGGAGACCCCTCCCACTCTCCCCCCATAGTGCACTGTCCTGGAAAGTGATGGGAGCAGGAGCAGGTCAGGTGCTTAGGGTGCACCTGGCTCAGGTGGGGCTACAGCCAACACTGCAGATTGCAGTGAGGAACACAACCTCTGCCAGGCTGTCTGTGTAGCCGGCGCTCCTTGTTTCTCATGTGCAGCTTCCACACTAACACATCATGGGAGGTAAGTCCCATATGCTGGAACCCACTGCCTTCCTTGCCAGGGCTGTGCAGCACAGGAAACAAGCCCCAGAACTGAGGCTGGCTGCCCTCCCTGTTCCCCAGGGGAAGGTGCCTGGGGCTTCCCTCCCCTGCAGCACAGCCCCAGCAAGAAAGGCAGCTGGCTCCAGTGCTAGAGGCTTCTCTCCTATGCTGCAGCAGCTTGCAGGAAAAGCAGCCAGCTTCAGCATGCATGGCTTACCTCCTGTCCTGTGTGAATGTGGGGGCTGTACGTGAGTGGCAGGAAGCACTGGTGATACAGACAGCCCAGCAGAGGTTATGCTCCTCACTGTGATGTGCAGAGCTGGCCAGAGCCATGCCCTTCTGGGCACTTGTGTCCTGAATGCCCTGCCTGCTGTTGCACCATTGCAGGAGTGTGGGAGGTCCCCATACCTCCCCTACACATCCACACCCTGCCCCCACTGCCCCGCCACATAGCCACACTTCCTCACAACCCCCCACACTCCCACACCCTACCACACACCCATACCACCCCACCATACACACACGCACCTGAACACGCACATGCACATGTACTCACCGACACACCACACACACACATATGCACACCATACACATAAATACATTCACATACACACACTTACCCTCCAATATGCAAGACAGAATTTATTTTTAAGTTATTACACAATCACCTCTATATACCCAATGCAAACACAAATAATGACAAAAATATTTTTAATAAAATGTAAATAAGTTATAGTAGGTGTTTGACTTTTAATGTATGATTTAGGGTTCTTTTTCTGGTTCTAAGATGGCACCCCCCTCCCAAAAGGGGTAAGGGGAGGGAGTTCCAGTGGCAAATGTCAGGGGTTAGGAGGTGGGACTTCCATTCCCAAGGTGGTGACAAGAGGATGGAGCAACTGTCAAGAGGTAGGGCTACCCATGTGGCCCTGGACAGCTCACCAAAACTTGTTAAGCAGCCCTCCAGACAAAATAATTGCAGCAAGGCAGAGTGGGGTGGGAAGGCACAGTGATGATGCCAGGAGTCCCACAGTCATAGCCAGGGATCCTGGTTTTCTTTGATAAAAACAATCCCCAATTTTCAGATTTAAAAAGTAAGCCAAACTCCACATTTTTCTGTGCTTAAGATGATACACCACTAAAATGTGTGTGTGTGTGTGTGTGTGTGTGTGTGTGTGTGTGTGTGTGTGTGTGTGTGTGTGTGTGTGGTTCATTTTGATCACAGAAAAATGTGAAGTTTGGCTTACTTTTTAAATTCGAAAATATGGTTTTTTGTTTTTTTTAATCAAAAAACCCAGAATCCCTGGTCATGGCAAGTTGTTCCCTATCTTTCTGGCAGCAGCAGGCACAACTCTATGCCACCACCCCTACTGCTGCCAGGAAGGCAGGGGGTGTTTCATTATGGCAGCTCAAGGCTCCTGGCAATGGCACCGTGCTTCCCTGCTCCAGCATGCCCTGTCATGTTGGGTCCTACCCACTGGGCTATAGAGGCCCCTGTGGGGAAGGCAGCAGGGGAGAGGTCCATAAACTGACAGCCTCCAGGACTTGATGATCTGTTCAGGTCCCTTACAATCCTAAAAACTGTGAAACTATTAAACAATATATATTTCATTGGTTCACTGTAATAAAAAAAATGTGGATTTGGGATTTATTTTAACTGAAAATTGGGGATTTTTTTTTTTAATCAGAGAAAACCAGGATCTCTGCTGATAACTATAATAGGTGTTTTCTTCTCCATACCCCCACTCCCCACCTCCACCAAGTTATTATATTCTTCTCCATTGTCCAGGGCCCTTGTGTGCATTCTCATTTTTCCTTCCTCTTCTTGCTCAAACCCCTCTGTGCTTCCCTTTTCAATGCCAAACATCTCTGGAATGATTCTCAGTGATACCACAGGCAAATCAACAAGCCAGCAGTATGTTTTTTTCCTGTGATGACCTAAAATTTAGGAAGTCATTGCATAAAAGACATCTGATTATCAACAGACAGAGAAACTATTTTGAGCTGAACATTAAGCCTTACACTTCACATCACTTAGCCAAAAATAATTATCATGTAGTTATTATATTAATTTCAGACTTCATAGGATAGCATAAAGATGGAAAAATTATCACTGTATATTCGATTTATGAGCATACAATATGAACTTTTATCAGTTTTCATTATATTCCTATTTTTCTTTTTTGTAGACGATTTGGAAGCCAATCATGTTTCATTAATCTGATTTTAAAAATAAAGCATAATCCTCTTGGTGGAAACAATAACATTGGCTTTTTATTATTTTTCAGATGAATGTTAAAATTATGTGATTTTAGATGTGTAACCTGAATGAAATTATATTATTATGTTTTGCTGTGTAATGTCTTTTATTCAATTTACATACATATTATCTTGAGGGCACCATAGGAAATATGGAAACATAAGTGATATTTCAGTGGAGCCTTCCACTGTAGTACAGAATACTAAATAAGTATTTAGAATTTTTAGCTTTATTAAATATGGTAGGTAGGGAGTGTTGTGAACATGAAGATGGGCATATGGCCAGGAGCATAAATAGAGAAGCAAGGGAGCATAATGTGCTCCTTTTACCTTTCTTCATTTGCCTATGGTAGGGAGTATCAGAGCATGCTCAACCGGCTGCTGCTGTCCCATCATCTAGCACAGAGATGCAAGAAAAGAAAGGAGGATAAAGTAAGTGTAATTTTGGGCTTACTTTCCACCCCAACACACCAGGCAATACAAAGAGAAAATTCTGATACCAGTGTGGATAATTAGGAATTATTACCCCATGGAAAGAAGGTGGGGAAAGATATGTAGTTCCAAGACTTATACAACTTCTCTTCAACTATTCCTGAGGGTGTAGCATTACCCTGCTCTTTAGTATGGTTACATTCTGTATCTGTCTGGCTTTTTAATTACTTTTGACACTATAGGCTTTCCTGCATAAAATACACATAAAATGGATTTTAGCTAAACTTTTTTGAAAGTCATTTTTTTTAAATACATTTTTTAGATTTAACTATTCTTGCAGAGATGGAAAAGCTACTTATTGTTTTAGGTTCAAAATAGATTGTAAATTTACTGTAAGGACTCTAGGTAGCAAACATTTCTAGCTTTGTGTGTTTTAATGGAAGACCTGGAAAATTAAACAATTCAAAGTTCTATTGACTTATGAAAAGTTTAAAAATATTTTTCATTAAATAGAAAACTCATTATTAATTAGGAAACAAGCATCCCGAGCCTTTCAACTGGTTTAATTATAGAGGATTAGAGGGTTAGAAGATGACTCCTATCATTCAGATTCAGAAGCAAAACTAATTTTCAAAGACAGACAGCTGTACCATGACTGAAACTACACAAATGATAACTGTGTCTGCAGATGCAAAAGAATTGTGTTAAGGATTTATACCTACTTTTGTCAGAAAATTCCACCAAAAAGGCAATGATGCTTCAAAGGGGTTAATTCTATGAATTTCTATAGTCAGTGGAACAGAGAGTTCATATCACCATGAAAGTTTTGTGCAACATGTTCCAGAAACAAGTGTTAGTTATAAGCTGGCTGACAGAGTATACCTGACATGACCCAGAAGGTAACATTTTATTATTTTAGTTAATACCAAATCTATTTGTGCAGTTAGCGTTGACAGACAGAGTGGCTGGGGTTACCATTGATTGACCAAGATGTAAACTTGGGATGACTACTTGAAAATGTCTACTTGTAGCTTCTAATAGGCAGTTTTATCAATAGTAGAACCCATTAATTCATTTTTTATTCTGTCTACATAATTTGGAGATTGACAAATAATGTGTTGTCAATCTTCAATAAATGAAAGAAAAACAATTAAGTCTTGTTCTAACAGAAAGAGAACTGTTTCAACTATTTGCAACAAAACACAAATAAAACATACTAGATGCCCCATGAAACATTGCTTGCATGAAAATCCAATGAACAAATTTTTGCTTGAGATCACATTTTATTGTACTTCAATAGCTTCACAATACTTCTGCATATACAAAATCCTGAAACATATCACACTTTCTTACTGTAAGAGCTTTACAACACTTCCCTATATACAACATTCCTGGTTGTGTTACTCAAGTCAGCAGTCACTGCAAATCGGATGTTTTCTGCATGGGAGATTCTGGATACAGCCACATATAGTTGTTCATGGGTGAAGACAGCATCCTAAAGGGACATTTCTACTCTTTTTAATGTTTGCCCCTGGGCTTTCCTGAAGGTCATGCTGAATGCCACCTGCACTGGGAACTGTTGATGTGTCCATGTGAATGGAAATGTGTAGTCAGACGGCTTCAGTGCTATCCAAGGAATTAGTACTGTTTTTTCTGATCCAACAATTTTTGCATCAAGTAGTCTGTTGTTGATGACAGATTGCACCAATAGTCATGTTCCATTGCACAGACCATTCTTAGGGGCAAAGTTTTGCAGAAGTAGGATGAGCATCCCAGGCTTAAGGTAGGGCTGATGTGGAGGTAAACCTGATGCCTCCATGAAATTCAAGTACTCAGTTGGCACAGCCATAACACTTTCATCCTCTGAAAGAGCATCTTGGCCTGGAAATTTGGCCACAATAACATTGTTGATCTCCTGTACAATGCAGTGCCAAAATAGCTCTTTCAGACATCCATCCTGGATTTTGATAATTATCTAATTTGGAAATGTCCATTCTATCATTGCTGAGAGATCCAGAGGCACGCAGAGCTCAGGAGGCAGGGTAATAATTTTGTCAATATTTGGAACTTGGCCACATCCCATATCCTAAAACCATTAAATGTATTTTTTTTCACTTTGTGCATCAAAACCTCCCTTATGTAGTCACATGTTCCCACGAAGTTGAAAAATCTGGAAGCAGTTCCACACCTCAGATTGCTTCAAGCATGTCTCTACTATTTGTGGCCATGAGACATTTTTCACAACAGGCAGCATTTGCTGAAAATCACCCCCAAGCACTATCACTCTGCCATCAAAAGGTAAATTGCTCTGCAGTAAATCTCACAGTGTCCATTCTACAGCCTCCAGTATGTACCAATTAGGCATTGGTGCTTCATCCCAGATTATGATAGGTGCTTCTTGAATCAGCTCAGCAAGGTCAGACTATGCTGATATGCTGCAGGTGCTGGTTTTCAACACATTCAGAGGTACCTTGAACCTTGAGTGTGCAGTTATGCCTCCCGTAAGCATGGTAGCAGCAATTCCACTGGATGCCACAGCCAGTGCAATCTTCCCTTCCCTGCACATTGTTGAAAGAATTGTGTTGGAGCAGAATGTTTTTTTTTTTTTTCCCCTTACCACCAGATGCATCAACAAATGCACAAATTGGCTCTTGCTTCTCCACTGCTTTCAAGATTTCATCCACCATTTGTTGCTGAACTGGAAGCATACATGTCAGAGAGTCTTGAGCAATTTGGTGTTGCTCCTGCTGGTTATAGTACAGCTCCTCTGCTAATGCATTTGACAGCTGTTGAGTGGGGATGTCTTCCAAGAATGAGCGAGGCATGTGAATATGTATGGTCCATGCAGCATTACCCTGTGCAGCATCTTCCTAGATCAAGGCACGAGAATACAAGTACGTCAAGGTCTCTCATGCAACTCTCTCTCTGAACAATTTCATCTATCTTAGTGAGGCTTCATGCTTACTAACGGAAACGACACGCAGCATGTGTAATAGTATAGACTGTTCTGGAATATTCTGACATGCTTTGTTCAACTTAATACAAGATGTTTCTTTTATTGAACTTTTCCAAATAGTCATTGCTAAAAACAAACAACCCCCGCAACACACATGTGCCTTTTGAATGAAAATACTGATTTGACATAAAATGTTACAAAGTTGAATTTAAAATACATTAAAAAAACCACATATCATTAGAATCTCAGGTAGGTCCCAAATAAATATCTTACACTTCTTGTTTTGTTTGCTGGAATTCTCACTCCTTTTCCTTCAGTTTCTTGCGTGTTGCTCTGCACTCCTTTGCTGAGAAATCTTTAATGCAAGGTAATATTATTTAAAAGGCACGACATTAACACATTGTTCTAGAAAATCTGCAAAGTTTTTCTAATCTGTTCATTATTCAAAAGATATGATGGAATGAATTAAAACAAAAACAAATTCATGAATAGTAACAAAGTCCAAGGCCCTAGCCTACTTTAAAGTGGTATAAATACACAAATTTGATCTGGGATGTACACTTTCCTGTTGACTGATTAGAGTTTTCAGTTAAGTAACTGGAGATTTATTATTTAGAAGATAACTGTATTAAAATTGTATGTGTGGTAGACAAGAGAAAACCTAAAAATAAAGATAATCCCACTTATTTGACAGTGCAAGCTCACTTCTTTTGCAAGAAAAAATACAGTCCTATGAGCCCATGTAATGTATATTTTCAGATTGTTGTGCATTGAGACAGAAACTAAAAACCTTGAGCAGGACCCAGAGTGCAAGACAACTAAATGTTGCAATACTATGTGCAGTCACCAGTATCAGGATCTAGTTGCAGTAACCTGGCTAATTTGTAAGTGTAGCTATGAACTTTCTTAACACACTAAGGTTTACAAATAAACCCACCTTGCCTTAGCTATATTTATCATCTAAGCTTATCATAAGGGATGCTGTTTTTCTCTGATAAAAAAGAAAATCCCAAAATTTTGGATATAACTCCCCCCACCCCCCTGCCCCACATCCACATTCTAATCATGGAAAAATGTGGATTTGGGGTAATTTTTATTGATGAAAATTTGGGATTATTTTTCTCAAAGAAAAACAGAATCCCTGCCTATCACTGCCCAGCTTAATGCTGGAAGTGGGTCTCTAAGGAATTTGAAACTTCCTTCCAAATAGGCAACAGGACATTTTCTATACCTAGAATCTAAGCCTGCCTATACACATGCTCAGAAGTTGCAGGCAGGGGAAAGGGCATTTTAGAGCAGATCCTGGGCAGTTGCTCTAATTAAAATGGCTTGCTCTCATGTGTATCAATCCGCCTTCTCCTGCATTTCTAAATGAGCATCCCCATGACCATTTTGAAATGTGGGGGTTTAATGCACAGGACAGTGAGGCAATGCTGGAGTGTTCTAATTAGAATGTGAATGAGCATGTCCAGAGCTGTCCCTAAGGGTGTGCAGGTCATATCAGGCTCTGTGGGGCCTGTGGGGGAAGGGGGCGTGACAAGAGGCAGAGAAGGAGGAGGAAAAATATTGGGGGGTGGGGGGCTCCAAATGTCCCATGACCTGGCCTGTCTGGGGCCCAATTCCCTGTGACAGTCATGGGACAATCGGACAAGCCATGGGCGGTTTGTCTAGGGGCATGGCATGGGGCAGCCAGGAGGAGGGTGGAACTCCCCCTTCCTCTCTTGGCTTCCCATGGTGCATGCAGCCAGGGGAGCCACCTGCCTGTGCTCCCGGAGGAGATGCTGGCATCCAATTATCCCATGACCCAACCCAGCTGGGATTCCAGTTATAGTGAACGGGGCCCCGGCCAGGCCAGGTCATGGGACAGTCTCCATTGTGCAGTAGGGAGGGGGTAGTAGTAGGGGTGAATGATTCACCCTTTCCCTATTCCACTCTCCCCTGAACTATGGTGGGTTTCAATCTGGCCCCACTTCCCCCAAACACAGTATGATAAAAAAAGATTAAAAAAACTTACCTGCCTGTGTGTGGCTGAGCTAGCTGTGGTGCTGCCTGTGAGTGCAGGGTAGCTGAGTGTGCCCACCCCTCCCCCACACTGAAGCAGTCCAGGCTGCTGCTACCCTCCATTTGTGGGGAATAAACCCTGTTATCCCCGACCCACTCTGCTGCTGGCTGGAGCCAGCATCCAGCCAGCAGCACTCATTGGTGTGTGGCAGGGCTTGTATGGCTCTGTCCACAGGGTCACCCTGAAACATGCATTTGCTAACATGTCCCCATGCAGGGTTCTGCCTAGCTAAAGCATAAACATCTGTTGAGTGTTTAAACTAGCATTTTCATATATGTTATCTAATTGGAGGTACCATATTTACGTGAATCCAAGATACAATTTTTCCCTCATTCAGCATGGAAAAAAATCCCCCTTATCTTGAAGAAGAGTACTAGGACAAGAGGGCTGCTGCAGCTTTGATTCCAGCTCTGAGTAGGGGTTTGGATCACAGGTGAAGACTCAAAAGGTGCCTGCCCCTGTTTCTTCCACACACGTGCCTCTCTCCCCGTTACAGCCTGAAGGAATAGAAATGTATTAATGGTATTTCATTTTAATCATGGAAAACTGTGGATTGGGGCTAGGTATTAAAAAAATGGGATTTTTTTTTTTATCGGAGAAAACTAGGATCCTGGCTATAATACTTTCAAAATTGACCCACAAGAGCTAAATTTTTGTAAGGACTTTGGGTCTGGATTCTCTATTTCTGTTATTGTTATGTAAAAAGCTGTGTAACATAGATCCCTGAATCTTCCTTATGATCTCAGTTAAGCTAGAAACAACTAGTTTTAAGCTAAAACTCTTGTGAGATCAGAATCAGGCTCCTTGATCTAAAAATTAAGCTCAAAAGCAGACTCATCAAGATAATACAGTTCTTATCTGTATCAACGGAAGTCTCAATGGCTGCTAGGTAATAAAGCAGTGATGCAGTCAAGTCGTCATAATCATAAATTATTTTTCAGCCAATAACTATATACAAAGAATTGTGGTTAATGACATGTAAATTAATGGATGGGATAAAAGATGAATGTATCTGATAAATACCTAAATTGCCTGGCAAGCTTAGTTACACTTGGTCTGTTAAGACTCACTATGGAAATGTGTTTTGCTCTTGTGGGTGATAAAGATCATACTGAACCTCTTCAGGATCAATCAAATAGCAGCTTTTAAAAGTTCACTACAGCCCTATTTGTATCACTGATTCTCAAAGGATTAGAGGATTACATGTTTTTGGCAGCAAGTTTCTCCCATGCAGAGTTTCTGAAGGTTAATTATTGCTGAAAATAGCAATGATGACATTATTCATTCTGGGCCTGATTCTGACAATCTTTCTCCTACTGACTGACATGCTGAAAACAGCCCATACTTCTATCCATTGACTCATAAAGTAAGGTAAGGCATTTTACTTCAGATATAAGACAAAATGGAGTCCTCTATCATCAGTATACCTCAGAACTTTTGCTATTTTGCTTTATGCTTTGATCACTCATTTAATAAGGACATTTTCCATGGAAGCTTCTGCCAAGACACTTACAGCAGTCAGTCAGATGAGACACTGTGAAGCACTAAGGATGCTAGAAACCTAGATAAAACATACGCAAGTTGATTCCCTATCTCTCTTATCAGAGGAAGGATTTTCAGCTACATAGAAGGAAATGTTCTGAAGCACATTGTACTGAATGCCTTTGAGATTCTGGAAACTTACTCTGAGCCTTTTTACAAAAAAAGTACATGTCAAATAAGCTAGGGTGAGGCCACAATTAGTTATTGTATTCCTATTAACACACAATCAGACTTAAGTAGAAGTGAAAAGGGCACAGATAGTTTTGGATGAAAATGGAGTAGATTAAGTGCTGCAAAATTGAAGAGGGAATTGTTGCAAGAATTTGGTTTACTAAAGTCTTTGACTTAGCATTCAGCAACCGACTCCTGTAGAACAATGGAAATGACTAGCGTTGTTGATGCCAAAGGTATTTCATAGTATTAAAAATGTAGCCCTTCTACCAAATAGTGTTAGTAGCAGGAGGGTCTAGGTTCAAAAAAGGGTCTCTCCTACAAAAATGGCCAGGCAAATCAAAGGAATCCCCTACCCCAAATCCTCCTATCCAACTAGCAGCTTGCACCTCCATACAGAATTTGCGGGATCAACAAATTATTTCCCTAAGACAGTGGTTCTTAAACTTTTTAGACTCAAGTTTCTCCATAGGCTTGAGGCACTTCTCACTAGACTCAAAGCACCCCACAGAAAATGCCAGCTCCTAATTTTTACTCATATTTTTACTCATATTTTACTGCATAAAAGTAGTAGAGCAAATATTTTGTAGCAAATAGTTTACAAAGACCACAGTAGGTCAGTATATTTTTAACACTGTGGATTCCTATTTGAAATATCTAGGTTTATCTTTTGAATCACATTTACACACCAAGCAGTGCTAACATTATAGGACAGCCTGTCACACCTTGGAAGGATCTCAATGGTTAAGCATCCTGGTTAAAAATCACTACCTTAAATGACCTTTGAAGGCAATACTTTACCACTTGTAAGCAGTGACTCTGTGTGTAGGGCAAACGCACACAAACTTTTTAGGACAAAAGTGAACAGAGCATTGGTTTGAGAAAGCACAGTACCCGTATATAGAAGATAGTAGTTTGTTAACTCAGTTTCCCGTACACTGATACAAACATCCAGTAGCCAAATTTCCTTTTGCCTTTCCCCTTCCTCATTTGCTAAATGTTTTGGTGTCACTGAGTCTCTGGATCCTAAGATGCCACAGGTCCTTCTCTACCCTAGAGGCAGACAAAGTTTGACTTGTGGGCCAGATCCAGCTGGCAGTGGACTCCATTTTCCAGCAGCCCCTGCCTATATGACAGGGCCAGTTTCCATGAAGAACCCAGCAGCAGCTGTGCTGTGATAACACAGGGTCTGGGTTTCTATGGAGACTGGACCCAGCAGTGCTGGCAGGCAGCAGTGGCACCAGCCTCTTCCTGGTGGGTGTGCTGGTGGGGCTGGGAGGGGGCTGTGATGCAGGTGGGAGCAGGGCAGGTTCAGCTGTCACTGTGTAACAGTGTATGCTGTGTATGGCAGGCAGCGGTGGTGGTGGCACTAGCACTGCTGGGAGGGGTGGCTATGGGGAGTTAGAGGGAATACTGGAGTGACTACAGTCTTCCCAAGTTCTCCCTAGCAGTTCCCCAGCTGCCAGGGCTCGCAGCAGGATGGGGAGCTGCTCCTAACCTGGGCTGTCATTTTACAGTTGTGACAGCATGGTCCAGAGCCAGGGCAGAGCCACGATCTGCATCCTGCATGTGTTACTTTAAATTGTCAATTGCTCAAATCAAAAGTGAGAGCTTATAGAGAGGGGTAAGGCAAAATGCTGTGTTTACTGATTACAGTAAACAGATACAGTATACAGATACACAAGCTTGGACACATCAGCCATACAAACAGACATACACAAGCATACATACAAAAAGACATAGACAGACATAAGACAAAACCACTCTGGTAAGATGTTATAGTTACCAGCAGAAGTTACTCAAAGTTAGCACTGGATGACTGGTCCAGGCTCATTGAGGGTAAAAAGATGCATTTGTCCTCCAGGATGTTGCATAGGATGGATTCCTCATCTTGCCTTGTCTGCATCTCACTTTGATAGGGATTTCAAGATTTTGTTCAGCATTGGGGTATTTTCAATGTTCAGTAATTAGAGGTTGTTTCTTCTGGTTATTTCAACTTGAGGTCATTCCAATAAAGTTGGTATCTCCCAGTTGGTATCTCAGGCTTGAAATATTGTGTAGTTGGTATCACTGCCTAGAAGCATTGTAGTTCCAATGGCAGGTTATGCAAAATTTCTTCTTCTCACTGTCTTCTTTGCACCTGATCACAGATGAGTTCTTCAGCCAATTAGCCTAGTAGTTATTCAGCTAATTAGCCTAATCAGTTTACTATCTGGTAACTCATGCACTGGCACCTTGTTGCTTATACATTCAGTTAAATCTTCTTCTGTTTTCATGCACAGAGTTACCATTCTTTCACCATTCAATGTCTCACACAGACACTCATGTACACAGGGCATACAAAGTTCATTTACTCATGCCAAGCAGGGAACAACTTGAAATCAGAGACAATCAGGATCCTTGCTCATTAAGAACCTTCTTATCCTTAAAGCAGCTCCTGGATACCCAGTATCTAGCTAGCTAATCTATCACTTTCAGACACTTTCCATAAGTGTCCTACTTTCCATAGCTGGAGGTATGAGAGTTTGTTCTCTGCTCTCCTTCTATTTGAGGGTGGCTGCATGGATCAAAAATGAACCTTAAATTCCTAGAAAAAAATATTTGGTAGCATGCAAATTACATTACTCCAATACATAATTTTTCATCTACAAATTTGTCAGTTAAGTGTATTATAGTTCGTTTGCATTCTTACGTCTTAGAACTGTGAGAGAAATAGTGAAAAGAAAGGAGATGATTTGGTTCTTACGAAAAATTTCATTTTTGTTTGTTTTGCTTTCTTAAATACTTGCTCATAATGAATCTTACAGATATGTTTTTTTCTTGTAATGTGTAATTAAAATACTCCAAGTAATTTTAATCTTAGCATATGTTCTTGCAAGCTATGATCAAAGATTGTTGCTAACTTTTGTGGCGGTTCATTGCTTTCAGCGAGTAGTGAAATGTATGGAGAGACATATGAGAGCTGTTTGTTCTAGTAAACATTTCTGGTGTTGTCTGGAATAGCAAGAGTTTAGAAAATTATGGGTGTTAATGCGTTGGAATGCATTTCAATAAAGCAATTCCAGCATCTATCCTTTCATACAAACTAGTCTATTAGTGATTTTGGAAAAGAATGGATTAACAACCTTCCGGCCAATTAAAAAGTATCTAGAAAATACTCTAGTTTGAGAGCAGGAGGTAGAGAAATATTGAAAATTATTTCAATATGTACAAACAAAAATTCTGCTAATGCAGGATTAGAAAATACATGACCAAATTAGTTGCACCCATTTCTGATAGAGAGTGTTCTGTGAGATGAGAATCAGACTCATGATAAAGGGACCAAAACCCCTAACAGAGATTAAGTTTTGCTGCATTTAGCATCACATACCAAGTCTACCAGCTAAACAGAATGCACACAAACAACAACATAAAATGAGTGTATGATTAAACTAATCATGTTTAACAGTGGCAATATATAATTGCTAAATGTTTTAAGACAAAAACTTAAAATACCCTCTGCTATAAGAATTTTTGTGTTAATCAAGCTATCTTGTTGTAACCCTAATTCACACATGTACTGTTTTAAGTATAGTCTGTTACAATCACTATTCAGTCCTTTTTCAAAGTTCATCTTTTATTTTCTGAATTTCCCACTGCAGTGGGACATTAACATCTTAAACTGACATCACCAAGACTATATGTTTGTAATGTGACACAAGGTATGCTGTTTATAATGATTATTTTCTTTGGAAAAAATAAAAAAATAAATGTTTTCCTTTTGGATGCCACATCTAGATTTCCAATTCTGTGTAAATGTGACACTTTTATATCCATTGACCATTATCTGGGATCTTTTGCTAGGAGATGGCTTTTAAGAAATGAATCCTCTGGTTGGGCAAAAGCCTCAGACTGGGATACCTCCTGCTGCATCTGTTTGTGCAGTTGACAGCCATATGTCACTGAATTGTGCATTTTTGCTTATGGACAAATCTTTAATGATGTCAAAAGCAATGCAGATGCATTAATGAAAAGCGCTGATGTATAACGCTTGTCCAAAATAATGAGTTGTTTTTTGTTTCTGCTTTGCACAATTGCATCTTCACTTTTAAACCACAGCTATATTGTCTACTTTTGAATGAAATGCCATGTTTACAGGAAGAGATGCCTGTGCTAGAGAATCCAACATATTACAAAATGGTATTAAAATAAGAAGAACATTACATAAGATCATATTAAAACTAGATTATTTAACACAGAGAAGTCAGGAAATATGTCTAATATGTTACATTTGCAACCCATATACCGTTGCCTAGTGTAAATGCATTATGGTAGTCTTTAATTATATAAGCATAAAGCTAAGGTATGCCATTAGATAGAACTATACCTGTGGCAATGCTGTGAGTTGCATTACTTGAGGCATACCTTTAGCAAATACTGGAAATCAGACATATCCCTTCATTTTGTTTGCTCCAACAATTGTGATGAGGAGATTACACCATACTTGTGTGTGTGGGCATATGTGTACATTTGTGTGGGTGCATCTACGTAAGATACTTAAAGGTGAATTAGCGTAAATTACTGTGAAGTAAGCACATGGGTCTACACATGCATATGCTTACTTCACAGTAAATCGCCCTAATCCTGAGTAAATTTGCTACCTGCAAATGCAAGTAACAAATTTACTTGGCATTAATAACAGCACTGTAGCACTAGTGTAGATGCCTGACTGGAAGCCAAAGCTGCTCCTGGTCAGTTGTTCATGAAGGGGCAGGAGATGACTCTCTGCCCCTAGAAACTGCTTGCTGCTGGGGTGGGCTCTACCACAGGAGCCCAGGCGGGTACTATGTCCCTTTGCCCTGGCAGCAGGAAGCTCCAAGCCCTCCTCTCCCAGATCATGATAGGGAACTTGGGGCTGGGAGATCCTTATCTCCCAGCCCCTGCTTCACTATCATGATCAACCCTTATCTCCTAGCAGTGGCTCCACAACCATGAGCAGAGTCTCCACAACATAGGCTGCAACTGCAGGACTTGGATTTGGAAGATAAGGATCTTACAACCTGAGCTTCATGGCCAGCGGTCTCAGCCTGGGAAATAAGCATCTCCCAGCAGTGCCTCTTTGGTTGCAAAGGTGGCACTTGGAGCTCCCTGTAGGCAAGGATTGGGGAAGTATGAAGCTGGGAGGAACAAGCTCCCCAGCCTGTTTCCTCCCCAGCTCCACACTCACAGAGCTGGGTGGGGAACAAGCTCTCCAGCCCTCACTCTATAATCATAATTTTGATTGTGAAGCAGGGGCAGGGAGCTCTCTGCATGGAGACAGTTTCCCACCCAGCCTAGAGCTGTCTGGAACCTGCCCCTGCCTGGGATAGATTCCAGCCAGCCCCAGGATTTGCAGGGAAGCACACAGCCTGAAGGTGGCTGGGACTGTCCTGTTTTGGGCAGTCCCCAGACATCTCTGGGTTGCACATGCTGACTTCCCCCCACAACCTGGGACTGGCCAGGCCCCTAGCCCCATGTCTCAGTTGGGTGACCAAGGCACAGGGCTAAGAGCTGCAGGGGTAGGGCAGATCCCAGCTCTCTTCTAGCTGCCCCACTGATGAATTGGGCAGAGGGCAGGGACCTGCCTCTCCCCTGCAGATCTTTCCAAGCCCAATGCCCTTGGGGGAGTCAGGGCCAGGAACTCCCTGCTGCCAGGGTAAGGGGACATTGTCTCCACTCCAGCAGCAGGTAGCCTCCAGGGTCAGGAGACAGCTGCTGGCCAAGTGCTCCCTGCCAGCTTCTGGGCTAGCATCCAGGTGGAGCCTGATGCTCCCCCTGGTGGCCACAGGGGCCCATTGCAGGGCTGCAGGGAACTGGGAGCAAATCTTTTCTCTAATCTTCACATGTGTAGACACCTACCCAAAAACGCTTACTGTGCAGTATCTTACCGGATAGTAATCTAGGCTGGAGTAAATGCATGTGTAGTTATGTCCTCTGTGTGTGTATCATGTTTCATTCCATTGGACTGAAATCTATGGCACAGTCTTCTTGATTAATCAAAAAAGACTAATTCATGTAACTGAGTATTTGTATTTCTATCAATCTACTTTAGTTCTTCTTTATTGTATGTATGTATTAAGCAGTGCAACAGAATTAGGATTTATAGTGTCAAACAATCATGTATTATCTGTCCAATTTCAGAAATTTTTATCATCATTATATACTTTTTAAAGAAATAAGCATATTGTATTTCACTTTTTTATCTGTAACTCCATGTCCAGAAAAGAACCAAATGTTTAATATTCAGTTTTAAAATGATTTGATTGTATCCCCAACTGCCTAAATACACTGTTTTCTCTCTCATCCAGTATTCAATTTCTTATTGTTGTTTACCATTTGTACAAAGGTAATACTTAGGAGGTTCAGCCAGGGTGGAGCCCCTTTCTATTAACACTTCATCCACACATAACAGTATATGCCTTTATGAGTTACATTACTTCTTCTTCCCTGTTCCTAAAAAGACATATCTACACACACAGCCCCATGGTGATATTCCTATAGGGTAAAATATTTATGTAGTATCTCTCCTTTTAATCAGTCTTCTATAGCTGGGTCTGATGAGAAGAAATCCTGATTTTCTCTGATTTAAAAAAAAAAATCCCCAATTTTATGTTAAAAAGTAAATGCAAATCCATGGTTTGTTTGTTTTTTCCTGTGATTTAAATGAAACACCACTAATATAGATACCAGGGTTGTGTAAAATTTCACTGGCTGTTTCATTTCAACTTTGTTTCGAGTAGTTTTGAGCTTGAAACAATTAAATCAAAATGAAACAAAAGGCTTTGAAACACCGTTGAAACAAAATAAGGGCATTCAAAATGTTTCAAAAGTTTTGAAACATTTCAAGTTTCAAAGCTGGGCTTGCCTGAAGGGAAACAGAAATTAAGGAGAAGGAGGGGGAAGAGCGGGGAAGGACTGCTCTGATATTGACATGTGTAACTGGCCAGTGGCTGTGATCCTTCCCTGAGGCCCCTTCCAATGCAGTGCTCTGGGGCAGGGATGAAAAATAGCATAAAAAGCATTGTTTGAACTGAGCTTTCTCTGTGCTTTCACACAAGTGACATGAGTTTCACTCTGAACAGTTTGAGGTGCAGTTTTGCAGAAACCCCTGCACCTATCTCCTTGAAACTTGACAGGCTGCATGGCCTCAGCAGGCCATGTCTTCAGTTTTCACCCTACTGCACTTTAATGCACACATAAAGTCATACATATTATGAGTTTTGCTTGTCAAAAGCCTGAGGTGCAGTTTCCCAGAACCCCCTGCACCTATCTTCTTGAACCTTGACAGACTTCATGGCCTCAGAAAGATCTATCACCCATGCAAGTTTTATTTGAATCAGGCGAGAAATGACAAAGTTTTAGGCAGTTTTGTGCTTCCCCATTATAGCCTATGGGTGAAAAATCCAAACAGCTTTGAATCAGTGAAACTGTTTCAATGAAATAAAACAGAACAGTGCTTTTGAAATTAAACAAAACTTGAAATTAAGCGCTGTTCTGTCAAAACAGTGAAACAGAAGTCAAAACAAAATTGTGCTGTTTCACATAGTCCATAGATATCTATCTATATAGTGGTGTTTCATTTTAATGACAGAAAAATGTGGATTTGAAGTTACTTTATTTAACTGAAAATTGGGGATTTTTTTTTTTAAATCAGATAAAACCAGGATCCCTGATGATAAGTCCAAATTTCATATATACATTACAATCTGCTCAAAGTCAGGACTTTCAGATTTGGGGGTTCAATTTGGAACCATCTGTAACAATAAAGACATTGTGAAAACCTGGCTTTGCTAATTCAATGGGAGTTTCGCAACTGAAGAAAAATATTTTAGGGATGGATAATCATGTATGTGTAGGTTTGGGTAGTCTTTGTACTTTTGTTCATTTATTGCAGATTTATCATGAAAATCTGGGCGTGATAGTTTAGGACTGCATAATTCTACATAGGTGTAGAGTATTGTCTCCAAGGTTAAGAAAAGGGAAGCTGAGGGGAGCTTTGAGTCACTGTGTTGATATTCTGTTATTTCACACAACACTTTCTTTACAGGAATCCAATTGAATCCTGAATCATGGTTAGAGTCACAGTCTGAAATATAAGTAATACATTAGAATAAAGATCTTATTACAAGAAGAAGTTATCTTGCTAGAACACTCACACATATCATGGTCAATATCCAAATACAATTTCGTGTCTATCCTGTTCTTTTTACCTAATCTTTCTACTACTTTATATTATTCATTTATCACAAGAGGAAGATTATGGCTGCTATTTTGTTGACATAGGGGTTTAAAAGTATAAACAGCTACTTTGTGTCGCCTGATATTTAATTCAGAGTAAATTTTTCAAAAAAATACATATATATAGCAAAAGCTGTATTAACTGGCACTTTATTAGCTGGAAAACTCTATTAACCAGAATCAGAGAGACATGGCAAAAGCGAAACTTCCGCTTTTTTTTTTTTTTCCTGAAGTACCACTTCCGGATTTTGCTGCCACTGCGAGCAGAGTTCTTGCCACTTCTTCAGCCCACAGCCCAGGGCAAAGCACCCTGAATGGGACAAAGTAGCCTGAGCAGGGCACCCCCTCTCTGTCCCCTGGCACTCTGACACTGGGAAGTGCACCAGACAGTGATTAACTGAAATATTAGGTTAGCTGGCATCCCCCATTCCTGGGGGATGCTAGGTAACAGAGCTTTTACTGTATCAGCTACCCTCAATATTCATGAAGCATTAAGTTTAATTTATACCTTGCCCCTTAACAAGCATCCTAATATGGTTGCTATGAATGCAAAATGTGTTTGGAGCTCACATGATAGATCTCACACACCCAATTCACAGAAGTGTTTCATGTCAAACTGACAGTCAGGATTGTGCCTTAGGCAGGGCACATAGAGCAGCTGCTCAGTTAGCTTTGTAGTGCAGTCCTGCAGTGACCCAGAAGCTTATTTGCATGAAAGCCTTGTTTTTTCCCCATCCTTTTTCTATATCCCTAATGCTGGAAACATTGAGCCCTGAACTGCAGCCCTGAAGCTGTATTAACCCGTATGGAACAGCCTGCACAAAGGAGAGAAAAAATCTGGCACTGCTGAGCTCAGTCAGTGCCTCTAAAACAAGTTGCCTTTTACAGGGAAGTTTGGGAATGAGTTTATTGAGTCCCCCATGATGACATAGCTTGTGGCAAGTGTGTGTCATTGAGCTAATGCTGTTGCTTGCTGAAAGCTAGCTTTTGGAACTGTCATCTGCTTCTGGTGTTATCAAAAGTGGATGTTTGTCTCCCTGGTTATGCCTACAGCTGGAGGCCAGGTTGACCATGAAAGGTCAACCAGGTCAACCATTATGAAAGGTAGGGTTTTTTGTTTCATTTTGTGTTTCCTTCTAGCACCATTCTTCAGCAGTTCTCCACCCTTCATAAATGGAGTTTGAATTGCCTCACTGGGACATGGACAAGAGGTAGGTAATTGTGGAACAAATGCACAACAGAAACTTAGTGCAGCATTACATGTGCTTCAGGGGTGAGGAGGAGGGGATGCTTTAATTAGAGTGGCTCTGAGACCTCTCTAATTAAAGCACTGTAGCATCTCATGTATTCAGCATCCCACATTTCAAAATGGTGGTGGTGGTGCTTTAACTAAAGCTCAAATGAGCTAACTAAAGTTTTAATTATCAAATGAGTTTCAATTACAGTGCCCCCACTGCCATTTTGAAGTGCAAGGACACTGAATACACAAGACGAGGCTGCTGGAACATGCTAATTTCCACACTGCAGCATGTTATGACCCAGAGGCCTTCAGGCCTCAGTTTGACCTTTGTGCTTAGCTCAGGCTGCATATTTAGTTTGAAGTGTGATAGAGACATGCACCCAGTGAAAGGAGCAGATGGAAAAATACTGTCGCTGACTTTAAATGAATCAGGAAGTTGTCTAACTAAATTGAATACAGACACCCCTGCTTAGCCCTCTTCATTGGCTCCTGAAAAACTGTTAAGTGAAATGAGTTTTAAGTGAAACCCAAAGTATTTGATGACCCAAGATGAGGACCACAATTGTTTTTAATGGCTCAAGATGGTGATTGTGAGTGTTACAACAAAACTTGCTAAGCACTAACTGAAATCAGGTACCAATTTAAAATGAGCATTATAGTGAAATAGTGCTAAGCAAAACAGTATTAAATGGGGATTGTCTGTAAATATAACTTGGGCAAAAGAGGAACAATCAGAGCAAAACCTACTTCTAACTCAGCATGAAAAGATTATCACAGAAAAGAAAATTCCAGTTAAAAGTAACCATGTTTGACAAACAGAAGCAAGATAATTACTATATATTAGGAGGAGGGCTTAAGCTAATTTTAAGCATTAAGAAATTCAAGGTCTATGGTATATAAAGAGAGGTGAGAGAGTGTACTCTTTGGAATACTCCTGAAGAAAGCCTGAGAAGATCCTGTCACCAATCTGAAATCCTATCTTGACATCAGATGTGAGAACCAGGAGCCCTGGACAAAACTTCACAGCCTGATCAACCAATGAAGTTGAGTTTGTAATATTACAGGGTACTGAGCATCTGCTTTGACTAGCTACAAACCCAAAAGTTTTAACTGCTAACACTGCTACAATTCTAATTAGAGTTTTATTTGCATCAATAAATGTGCTTTTAATTTAGGACAACCATGTATTAGTTTCCTTGCCTGGTATAAGACCTATTTTAGTGTCATAGGGATGCAACAGGCAGACTTGATTAATTGATTAATTGAGTCTGCTCAAACACGGTGTAAGAAGCATCATCCCTGTACATCGACGGGTACTCATAGAGCTAACTTCTGTTTCACCTTTTCACCTATGTGCAACTTGCACTGCTGTGTAACTGCAATACTCAGCCTTATGTGCACTTTGGATTACATTCAGACTTGCGTAGCTATTTTTGCCCTGAACTCTCATTTTGAGCATGCTCAGAGCTGTATAGGCTCTGAGGCAGACTAGAATTGCCTGGGTATACAGATACTATCAGATGTATATAGAAACTTTAGCCCCCAAAACAAGTACTAATAGAAAAGATTTGACAAGAAGACCCCTCACAACTTTTAGCAAAAAAGCTTTTAGCAAAAAACTTTTAGCGAAAAAGCTTAATGCTTATAGGCTTGCAGATGAGACTGGCCCACAGAGACAACACTTCTGGCCTGCTGGGCTAGGGAAGTCAGGGAAATTCCTAGGGGTTACAAAAAGTGGGGCCCTGGTCCTTGATGGACATGGACAGGACAGCAGAAGGAGAACATGAGAGGGCTGACAGCCCTGTTAGTCCTGTGGGGACTTGTCCTGTTGCCATGTTTGTCATTGTGGCAAGAAGCAGCTTTTACTCCCATCTCTGCCACTGCTCTGTGCTGCATCTACTGCCCCATGACTGAGCTGCTGCCACCACATGCCCTAAGATATAGCTTCTGCTGCTACCAAGCAGAGCCACCTCTGTCCTAAGTCCCTGGCTGAAGCAATCAACCCATGCCAGAGCTGCTGTTGTGTCTCATGTCCCATGCCCTATGCTTGTAAGTGGGCCTAAGGTCCAAGTCTGGCCCAGGTCACAGTATAAGTTTGAAACCTTTGTTTGGTGGTGAGGATAATTGACCAGGGAGTGAGAGGCCACAGTTCTTATCCTTACAAACTTAGAGACATTTCTTGCTTTCAAGTAAAGTATTCTAATGAGAAGTTCATGGGATATGCATTGTCTAGGCAGTAGACTGCTAAGCCTTCAGAAATCTCTGAACCTGCCTGAAGTTTGGCCCCATTCACCTAGCAGATCCCGTCAATTCAGTATTTTATGTAGGTCTGTCATACATTGAGTAGGAAGAGTAATTATTTGGTTCACAGAGGGCATAGACAAATCATCACTTGGACTGGTTTCAGAAGAGAATAGAAAGCTATGACCCTCCCTTCCAATAGTATAGATGTTATGCTGCATGCTCCCAAGAAGTAGCTCCCCCTTCTTTTTTTAAATATTTGCCTATGCTGTAAGTGCTGTATTTATATATATATTTTTCTAGATGCTCAATTAAGTAACTTATAAAATAATTCCTTGCCATCCATATCCTAGAAAACTGTGCATAATAAGATGTACTATAGTTTGTTAGATCATGAATTACTCATGGTCACAATTAATTATGGTTGGGCATCAAAATAAGGGTCTGAGTTTCAGTGTCACTCTCATTGAATCAGTCTTGGGTGGTATAGCTAATGGATTAAGCACAGGCTTAATGGACAGCAGTTTTAAACTTTTAAACTAGTTTAATGTATGGACAGCAATTTTAAATCCCTTCCAGAATTCCCCAATGTTCCCTTTAGTTGAGGGCAGGGCAAGAAACTGTTCATGAAGACATTGTTGGAGATCTTAGCAGACCTTTAGGTCTTGAAGAGATTTAATGTTGTATCACATCACTTTTGGCTATTTTTAGTGTTTCAGAGCAACTCAGTTTTTCACAATGGATCTCACAAGATGCTGATTTGCTCAGAAATATTTTTTTTTTTCTGGCTTGTGTGATACAGGCATCCATCCAATCATGGGTTCTAACATAGTCAGGGCAGTACCAGTCCTTAGAGCAAGAGTGTCTCTAGGTAGTCTTGTATTTTTCATTTTGTCTGAACATTGTGTTTTCAGACACAGTTAATGATGAAACTGTGCTCCATGCAGTTACTCAGGACAAAGATGCCATTGGAGTTAATTTTCCCTGTTCCTTCCTTCCCAGTGGTGCTACTCAAGAGTTCCAGGTCTTGCCCTACTCTGATATTGATGACACCAAAGAGAATGATCGTATCCATCTTGGGAATATTAGTCAGAACTTGGGCAAGTTTGGAATAGAACTGTTCATTGTCATTGTCATCATTGTCACTATTATGCTTTGGAACATACACACTGATGACAGATGACTGCTGCTTAAAACAGGCAGTCAGAAGATGTTGATTGATGTCCACAGTGGGTTCTGTAAATTGACTAACAAGCTGATTCTTGATGGTGATCCTGATTTTATGAACTTGTATATCCTGGGCTGGTTTCCCCTTGCAGGAGGTGTAGCCTTCCTTCATCCCTGTTTGTCATGGGTGACCCTTACAGGAGAGAAAGACTCCAGATGACAATAGTCTGAGAATCACTGGAACATGCAAGCCTCTCCAGCACTACAAGGTTTTGGTCCCTGGAAGGGAAGGGTTCATTCTGCTTGGCAAGATGGCATCTCGAGATTACATCCAAGAAGAAGAAAAAGACCTATCAGCTCCTCAAAGTCAAAGCTTAAAGGAGAATCCATAAAATCAAAAAAACAGTGGCAGCAAAATAAAGCCAAGGAGATTTACCATGCATTTGTGCTTCAGTGATAGAAGTAAAGTTTTCAACATAAAGGATGGTTTCAGGATAGTGCTCTTGGTATAACCCAGGATGGAGGAAGCTGATAAAAGTTTTGAATGGGAAGCTTTTGTTAATGAAAGGCTTGCCCTGAAGTGTTCATATAGCTAAATAGTACAGCGTATTGCTTATTCAATGTCCTGCAAAAATAATTTAATTATTTTTCTATATTCAATATTGTAAAAGTCAGCAAGCAGTCTTATTCTTAAATGTCAAATTTATCATTGGTATACACACATACAAGGTGAAATTATGATGATGTTAAAAATACAGTCAAATACTCATAGATTGCCTTAACAGTAAAAGGAGAGGCAGACTTAAATTTTTGTTCACTGAAAAGAAAGTATATTTTATGTTGATATATATTTAAAATAAATTCTCCTGCCACTATGTGATCAGATTGTTTATGTAAAGCGAAATTTCACTGTAATGTTTTTAAATTCTTATGATCAATGAAACACTTTGGTGAATGCATTTAATTGTTATAATTTATATATATATTAAAACTTGACTTAAAGCTCAGTCCTTCAGTTATGATTTGTCAGTAAGAGAATAAGCAAATATGATGCTCAGTTGTTTTTTTTTCTATTTTTAATAACTCTAGATAAATATTTCAGTTATGACTGACTCAACTATCTTTTCCCTAGAGTAAATTAACAAGGACAGAGAGTTTGGAGGGAGAGGCAGTGACCAGAGATGTGTCAGCAATATTATCCCATCATCCCAATTTAATGCTCCAATAATAGAGCTAAGAAAGATCAAAGAAGGAAAGAAATACCTAAAGGGTATAAGCATAAGCATCCTTCACTACTGAAGTAAATGGGGAACTTTTTGCATTATTATCAATTCATACAAGATTTGGCACAAGAATATGTGTGTGTCTGTGCATGGGGAGGCCAATGTGTGTGTATGTGTGTGTGGGGTAGATATGCAGTAGAAAGGGAGAGTAGCAGTGGGGGATTGCAGAAAATATATGGGACGAAGCCAGAGTAGAAAATATGGATGTTATGGTATTCATTGGCTTGTCCCTGGTGAAGAAGGGATTAAAGAGAGCTTCTGGTCTGGGTTGTCCCTGCCTAGGCATGCCTGTAACCAATATCAGGCCTTCAGGAGGGATATAGAAGCGGGGAGTCAGGCTCAGAGAAAGACTCTCAGTGCTGACAAAGCCTGGCTCCTAGTCAGATGTGCTCTGAGACCAAACTATGTGGATTCCTAGGTCAGTCAAGGTACCTGGTAGTTTGTAGCATAGGGACCAGGTTTCCCCATTAGAATGGGAAAAAAAACAAAATTTTAAAGGGACAATGATGATTGGGAGAAGAGAAAAAAATGGAAAAATGAAGAAAAGGAAGGTATGAGGACAAATTGTGGGGATAAAGATTAAATAGAATTATCTAAAGAGAAGATAAAATACATTTTTTAATTGTACTGAATTAGAGAAAACTAAAAATATGATGCAAACAGATGGAATAAATGATGAAAAGAGGGAATACATGATGGGAAGGGGGAAGTGGGAGGAGTATTGACAAGGTAAATAAAGTATCCTAAAAACTTAGTATATTCACTTACAGAGAAGTAATAGCTGAAAAAGACTAAAGGAAAAGTATATCATATTACAGAAGAAATATGAGCAGTACAGACATAGAAGAGGGGGAAAGAAGACACAGAAATCAATGGAAATACTGCAAGACATTTCTATTATATTACAAAGTACAAAAGAAAGTTAGCTGCCACATGGTACAACACAAAGAAGATATATGAATGCTGTGGAATTTGGATTTGAACTACTAAATGATAATGAAGGATTCTGGTCATCTCTCAGATGTCAAGCGTAGTTCTACTCCACAACATGTGACTATCAGCTGAAGCAACTATATGATTATCTTCCACCTCTTCTTGGGCATGTCCAGACGAGTGTGCGCCCATCTCTTGCCCTGTTTCAAACCCTTTTGGGCTCTAAAAAATAACAGGTTAAAAAAGCAGGGCAGAGCATGGTCCTGGACCATTCTCTGAGGCATCTGGAGCCTGGGTCCACCACAGAGATAGTCTGCCTGCCACAGCACCTCTTTGGTTGACCCTTGCCCTGGTGCTAAAGCACATGGTCTGCCTGTGTAGGGCAGGCTGCGTGCTTCAGCACCAGGGCTCCAGTGCCGGTAAGTATGGGGCCTGGGGAGCCTGGGGGGAGGGAACTATGGGAGGGACCACCCTGCCCTCCAATCCCTGCTTTGCCCTGCCCATCTCCACCTGCCCCCTAAGTTCCCCCCCAATCCCTGCTCTGCCTGGCCTCAGTCCCCCAGCTCCCCCAAGGCTCCCAATCCCTGCCCACCCACCCCAGAATCCCCATAGGGAAAAAAACCCAACCCCCCCAGCACTTACCAGCAGTCTAGGTACCATGTGGGGGGGCAGCTGCAGCTTTTAGGGGTTGGGTCAGGTGGAGCAGCAATTGGGGGGCTGGGGTGAGGCATGTTGGCCTTGCGAGGTGAGTGGTAGCCCCTGTGGGGGCTATTTGGTCCCTGTTGGGCTGTGTAGGGCTGAAGACCCTGTGTGGCAGCTGTAGCCCCTGTTGAGGGGCCATAACCCCTGTTGGGGGACTGTAACCCCTGTTGCGAGGCCATAACCCATGTGTGGGGACCATAACCACTGCTGGGGGGCTGTAATCCACGTGTGGGGGCCATAGCACCTGATGGGGGGCCGTAGCTCTTGTGTGGGGGCCGTAGTCCATGTGAAAGGGCAGCCAGGGCTTTTTGCCTCAGCGCACTTGCTTGGAGATGCACTTTGTTGTAGAGCAAATTGTGCCACTTGGGGCAAAATAACCCTGCCTGACTCCTAGATCTGCAGAGAGGGGCAGCTAGAGTCTGGGGCCAGAACCTGTAGCCAGCAGTATAAATAAGTACCCTGTCCTGGCCCTATCAATACAAAAAGCTGCCTTGGCAAGTAGCTCAAGGTTACTCAATCTCATGAGCTTCTGAAGCCCTGCCAATTGGTACCTGGGGAAACTAATCCTTGTGCCAGCTGGACTGCTGAATTAGCCCTGAGATTTCCCTGCACCCTTTACCCACTGCAGCAGTCTGGCAGTGGGGGTTGCTGCCTGGCTGTGACTTGCACCTGCCAAATATAGATGAGGCCTGCACATTCAATAGAGGGATCTTCCCCTCTGGGCCAGCTGCCAGTGGGCTGTGGCTGCAGAATTGACCTTTGCATGGTACTACTGCTGTGTGCTCCCCTTCCTTGCCATATGGGCATCTATTGTTTGGAAGATCTTCTGAGTGTGGTAGCCTGCTTTGAACTGTCAAAGCATGCACTCCTAGCCCCAGTTGGCCAGGAGGTCAGCCATCTTCAGCTGGGTCCAAGATACCAACTCTGAGCGTGCAAGGCCCTGCCACTGGACTCCCTAGCAGGAATTTTGGTGTTCCCTATTGGAAAACTAAAAAATCTCTAATAAAAAAATCCCAAAGCTCTGTAAAATACTCCAAAATCCATGTTTGTCCATGATTAAAACAAAAGACTACTATAT
>JAGPOW010003316.1:116656446-116686050 GCA_030014935.1 Caiman crocodilus
TTATAGATGGTCACCAGGTCCCCCCTCAGCCTTCTCTTGTGAAGGCTGAACAGGTTCAGGTCCCGTAGCCTCTCATTGTAGGGTCTGCCCTGCTGTCCCAAGATCATGCCCTCCTCTGGACCCTCTCAATGTTGTCCCCATCCCTCTTGAAGTGGGGTGCCCAGAATTGGATACAGTACTCCAGCTGCAGCCTGACCAGTGTTGTGTAGAGGGGGAGGATCACCTCCTTGACCCTACTTGAGATGCACCTGTGGATGCATGATAGGGTCTGGTTAGCCCTGCCAACAGTGAACTTGCATTGTTGGCCCATGTTCATCTTGGAGTCAATGATAACTCCAAGATCCCTTTCATCCTCCATGCTCTCAAGAAGGGAGTTTCCCATCTTATAAGGTTGTTTGTTTTGGTTTTCTTTTATTGTGGGGATGTTAGGGTGGGGAGGCAGGGATTGGGGGCCTCAGGGGGTTGGGAGCTATGGATCTGGGAAGGGCAGGGATTGGGGACCTTGGGGGCAGGCAGGGGGTGGGGCTGGGCAGGGAAGGGATTGAGGGGCTTGAGGAAAGTTGGGAGTGTGGGGCTAGGCAGGGCAGGGATTGGAGGGCTGGAGGAGTGGGTGGGACCAGCAGGGGACCTCCCATAGTGCCTTCCCCACCTCCTTCAGCCCCCCGATCTCTTACTTACTGGCACTGGAGCCCTGCCTGCCCTGCACTGGTAGGCTTCAGCCCCAGGGCAAAGGCCAACCACAGAGAGGCTCTGGCAGCCAGAGCCTCTCTGTAGAGTACTCAGCCTCTTGTTGCCTCAGGGATGGTCTTGGACCCTGTCCTGACTCACTTTTTTAAGCTCTGGGGTTTTTTTACCCTAGATATCCAGAGGTCTAATTTTGCTCCTGCGCTGCAAACTTGCAGTGGTGGAAACCTTTTCCTGTTCCTGCATGTGCTTCTTGCAGAATCTCAAAAAGGTTTGAGACACTGCAAAAGGCACATGTGGACTCACCTGGAGGCGCCTTATGGATCTTGCCATAGTCGCACAACTTCAATTTTAGTATCTTGAATACTTGTAAAAAAGTGAATACACATGTAACAGACCTTGATTTAAGTGGTGTTAAAAAAGGTGGCTTCAATTTTAAGGAATTCTGTATGAGTAGAACAGAATCCTGTGAAATTCAAAGGGAGTTCTGCCCTGGAACCAGGATACTAGATGTAATATATATGCAGAGTTTTTTGTGAAGGAACTCTTCAAAGTTCCTTTCCCCACACCATCCAAGGCTGTTCCAAGATGGTGCTGTCAGTGATATCAGCTTTTCTTGTTGAACTGGAAAATGAAACTGACTTTTACATTTTTGATATATATATATATATATATATATATTGTACCCTTTTCCAATATAGTACGAGCTATATTTCCTTTGGCTTTTTCCTTTCCTGAGATTGTGGGATAGTGTCACATCTGAACCATTGTGTACAATGACTGGATTCTGTTTCTAGAAATAAAGGTACATTTTGAATACCATGATGATAATCAAGGGTAAATAACTAGAAATTGCAACATTCTCACTTTTCAGAGTATTGCTTAAAAAAGTATATTTTATTTGTGTGTTATTAGTTTTCAATCAAAATTGTTTGAACAAATATGGATGCAATGGTGATTTTTTCATTAAAATGGAAAGTATCTGTCAACATATTTTTTGTGTTCAGTATTTTGAATGTTCACTTAGATACAGACTCATTTTTCAGTTAATAAAGAAGCATAATTAAAAGACACTAAGACATTTTCATTTCAGTATACATTTTTTGCACATCTTTAATAGCTCTTTAGAGCACAGCTGTTTAAAAGTACTCAAGTAACAGCTCAGCTAATTGTTAAATTGAATAAAAATATAATGTAACATCTTGTCTTATCCTTCAGTTAGATGAGTGACACTGAGACATTTCCCTGGAAATACTATTCTCATCAAGAGAGCTACTGCTGTTGTATCACTCACATCTTTATAATAAACTCAACATGTTTTTTTCTTTGAAGAAATTAGATTTAATTGACCCAGCATTCTATAATGTATTCTTGTGCACTGTCCCGTGCCAGCTTGCAAACAATTTTACCTTCAGGTATGGTTGGACATGCAAAGAATTATCTTTCTTTCAAGATGAAAATTCTCTCCCAGTTTGTGGGATCTCAGACCAGCAAAGCATTAAAGCTCAAGTCTGAATATTAAAGCGCCTCAGGAATAGAAGTATGCAGGAAGGCTATTTATTTCTTTGTACCCCCTTTAGTGTTAGGCACATTGCAGACGGCTTCATTTTAAAGTTCCATCAGGACTTATATTTCAACAGCATATTTTTACATGTGCATAACATTCTGCAAAAAATTAAAAATTAGAAAAGCAAACTTCCAGCTTCAAATTTTCATCCGTCATGTGCTACTTCCATGCAATGTGACCATACTTTCAAAATAAAAGTACTTAAATTAAAAAATATAATAATATTTGAGGTCTGGGTCATGAAATACATAAAAGTCAAAATTCCACTTCATGGAAATGGTAAGCTAATGTCATTAATGCAACTACTGATTCAACAGTAGCATGTGCATACTCTTTATATGAGAAGATATTTTTCCTCCAGTAGTGTAAACTTCATGAAAATGAACATATTGTTATTATTCTTTTTTAGACCATATTCACATTGTCCCAGTGGATGCTTAAGTAGTACATAGGCAGGTTTTACTAAGCAACAATTCAAAATGACTTGGCCCCAGCACTATACAAAATCAGATGCCTAAATGCACTCTGTACCTCTGTTTGGAGTTGCAAGAGTCCCTGGGCAGTCATGCTTAGGCACTTACAGCTAAGGAGAAGCAAGTTACAGGAGGCACTTTGACAATTAATTCTCAGTGGGCACATCTACACATACCTTGATGGTGCAGTAACAGCTCATACTTTGCCAGGCCAGTGGCACAGTTATTTTTAGCCCCTACGTTGCTGTACAATGTGCTATACTGAGGGTTGCTATGGCATTGTAGCAGTGGCACCAGTTTTTGCTCATTGATGCTACATTGCCATTGAATGTTGCTATGGTGATGTAACATCATGCATGGACATGCCCATTGATATTCAGACTGGCCCCAGGAAGCACACTGGCAGAATGCCACCTATCTCTCCCCAAAAACTCTGCTATGTGACAATTTGGTTAACATGGTCACTGTCAATTGGCAGGGGGTCAGACTAGATGGCCTGCTCTAGGCCCCTTCTGACCCTAGGTACTATGGTACTATGATAAAGGGAAGACTTCTCATGGGCTCCAGGTAATCATGAGTTGTGACCTGAGCTGAATACATTCCAGAGGGAGAGGGGAAACCTGCTTCCTCTGCCTACTTGGCTGGCATCACATACCTGGGTGGGTGGGCTTAGGCTCCCTATTGTTGTAAGCAATGTCAGTCTGCCCAACAACCAGTGATGCATTTCAAATTGGTTGGCTGGGTGCCAACAGGTGCTGGCCTCCATTGGAGCAGGTAAATGAGGTCATAAGGTCTATATCAGTTAAGGACTGCCCAGGAGGAGGGGCAGTAGCCATGATGAAAAACTCCTCCTGGGCAGTCAGACGGCAGCCAGCCAACCGATTTGAAATGCATCACTGGTTGTCCCGCTGGACCATCTGAAACTTGCTTTTTCTCTTGAAAATAATGATCAATGAGCTCCCTGCCTCCAGAGGGACACTCTACCTACCTCTGGGTGATACTCATAAGCTATCTGAGATCTAACTAGATATATAGCTTGCAGTAACTCAGAGGTGTGATCAAAGGCTACCCAGCCTCTGTTAGCTCTATATGATTTCTCTGATATTGCTCTACCCTGTACCCTATTCCAAACCTACTCCTTGTAATCAAAAAAGTTCTTCTTTGTACTTAGCATGGGAGACTTAATGGGAGAGGGTCTAGGTTATGCTCTGGGGTCACCTTGGTTTGTATGACTAAGGGAGACAACTATCTGTGCTTCAAACTAAGGGAAGCACCCAGAGTTCTTGGAGTGGGGTGAGTACCCTCAAGGACTACTAAGCCAGGATCAGTCCAGACCCTGGGTAGTGGTGGAATTACCCCCACACTAGCAGGTGTGCTCCAGGAAGGGGGTTGGCCAGATATGGGGCGCCCCTAGGAAGGCACTCAGAGCCTGGAAGGTGGTTGGGCACAGTGGTTAGTTCAGCACAGGAGCACCCCCCTACTGGCCCACCACACATCTAAGCTGTCCTTTAAAGCCCAAAGAAGGCCAAAAATGATAAGAAGTTAAAAACTATGAATTACTTCTAAAACACTGAATTCAGATCAAGACCTATGGTAGTAGTAGTGCCTACTTTCCCCCAAAAGCCTAGTGGTTAAGACACTTCTCCAGAGCATGGAATCCTCTTTACACTGCAGAAATTGGATCTTATAACTCCCACTTCCCAAGAAAATACCCTAACCATCAAACTATAGAAAATAGTAGACTGGACCATCCCCATGAGTGGGAATGTGCATTTCCCAGAGACAACTAACAGTGCCACATTTGTGCCACTGCTAGTTGTCCTTGGTGAATGCCTCTACACATGCAGTCTGGCACAAAACAAGTTGCCCTGAGTGGGGGAGGAGAGGCTGGGGCTAGTACCTAGGCTGGCCCCAGTAGTCTTACCTGGGGTCCTGGGAGGCTCCCAAAGCTTCAACAGCAGGTCTCCAGGTGTGTAGAGCCTGGCTGGCATCTGTAGTGTGGCTCTTGACAGCCAGGCTCTGGTTTCTGGTGGTACACACACTGCTATGTGCACCACCCCACTTTTATCTGCTGTGGATTTTTTGACACTGGGATTTCCCATGCCTGCATGTACATGCTTCCTGGATCCACCTGAGGGGAGAGCTCTTCTCTTCTGCTGAAGTTTAGTCAGTGGTTAGCCATTGGATAGTTAGTATTGGTTATGCATTTTTCCATTGCAAAGGAATGAATTGAAAAAGAACACAAACATGATTGAAAACAATGATAAAATCTGATATCTATCTACCTTTAGGGAAAGACCCTAGGCTAAAAGTGAGACTGCCTTTTAATTTCCTTGTGGGCCCATGGTTCATATTTTCCCAATGGCCCATTTAGAACAACAGGAGTGGAGAATATTCATATTTTGTCTCTTTTTATAGTTTCGTACTAGGAATTTAAGCTAGGGGAGATTCAGTACCAAGTCTCTCTCATACATCCTAGAAAACATCATGCTATTCAGCAAACAGTCAGGAGAAGAAAGATTTTCCATTGTCGGTCTTTCACAATCCATTGCGTGACTATCCTCCACAATAATCTTAGGTATCATGAATCACAGATCGAGAGAGATGCCTAATACTTATCGTAATTTGGTGCTGAAGCTCCTGAAGGGTCAGAAAGTCAGAAATACCTGTTTGTATTAGCATTTTGTTGAGACTACATAGAGGCATCTCCAGACTTTCTGAATTTCCTAGAATTACCAGGTAGATAGCACATATTCTGTTTCACTTGTCTGCCTAAATGGCATTTAACCAGCTGTGTAACTGTCACTTTTTGACATTTCTGCATTGTTTGAGCCCTACTCCGTGTGCAACTTCCGCATGGCTCAGGCATGCATGTTCTTGGCTGTATACTTGCTCAGCCAGCATTCAGCTTCCTTAGCATGCTTAGAAGTCATGTGGATGTTTAGGAGTCCACAGTGCACGTGGAATAGGATTGCAAATTGTGCATAAGTGCCAAAAACAGAACTTATGTGACACTTTAACTGTTTAGGAGTACAAAGAATAGCTGTGTCCTCCTTTAATGCAAACAGATGTCACCTTCATGCTGGAAAAAAAAAGGTTTCCCAAAGCAAAAGCAAAAAAGTTTTTGTGTGTCACGCTCTGTGTCATATCACAAATGCCTAAATTTGTGCCTGTGACAATAGGTAGTATACATTTGTGCTGCTATTTTGTGATAGACATCTGTTTCTTTTAAGGAAAGAGAGTGTGGGCAACCTAGAGCTGTCCATGCTCTCCAGCTGCCTCAGGCAGGCAATCATGGGGTTTCTGGGGGCCAATCCTTCATGCTTCAGGAGTTTCTCTATAGGGTTTTCCTGGGGCCTCTAAAGTCCTGAGTGACCTCATCTGGGTTTCCCTCATCTGGGTTTGCCCTGAAATAGCATCCCTGGTGAGTGAGGAACCCTGAATTTCCCCTTTTGAAGAGGTGTCCTTGGCAATTCCAACTCAGGACACACCTCTGCAAATGGAGGAAGGAACCGAGGTTTCTGTACTTGCAAAGACATGCCTGACCATTCCTGCTCAGGACATCCCTCTTTAAATGGGAGAATCTCAGGTTTTTCCACTTCCATGGGTGTATCCAGAAGGTTTTCCCACAGGATTGTACTCCTAAAGCCCCATGGCAAGGTCCTGAATGGGTTGGACAACAGAAGATATGTTTTAGGCAATGCAGTAGTTCGGCTGTGCTAAAACACATTCTAGAATAACTGATCTGCTTCATTTGGTGATGTTTCTTTATAGTCTTAGATGTCTCTGAAGTGTGTAAACTCTCTGGGAATTTTAGGTTTCTAAATGAGCTATTCTAAATCATTCTTCTGGAACACATATCCAAAGGTTAGTCATAGCAATGACTAAGTCAAGGCATCCACTAAGAAAATTTGAATGTGACTCTCTGAGTAAAATAATATCTTTCTAATCTAAACATTACTACTCACTTTAAATCTTCTCACACCTAGTATTCTCTTTTTTTTCCCATTCCCAGTAAACACAGAACAAATGCTACAAAACAGCACATCTTGAACAGACATTTTGGAGTTATAAATAAAAGTATATTTTGAAGGCTGCTATGGAAAAGGTAAAATGTTTCCAAAAGAAGTTCTTGAAGCAATATGGTCACAATGTCAAAAACAAGACCTGCCCCAGAAAACTTAATCTACTTTTTTTTAAAAAGTACAAATATTACAGTCATATTATGTGGCTATCTCAGGTACACCTATAAACTTGCTTATATCTCACATATTTCTCCTTCATTTTTTTACAATAAGAAACACTTGACAGATGAGTTACCCATAAATATCTCATACACTTGAACTTTTAATAGACATTTTAGACCAGTGTATTTTGGAAGTCAATACAATGGTTTTCTATTCTACTTATGGTAGGTATGCTTAAGTTTTGTAGGTCAATATTTTAACAGGTTCTTTTTTCCCCTACATAATTTTAAACAGATAACAATAGCTGTATAGGATATGAAAAGAAAATTGGCTTATAACAAAGTGGGGGTTTCTATATAAGTTTATTTCATTTTAGACTGTAAATTGTTGTATAGAACAGTGGGGACCAACATTTTTTTGGTAGGAATACCACAAAATTACCCCTGTACCCTCCCCAAGTGCCACTCCAATCCCTTTCCCCTTTCTGATCTGCTGCCCCTTGCCATGTACTCCCTGTTCAATATGCTGTTCTGCTTTCTCTTCCCTGCCCTATCTGCCAAGTGCTTCCTGTCTATTTCCCAATCTCTGATGTGCCATCCAAAGGGGATACAAGCACATGTTCACAAGACCTGATTTATAATCATGTAGCTTAAATCCATGTGATCATTGATCAGGTCCCTGCTTGTGCGCACACTTGTCAGTGCTGAGAGCCATGTAGGGACAAGATCTATGTAAACCAGAGGGTTGGGGGGAGCTAACAGGTTTGCTGGGTGTTTGGGTGAGTGAGCAGTCAAAATGGTGAGACTGTGGGGGCTAGTGGGGCTAGGGCTTGGTGAGTCTGTGGAGAAGTTGTCCTTCTGGGGAAGGTGGGGGTTAGAGGGATAATTATAGCCTAGCCAGGGTTTGACAACATCCCTGCAGTCCCAGGGCTGGACCAAATGGCTGGGCTTTCCCCAAGGCTGCACTCCAAACATGAACACATGTTCAGCGGGTCATGTGAACATGTTCTAGGAACCATGTCTACAATCATGTGACTTACTTTAAGCTGTTTGATCATAGATCAAGTCCCACTTGTGCAAGTGTTTGCTGGTGCTAGAGGTCACACTGGGAATGTGATCTAAGTGAACCACAGTGGCAGTAGGGTTAGCTGGTCTCTGGGAAGGATTAGCAGGTCTGGGAGGACTGAAAGGGGGCAGATAAATATACATGGGGGGCAGGTGAGTCTCCTGGGGTCTGCAGGGGAGTTATTAATCCAGATGTGTAGGGCTTGGGGGACAGTAGGTGGGGGGAGGTTGGAAGAGCACAGCCTTGGGTCTAGAGTGAGAAGCTGGGTTTCCTAGACCTGGGTGTGTGCTTTGAACATGTACAGGCATTCGACAGATTGAAATAACTTGTGCCCATTCTAACTTAGTGTACTTCTCAGGTGAACTAAAAATAACTGGGCCAGCCATTTTTTGCCCTACCTAACTTAACCAAATGTCTATATAAATCAACACTTAGACTGGCCTAACCCTAGTTAAGCCAGTGTAAGTGTAGTCTCTGTACATAGGTAAACTTAATTAGATCAGGTGGCCTTCTTTGCCCAATCTAACTTTCACAAACATCTGCAGAGATGAGCACATAGGATGACCTAATCCTAGTTAGGTCAATCTAAGTTCAATGTCTGCATGAATCCAGGGGCTGTCTATGCCTCTGTGACATACATACTACTACATAGGGTGATCTCTGATATAAAGGCTTGACTGGGTCACTTCTTGTGGATTTTCCAGATTGCTGTGACACAGTGGTTGATCCAAACATTGTTTCCTACTAATTTTTAAAAGAATCAGATCAGCTCTGAGTCAAGTTCTTTTATAATCTTTAAAGCCCTGAATTATAGATCTGATGGCAATAAAAATAACACATGGTATGATCTGTAATACAATTTACTGAGTGGGGAAAAATGTGATGGCCAATTGAAAGGAGAAGTAGAACAATTAACTCTAGTTTTGATAGCTATCTGATATTGTCTTGGATGTTCTTTTCTCACAGTGGATATTATCATGTTGAAAATCATCAATTTGATAGTGTTCCAAGATAGCTCAAGCTAATGAATGCTCCTGTCAACATCACTATGAAAATAAAAACTATACAAAGGTAATGACAGGTGGCATTACTTTGAAAAATAGATACTATATCACAGTGAGTTTCAAAATCAACTTACTACATATAAACTGTAAAGGTTTTAATAGATAGTAGGCTATTGATTTTTTTTTTTTCTTTTGTGAAAAGGAACATTTTCCCTTTCAGTTCATAATATAGGTCTATTGCTAGTATGTTGGATCACTGTATATTATATTTCATTGTTGTCTTTCATTCACTCATTTGATACAATTAAAAAAATTCTTTGCAACCCAATATATCATCAGTTTTGACACTGATGTTGACTTCCATCATTTGAATACATCCACTTTCAGATATGGTGACTATCTCCACAAGCAATTATTGGCACAGAAAAAAAAGGACATTTAGTGCACCATTACTCTAGAAGACACAGAGCCTAGTGGCCTGTATACTGATTAAAATTACAATAATGCCTGAAGTCTAATATAGACATCTCTGATTTAGTTAATGTAAAGGTACAGATTCTGCATAGGAGAAGACAAATTGTTTGAACTTTTTTTGTGGGCTTTTAGAAAAATGAATGTGTTTTCAGGCACAAAAGTACTTATAGCACTAAAGCCAGGGTTATTTATATCACTTTTGTGTATCAGTGGACGTAGCTATATGTGTGTACTTATTGCACAGTAAGCAAAATTACCGTGCAATATGAACATGTGTCTGCATGTGCACGTGCACACCTTTGCCACACAGTAAATATGGTGGCTTATGCCAATTTATGCTGATTAGCCAGTCCATGCACAAAGTGTTACTGCACAGTAAGGCATCTACATGTGTGTTACTGTTCAGTACCACTGTGTGTGTGGACTGACTTGGGACTAACTTTAGTCCCAAATCAAGCTACACACAATGTTAATGTGCTTTAATGCATGCACATGTAGACACTGGCCTATACCAGTTTACTGAGCAGTAATTTAGTGCACAATAAATTTAAGACAGTGAAAAGGAACTTGTGGATATACCCAGTATAAACTACACCAGAGTGTATCCAGGGTGCAGGGTGGGGAGGTGACCAGTTATCCTAGGATAGCTGCTACAGTAGGCAGCTACCTGCTTCTCACCACTAAGTGGCATTAAACAAACAATTATACCAGGATAGCTGTAGATACTAAACATCTGTGTCAGTGCAACTTACATAATGTAGCTTTACTTCAGCTTCTCATCCCTGTTTGACCCAATGATCTCCAGGCAATTTTGCACCAGAGTCTCAGAAGCTAAATGAAGTGGAGGTGTGTCCATTTTTTTTTACACTGTGTAAATTTTTGCACTGTTTAAAGGCAATTGAATGTGCCTAGATCCTTATTGAAAATTTAGAGTTTTGATATTGGGAATTAATACAGGAAAGGCTAGTGTTTTATAAACAGGGATCCTAGTTTTCTCTGATTTTAAAAATATCTCCAATTTTTGGTTAAAGAAAAATAACCCCAAGTTCACATTTTTCTGTGATTAACCCCCCCACACACACACACCACACACACACACACACAGTGGTATTTCATTTTAATCACAAAAAAGTGTCTTTGGGGTTACTTTTTAAACCAACATTTGGGGATTTTTTTTTTTAAATCAGAAAAAAAAACAGGATCCCTGATTATAAACTTGCACCCCCAACTATTATCTACATACTTCACCATATATCCTAGCTTATGTCTTAATATTGCTATTTGAAGATTAAAAATAACTCATCTCACAAGGATGCTGAAGTGATTAGCTACAGTAAAACATTACATCTATGCAAAATGGTACTGGCATGGAAAGGCTGTTTTCTTAAAAATGAATCCAGGAAGTGGTAGTTAATGGGGTGATACCCCATTTTGATCCAACTTTGTCCCCACTATAATCAGTTAAATAAATTTTACTACTAACTATACTGGGGGGAACATTTGAGCCATCACAGGCATTTTTGAAAATATCACCCGTAATTGTTTGCTTGTTTTTTAAAATGATCAAATTTACATTTTTTTTACCTTTTAAGCTGTGTGTTATGTTACTGTAGCAAGTTTAAGTAAGAGTTACAGTTGTTATTAGCAAATAAAGATGCAACTCTGACTAAATATTCTGCAAACCATCCTGTAGAAAATACTACTAATAAAAATGTGATTCAAGTTAAAATGGGTTTTCCTTTTCTCTTGCAAAGTTAAACGTATTTCCTATTTTTTTCAGCTATTAATTTTACTTGCCAAATACCTTGCCAAATAATTAACCTTTAATTTTTCCAAGAACAGTATTGAATGACTAATTATTTGTGGACTGTTTTGTTATAATGATGGTGAAAGAATCTTAATACTTGAACAGATTATTTTCTATAAGTAATTCATGATATAACATGTTGAAAATTTCTTTCTTCTATCAAGGGATTTTTAAATGAGTTCTCTTACAAGAAAATTTCTCTGAATAAAAGAATGTTTTTTTGTCAAGGGAGCAAATGAGTTGGGAGTCTCTCAAATGTTCTGCAACAACTTCAGACCAGTGCATATAAAATACCAATGATTTTAAGTTTGTGGGGAAAAAAAATAAAACTATAATGCAATGGAGTGCTCCTCTGAAAAGGTTAAAATTCATGCTTGAGCTTTTTTGTTTTCATTTAAATTAAATAGCAAGTTGGAATAGTTGAAGAGTAAGATGTTCTTAGGGAGGAAGGGGATTAGAATATGGTGTAGGAGAGAATACTGAGACTATAAGTCAATGAAAATTTCTGGAAAACAGAAACTGTGTGAGTGTATATGAGAGAGAGAGAGAGAGATGCCTGTATATTGCCTGTGGTTAGAAGACAGTAGATCAACAATTATTTCAGAATTTTCATTCCTAGGGATGATATAGTTCAGGGACAGTATGAAGGTAACATGATTGTGCTCATCTAAGCGTGCTCTAATACTTTTCAGGCTTAGGCAGAAGTTAATTTTTTGGATGGAAATTTTAGACTTGGTTATCTTAATTCCACCTAAGCCCTACTTTAGCTCTCCACATCATTGGATCTTGGCCTTAGCTTTTATCAGAATTTGTCATAGTTTTGCTACTTAATAGCTGGATTTTAAACAACTCTGCAGTTGAGTGTGAATATCTAATATACACACAAAGAGATTTGTTCTTTATAAAGTTATAATGGATGTACATATATTGTTCCTTGTAAGCCTATCTAGTTTTACTCATAATCTGAGTCTTTTTAAAGAAGTGCTTTATAGGAACACTACATTCTTATAAATGCATTATAAAGCATATCAGAATTAACTAGTCTCTATTAGTTATTATCTCTGCTTTATTAGAACTTCACCTTCTTAAGCTAGACTATTTTAAAGAGTCAATCAAATAGGAAATGTACTTCGGGATTCAAGAAAATTTGGACTTGAATCTGCTTTAGTTTTCTTATATGTTGTTTTTACACAATAATTTTGGCATTAATGGTTTCTGATTTGACACTACTTCTACTGTATACTTTTAAACATCTAGTATACATTTATTTTTATTTTATTTAGTAGCTATAGGAAAAAACAGAAGTTTTCTCATTGTTCATATGAAAGAAAAAGGAATGTGAACCCATTCAGTGGCCTAATCTTCTTTTGTGCTTAATAGTAATATGAGTTTCCAGAGACAGTCTCTTGCTGTCTAGAGAATAGGTATGGGGAAAAAATATTCTAAGAGAGATGCTGCCTGGATTCTATCAAAAGAAATACAACAATACACAACCGAAGTTCAAATAAATCCAATTTGTCTGGTGAAGTTATTTTTCCTCCTTAAGTAACAGCATTACAGAACAGATTATTTAAAAGGAAATGCATTGTGTGCCTTGCATGAATTGTCATCTGACAAAATAAAATGAATATGAAAAGTATGAAAAATATGAGACAAATAATTTATTTTGTCACAAATCTGGCCATTTTTAATTTTATGCTGGAAGAGTACTATTTTTCTAATCTAATGGGAGCAATCAGTTCACCTGAGATTCTAATCAGTGATTAGTGCCACCACAATACAAATTATAATTATTGTGATCTCACTTAAAATCAATCTGGAGACATAAACATCTTCCAGGTCCAAAGACAGCTAGTGAAATATTTGCTATTATGATAGGAAAAATGTTTGTGTGTAGCTATATACTATCTATCTAATATATATATTTTATGTATATGTATATGCTTATTAACAGGAAATACACACTTTTGATAAGGTACAATTTTGAAGTAGGATTTATTTCTTTTTCCATAGAAAAACAAATTTATATTTGTGAGTTTCAGTACTATTTACTATGACTGTTTGAAGCTTTGGTAGCTGATTCGATTCAGAGCAGATTCAGCATGATTCGGGGACCAAATCTCCAAATCGGAATTGAATCAGCAGACCAACTAAAAGCTTCAAATCAAGCTGAAGCATCTAAATCAATTTGGAAAAACTTCAGAAAAGATTCAGCCGCTTTGAAGATTTGACCATAGACTAAACAGAGAGCTGACAGCTGTCAGCAGCTGGTAAGTCTCTTGGGGTTGTGGGAGCAGGAAGGAAGGGGATGTGGGGGAGGGCAGGATTGTGGGTGGGGCTGGGACAAGCTGCCCAGCTAGGATAGGGGGAGGGTGTTACTTGGGGAAGGGTGTTGGGAAGGTACAGGCTCCAGGTGTGGCAGCACTGGGAGTGGAGACTGCCCTGCTGGTGCTTGCTCAGCTGGGGAGGGGGCCAGGATGCAGACACAGCTCACTTGGACAGAAGACAGCAAGTGGCAGCAGGGTACAGCCCCTGCATCCTGCACCCCCTGCGCCATCTGGCAGTGGCAAGGCAGGGCCACTGTTCTCAATGCTGCCGTGTGTGTGGCAATGCTGGGAGTGGGGGCTATGCCCTGCTGCTGCCTGGAGCAATCCACACCTGCATCACAGACTCCCCTCTGTGCCAGCTGGGCAAGTGGCAGCAAGGCATAGCCCCTGTGGCTTCCCCTACTGAGGCAGAGGCAGAGGCAGACACAGCTGGAGGAGCTGTGGGAGAAGCCCATATATGCTTGCCCTGCTCAGCCCATCCTCTGCCCAGTCCCATCCTTCCAGCACTTTAAAAACAACAACAAAAAAAGCCCTGTATGCACCCGGTCTGGCAGCAGTAATCAGGGCCTCTGAGAGCTTATGGCAGAGCCTCCCCATGCAGTGCGGGTCAGTGGCACTGAGGATCATCCTCCTGTTTAGCACCTGCATGGCAGCTGCTCCATGGTGTGGGTGCAGTGTGGCTTGGCAGGGCACTGCACACTGTCTGGGAACTGGGGCAGCTCCAAGTGTCAGCCAGAGCCCAGCACCACTCAGTCCTCACGGCCCCAGCTCCCAGACAGTGACTGGCATCCTTCCAGCTGCTCTGCACCCTCACCATGGGGCAGCTGCCATGTGACTGCCAAGAGCGGGGGGGAATTCCCACTGCTTCCCCATGCTCTGTGGGGGGCTCTGCCAGTGCCTAGAGGCCCTAATCACTATTGCTGCGGCTGAGGCTTTTGAGGGGGTTTGTTTTTTAAAGCACTGGGACTAGGCTGGGGCCAGGCAGGGGAAGGGGCTGGGCTGGGCAGGGCAGCCATGGGGGATTCTCCCATAGCTTCCCCCTGCCTGGGGAGAGGCAGGAACATCTGGAGGAGCCATGGGAGAACCTGCAGCTGCTCGGCTGTGCCTGCCTTTCCCCAGCCAATCCGAATCACCAAATCTCTTTGAATCACTGCCGAATCTTCCAAAGCCAATTCAGCCAAATCAATTCAAGACAGTGATCTGAATGTCCAAATCAAATCACTGTCCTCTAACTCTGCTGAATCCAAATCTGAATCGAATACTTCCTCATTCACACAGGCCTACTAAATACTAATCCATCTCAATTTTCTTCCTACCTATTATCTATTTCATTTGCTTTTTGCTTTCCCTACATTATTACACTATATCTTTTCTTCTTTGATATATTTCAATACTGCCTTTTGGTGTAGTACTTTCTTGTACAAAATCAATATCCATGGCATCCAGAAAACTGAGAGGATTTTCACACTTTTCCTCCAGTATCGGCAAGAAAGAGTTGCAGATACAGATATGGTATTCTTTAAAGTCATTAATGTTTTAATTAAGCAATACAACATAACACCATGTGCATTTGTGCCAATTAATACATAACTAACATATGCATTAGTCAATGCTGTTGCACAATCCAAACTTTAGAAATATGAAAAGGCTGTGGTTTTGACAAATGGAGAGGAAAACCTATTTTTTTTCAATATTAGTCCCTCCACATTATTATTATATCTGTTAAGTAACACATATAATTTGTTTTTGTTCCCCTGCCTTGAGAAATGGAATCTTTAGGTACTTCATTCTCTGTCCTGAAAAGAAAAAAGCAAAGGAGAAAACACCCTGTGTCCCTTTATTAATTTCTTCTTCTTTCACCTCCCATCTATTCCATGTATTCTTTCTAAGTAATGTTTCATAGATTCATAGTAGCTAGGGTCAGGAGGGACCTGCACAGATCATCTAGCCTGACCTCCATCATATAGCCTCACCCCCAAATGCTAGCAGACAGCTTCCCTCTTTCCAGGGTTCATCCGATTTCCCTTTGGTTGGTATCAAAGTGCAACTTAATACTTAATATGTGCAGGTAAAACATGAGCAAATGCATATTCAAGAAGTTTAGTGTTTGTTTAGCAGTTTAGTTTAGTGTTATGCCATTCTAGCATTTGAAAGTTGTTCCATTTCAGATAAAGACTGTCTAAATGTAATGGGTTACAACATTACAATGACTGGCAACTATAGAATCAAAGAAAAACAGGTTTGGAAGCATTGGTGGATGAATGCATGGGCCAGAAGGGCCCAGGTCCATGGGACTCTGACAATTAGGAACCCCCCGGATATGTAGGTTCCCTCAGAAAATGGTGGGTTTCCCCTTTCAGGCAGGCAGTATTCTAGCCTGAAAGGGATCCTGCTTGAGGCTACTGGGAGATGCAGGGGTGGTTCCTTTTCCTGGTGGGGGGGTGCTGAGCTAAAGCTGGGCTCAGACAGGTCAGGAGTACTGTGTCTCTGTGGTCAGTGGGCAGGAGTGGGGCAGTTGGAGAGATGGCTATGGGGAGGGTAAGGATAATTTTGGGGTGGTTATAACCCCCTACAGCAAGACTCCTCCCTCCAGTGCTATCCCATGCATGTTCATGGCCACATGTGGCCAGGATCACAGCCAGGCAGCCAGTTCCCTGAAGGTAAGACTAATGGGGGGGAAGGGGCATGGAAGTAGGAAGGAGTGTTGGGGGGACAGATTGAGGCCCCCCATGGTGAGGGAGGGAGTGGGGCAGGGGCAGGGCCTGGGGGAACTGCTCATCCTGGGCTGTGAATGGGACCTAGGGAGAGGGGGCCTCCAGTTTTGTGTTTGTCCAGGGCCCCAATAAATATAAATCTGGCTCTGGATGGAAGGGATCTTCAAAGTTAATATAGTTCAACCCCCTGCCTGCCACAGCCTCCAGTACACAGGAAGGCAAATACTCCCATAGTCTATACCAATATGACCATAGGGTAAAACTCCTTCATGACCCCAATACGGTGATTGATCTGACTCTGTGCACAAAAGCAAGACCCTCAAGCCAGGACCTTCCAGATTTAAGTCTCAACAGGAGCTTTGGCAGATTCCAGTTTCATATAATCTACAAACTTGCTCAAGAACGTGTTCCTTTCTATGCCAGCGTCCAAATAAAAAAATCCTAATAATAAAATGTCGAACAGTACCAGGCCCAGGACACACCCCTGTCCAACTCCACACAAAACCTCCTTCCATTCTTACATAGATCCATTTATCCATTTATTACTTTGCTTGCAGCAAGTGAGCCCCTCTTAGAAAAAGTAAAAAAGGAGGACCTGGAGAACTACAGACTTACCCATGGCATGGAGGGGGTGAACTGACAGCGGATCTGCCTGTAATAATGCTGGATTGAAGGTAGGCTGTTTTGCAGGTCTGTGCTGGGGTGGGGGCACCAGTCTTGATAGGATTAAGACAGGGTGGGGGAGCAGCATGGTGAAGGGTGTGGTTGGGACAAGAGGGTGTGGGTGTATTTGGAGATCCATGGGGTGGAGGAAAAATATTGTTTAACCATTGATGCAATCAAGAAGTTTTGCTAATACAAAAAGGTATTCAACCCAGCATTATTACAGGCAGATGATAAGACATAGCAGCAGCAGCATATGGTTTGGGGGAGAGGGGTATACAAAGCCCTGAGAGAAGGTTTCCTTCTGAAAGAAGGTTTTGCAGAGTGCAACATTTCCATTCACACATGAGATGTCAATGCTTTGCTCTGTTTGTCTTTTAACCTTGCCTTCAGCTTCTTTCTGACAATGGGCTTCACTCAAGCTCTAATTGCTTAGCATTTTTGGCCACTTGTACACATGATGGGGTTTTAGTTTTCCCTAAATTAAAATGGTGGGTTTTTTTAATTATGTAGATCAGCAACCCACTATTTCAATTTAGGGTCTTCTGTCACTGTGACAGAACAGTGATGGTCCCAGTGATGGGTGTCAGCGCGCCCCCTCCACACTGCAGGCAGGTTCTACCAAAAAAATATTAAAATTGAGGCAAGAGGTCCAATCTCTCCCCCTTGCCCAAGCTTTCCTGCCTCTCCCACATGCTAGCAGTCCACTCAGGAAGTCCCAGGGGAGGGAAGCCCACTGTCATGGAGGGAAGGATCCCCACTCCCACAGCTCAGGGGCTGTGTGGAGCAGCAAGAGCTCACCTCCCACAGTGGGAGAAACAGGCAGGCTCTGTGGGAGGGGAAAAAAAGCAGTCCACTCACCACTTTTTTTTTTCTCCTTCTTGGTGGATCCTGAGCATGCAAGTTGATGGTCCATGCAGCCCCTGAGCTGAAGAGAAGGGAGGGGTGCTTCCCTCCATGGCAGTAGTTCCTCCCGGAGCCACCCAGGTGGGGTGCTAGCAGGCAGGTGCTGCCCCAGGTGTCAGGCAGCACCCAACCTGATCCAGTGGTGCATGGGGCACTGGAAGCTTGTGTGTACTTAAAGAAGCATGGGCATGGCAGGATTCCAGCGCCCCATGCACTGTCCTTGCTGTCTTCCTACCACCTGGTACTACCCTGGTTTGCCCCTGGGGAAGTGCAGAAAAGCAGCAGGATGTTAGCTGGGTGTGCTGATGGCCAGATAAGGCAGCAGGGACAGTGTATGGAATGCAGGAAGCCCATCAAGCCTGAGCTTCCTCAAGCACACCTGGGCTTCCACCATCCTGTGCACCACCCCTACCACCTTCTCCTTCTCCTTCTTCAAGTGATATATGCCCCCAGACATGTACTATGTGATAAAATTAAAATGAAATATGCTGCTGCAGGTGTAAACAGTGACACCCTTAAGGATATGCAAAAAGGCAATTAAGCCACTCTAAAAGCTTCAAAGGAAGAAACAATTTTATCACGTGTACAAGCACCCTTTAAGGAAAACTCAAATTTTAAAATGGATTTTACAGATTTGTTTTTTTAGCCTGTTTTTTTTTTCCTGACTGTCTGTAACATTTATGGATAGTTGGCAATATTGTCAGCAGCCCACAGGAGGTTATCACTGGATTGGCCAGATGGGCTTCCCCAAGTGTGTTCAAACCTTCAGTGACACTCTCGTTTCCATCCCCTGCTTGCTTTAACAGAATTAATTAGTCACTCAGCTTCATGTCCATTGTGTTGCAGAGTGTTGTAGACCACTGTGACTGTGTCAGCCACATTAGTGCCAGCTGGGCAGTCAGTGCTCACAATGCTAAAGGCTTATGCTACTCCAGTTTCTCTGCCCAGAGGTTGAAGTCCTCATCTCCAGGGATCCTGTTTTTTTCTGAATAAAAATACTCCCCAATTTTCAGTTCTAAAAAAGTAGCCCAAAATCTACATGTTTCCAGGATTTAAATGAACCATTACTTAAGATATCTATGTATTAGTGGTGTTACATTTTCATCCTGGAAACATGCTGGCTTTCGGTTACTGTTTTACAATCAAAAATAGAGGATTTTTTTTTTTAAACTGAGAAAACCGTGATCCCTGCTCATTACATACCTTATGGACCCAGCCTACCTCTCCTTTCCTGTTTCATGGGCACCTAGACAGCAGAAGGATTACTTCAACTGTTGCCTAAGCAGGTGCCAAATGACCATCAAGAAGTACACTTTCAAGCACCGCAGGGTGTCCCAGAGATCTCTTTTTTACATACCTGGATATGGCTGAAGATTATTTCCCATGCTTCATCATCTCAACCTGCATCTTCCAGTACAATTGTGAGGCCAGGGAAGAAGTCTTCCAGGAGACTTGTGGGGATAAAACAATGTATGGATGAAATGTAGTGTGTGTAGAAAGTGCAATGAACAGAAGTAAACCATGGCATGTCTTTGTCAGGGTATCATCACCCAAGGGAGGGAATCATGGTCAGGAAAGCCCTAGCAGATTGTTCTGGTATGCCAAGATGCAGGACAATACCTGAGGTCCTTCCATCCTACTGGAAGTAGGATAGGAGAGTTTCAGAGGTCTGGAAGCTCTGTCTGTCTAAACACTAACTTCAGGTGAATAAATTGGGTATGATGTGCCAGGTACCTGCTTCAGTTTTCCCTTGCGTACACAAGTAATGTTGTATGATCAGTAGGACGGGCTTGGGGGGGGCAGGGGGAGGTAGAAGCTTTTGTTGGCTGAATAATACATCAGTCCTTGAGACCTAGTGTCCTATTGGATAAGGGATTGGCCTCCTAAACCGTGGGTTTAAATCCCATCAGGGTTGATAGCTCACATCTTGAATGAACTCCCTTCTCCCTCCCTCTTTGGGGCTGGACTCAATGATCTCATAAGCCCCTAAGGTCTATGAAATCTGTGTGTGTGTGTGGCTTTTCATTTTAATCATGACAAATCTGCATCTGGTGTTACTTTTTTAATTTAAAAATTGGGGATTATTTTTATCAGAGAAAACCAGGATCCCTGATAATAACATTCCACTTTTCCAAAACAGTTTCTCTTCCCAAACTTTTCTAAAACAGTGTCTAACTGAAAAAAAAGAAGATGAGGAGGGAAGGGGTCACATAACTAGGAAGGGTGTATAGGAAACAGGGAGTATGCAAATAAAGCAACATGGAGAACAAAAAAGACAACTTTGGGGGCAGGGAGAGTGGAGGTACCATGTCCTAACTTCCTGAATCCTGAGTGAAGACCAGGGATATCTCACTGTAGATGGAGGATAGGTTCTTTCCAACCCACTGTACTCCTGAGAAGGCCACAGGGTTGCAGAAGTATCTGGTGCCCTGGCCTCCCCACAGGAAACCTGATGTCCTTGCCCCATGCCCTCGATCCCCTTGTTTCTGTAAAGAGAACCCATCCACAGGACTTTCCATCACTTTATGAGAGTGCTTCTTGCCCAGGAACAAAGATTGGCAGGCCCTTTCCCTGTTGGGTATGGTATGGGGAAGACAATGGGGTCTGGGACGCCAACTCTGAGCTCCTTCCCTGTGAGTTCCACATGATACTCCAGGTGCTTTAATTAAAGCACCAATCTAATTAAAGTGCCACCCCCTCCCCCTCTCCTCCCATAGCACATCTGTAGATGCCCAAAGGTACTATACTAGATATCTGGCAACTAATTCAGGAATCCTGGCATTAAAAATAAATAAATAACTAAATAAGCTTGAGGCATTTATAAAATCCAGTTTAAATAAGGAGACCCACTATCAAGCTTTAATTCCATGATATTCTCTAAGTATCAAATATTACTGTATTTTTATAAGGGATTACACTATTGAAGTGAAATAAACAACTCTAAATGTTCTCTTGTATTAATGATACTTTATAAATAGCTATAATAGACTTTGTTTTGTGTTAAGACTGGTTGTTTACATTTCCTGATAAAGAAAGTTATAATACATGGATGAACTTAACATGTAATACTTTTATAATGAGAAACTAAAAAAAAAGCATTTTGTAACAAGATTATGAATATGGTTGCACAAAAAAGATCAGTATTGAAAACTTTTTTAAACTACTTGCATGACCTAGCACATCAACACAGGAGTGTGTCCACACACTGAAGCATGTGTGTTTGCAGCAGCTCAAATAGAAGTGGTGAAAATTTGAGCCGGTGCTTTTTGCTTCAGCGCACATGCTCAGACATCCACTTTGTTGTGGAGCAAATTGTAAGACTTGGGGCAAAATAACGCTGCTGGCTCCTCCTGAATCTGCAGCCAGGGAGAGCTAGTGCCTGGGGCCAGCACCTAGCCCCAGCATTATAAAAAGCTGCCCTGACAAGCAGCTCAGGCTACTAGCTCTCAGGAGCTTCTGGGGCCCAGCCAATTGGTACCTGTGAACACAACCCTTTGTGCCAGCTGGACTGCTGAAGCAGCCCTGAGAGTTACCTGCAACCTCTACCCACTGCAGCAGTGTGGAAATGGGGGCTGCTGCCTGGCTGGGACCTGCTATGTATCTGCCAGCCCCAGATGGGGAATGCATAGCCAAGAGAGGCATCTTCCCCCCTGGGCCAACTGCCACTGGACTGTGGTTGCAGGGTTGCCCTCTGTGCAGCACTACTGCCATGTGTGCCCCCTGCCCAGCCATCTGGGCAGCTATTACCTGGAAGATGTTCAGGGTGTGGTGGCCTGCTTTGAACTGTCAAAGCGTGTCCTCCTGGCCCCATTTGATTAGGAGGTCAGCCACAGCCAGATGGGTCCCAGGTGCCAGCTCTGAGCAAGCAGGGTCCTGCCACTGGCCTTCCTAGCAGGAATTCTGGTGTTCCCTATTGGAAAGCTGAAAAACCCCTGAAAAAAAAAATCCCAAAGTCACTCTGTAAAATTCGCCCAAATCCATGTTCCTCCACAAGTAAAACAAAAGACCACTATAAAGAGAGAGAGAGAGTGAGAAAGGGACAAAGACAGCCATCAGTTGGACAATGTTTTATTGATATATCTTACAGTGTTAAAGCAAGCCTCTTATCACAATAATAAAGTGAACTCTAAATAGATGTTTCATGAATTCATGAACACATATTTTGCTGCCCTCCCACAGGGTGATGGCCCTGACACAAGGGGTTCAGCCTCCCAATAGGAGTTTTGGCCCCCACACAAGGGGTTTTGCCCCCCAACAGGGACTTCAGCCCCCATACAAGGGCTAGGGCCCCCCAACAGGGGGTTTGGCCCCCACACAAGGTGTATGGCTCCCCGGTGGGGGCCATATGGCCCCATCAGGGGCTATCACCCCCCCCCACAAAGCTCACATGCCCCACTCCAGCCCTGCAATTGCTACCCCACCTGGCCCCATCCTCCACCAGCTGCTGCAGGCCTCAATGGCTGCCTCACCCAGCCCCACCCCCCAACTTGCACCCCCAGGCCCCAAGGTGGCCACCAAAACCCCAGGCACCATCACTTAAAAAAACAAACAGACCAGAAAAAGAACAGAAAATAATGGAAAAAAAGCCTCTGCTTACCTTAGAAGTGGGAGTTGGGGGCTCCAGGGATTCCTGGCAGATCCCCCCAGGCAGCACAGGACAGCACAGGGGCAGCAGGGCCTGGTCTGGGGCTGCTGGGGCTGTCACTCTGCCCTGCATAGTGTGGGCAGGGCCCCAGTCAGCCAACAGCAGTTGGAGCTACTGGTAAGTGCCGGGGGGTTGGTTTTTTTAAACTGAGGTGGGGGGCAGGAATCAGGAAAGAGGTCAATTTTTTCATATGTTGCAATCACCTGATTGCCAAGCCTGTCCTGTAGGGGCCCTATGTTACCCAGTGCTGTTCTCTTACTACCTATGAATTTGAAAAAGGAATTTTTGCTATCCCTAATTCTGGTTGCTAGCCCTAGCTCCACCTCTTCCTTGGCCTTCCTAATAGCCTCCCTGCAGTTATGAGCAATGGAGGTATAATCCTCCTTGGTAATAGCCCCTTGCTCCCACTGATTGTATGCCTCCTTTTTTGCCCTTGGGCATTCCTGGATGCCTTTGCTGAGCCATGGGAGCTTTTTAGCACTCTAGCAAATCTTGGTAAGCATTGGGACTTACTCCCTTTGAGTCCACAGGATTGTCTCCTTGAGGAGCAACCACCCATCCTGGACTCCCATCTCATTGAAGCTCCAGGACCCCAAAACCTCTCCTACTAATCTTCTTAGCTGATTGAAGTTGGGCCTCCTGAAGTCAAGGACTTTTGCCTTACTGCTTGCTGTCATCACCCTGTCCTGGATGGCAAATTCCCTCCAGAGGTGATGCAATCACCTATCCTTGAAATCTTGAAGAGGAGACTAGAAAGTCACCTTGCTGGGGTCACCTGACCCCCAGTTATCTTTTCTGCTTGATGTGGGGGGCTGTACCAGATGATCTTCCAAGGTCCCTTCTGGCCTTACAATCTATAAGTCTATGAAGATAAAGCCATAGGAGGAGGAATAACAGGTAGGGACACGAGTAATAGGTTCTAATCTGCATGACACCAAAAAACTAAGGATCAAGAATGTACTTACAGTTTCCTTTACTTAGTCACCACAACTCCTAAAACATATTAATATCTTATTCTAGGAGAATGATCCAGGTGGACAGTATTAAGTACCATTACACAGAGTAAAAGGAGAAATTTATGTACAACCAGAAAAGGCAATCCAGAAAGTGTACATTCTGAGCATGGAATTTTTATAGCTAGGCAGTAGGAAATGCAATGATATGCCTATCTACAGCTTAGGCTTGTCATTAATCAACTCAAGAACTAGAGAGTGGGTACTTAAATTATTTTTTGTTGTGACTACCTTGAGTGCATCTACATGTGCTATTAACACAGAGCAATAAACTCAGGTGTAGTTCACACCGGTCAGCTGCTCCCAGGCACAACATCTACATGGGTGCCCAGGACCTCAGCACTTTGAGCCAGGGCAGAGTACCTCTGGGCAAGCAGGAGGCTTGGGGTTCAGCCACAGGCTTCACATGGTGGCACTGGGCAGAAAAAGGGCTATCTGAGGCATGAGGGTACTTATATTTGGGCTACATAGTCCCCATACCTTAGTACCCATGTGCCCCAGGCAGCCCCTGTCACTGTCTACATATGCATTTTGGGGGAATAAATTACTCTGCATAGGACAGCACTGTCCTTGAGAAGCACTCATTTACTGTGGACAATCTAAATTTCTTCAAGGATATTTTGTTTTGTATTTTTTTTTGTTTTGTTTTATTCAGTAGACTAGAAGATGGCCAATGTGATGCCTATCTTCAAGAAAGGGAGAAAGGAGGACCCAAGGAATTACGTTCAGTTTTGCCTCAATTCCTGGAAAAATCCTGCAAAAAAAAATTGAATAATCCATTATTGATAGGACATCTGAAGGCTGTAGTCTAAGGGCAGCCATAATGGCTTCATTGTGGGCAGGTCATGACTGACCAACCTCATTTCCTTCTACTATCAGGTAACTCACCACCTGCACAAGCAAAATAAGATTGATGTTATGTACTTGGATATCAGAGGCCTTTGAGTTAGTCTCACGTGATGTCCCCATGGTAAATTAGTAAAATACAGCCTTGACTATTTTACAATCCAGTGGCTATGTACCTAGTTCCAAAGTAGGACCCACAGGGTATTAATAGATGGAACTGAGTCAACATGGTGCAAAGTGGTGTCCCTCTGGGGCCAGTGCTGTTCAACAGGTTCATCAATTATTTGAAGTTGGGTGTTAAAATCATACTGGCAAAGTCTGTGGATGACACCAAATTATGGGGGAGTGAGGTCATGTTTGAGGACAAGATGAGGATACAGAATGGTCTGGACAGGCTTGCAAGGTGGGCAGGTCAAAACCTGATGATGTTTAACATGGAGAAATGTTAAGTGCTCCATCTAGGGAGAAATAATCTGCAACACACTTACAGACTTGGCCGTGCTACATTTGCCAGCACCACAACTAAAAGTGACCTGGGGGTTTTGATAGACCACAGAATTAACATGAGTTACCAATGCAATGCTGAAGCTGGCACGGTGAATAAAACACTGGCATGCATCTACTCATGCATTTCAAGCAACACTAAAAATGTCATCCACTCATTCTACTCAGCCTTAGTGAAACCACAGCTGGAGTACCATGTCTAATTCTCGGTGCTGCACTTTAGGAAGGATGTGAAGAAGCTGGGAGTGTCCGAAGGAGGGCCACACACATGATTCAAAGTCTGAAGAACAGGTCATGTAAGGAGAGGCTGAAAGACATGAGACTGTTCAGCCTGGAGAAAAGATGACTTAGAAGGGACTCAGTGGCAGCCTATAAGTACATAAGGGGCATACATGAGGGCCTGGGGGAGCATCTGTTCACCAAGGCACCCCAGGGGAAGACAAGAAATAATGGACACAAAGCGAGTGGAGATTGCTTCATTTTGGACATAAGGAGAAATTTATTTATGATTCATGTGCTTAGGGCTTGGAACAGACTCCCCCTAGAGATGGTACAATAACTTACCCTGGCAATCTTAAAAAAAACAACTCGATGCACACCTTGCTGGGATCATCTGACCCCAGCAGTCCTCCCTGCCCAAGTGCAAAGGGGCAGGACTTGATGATCTCATGAGGTCCCTTCCAGCACCTAACATCTATGAATCTATATCTGAATAAGAGAATGAATCACAAATGCTCTTTTTATTTCCAATTGAAAATAGCAATTGTTTCATATATAGTTTATTACTTGGTATTTATAAATTATAAGAAAAGAAAATGAAATATGTAACAAAAAAAATCATTTTTATTTTCATTCTCCTACTTTTTTTCAATGAACAACACATTTTTTCCCACATAAGAAATACTTACTTGTGGGGATGGATTTGCAAATGCTAAGGCACTTTAAGATACTTTAAAAATTTATATGGGATTTCAGTTGCTTTCAATTTCTTTCAACTAAATTTCACACAAATTACAGTCATCTGCATAATAACTACTTAAGAATACAATATCTTTGAAGCCTGTCAAGCTGATCACTAAAATCATTGTTACCCTTTGTAGACCCTGCCATTACTGCCCATCATCTAACCTCATTTTGTCTGTCTTTGACTTACCTTGGCTTTCAAAATGAGTCCTATTTTAGGTGAAAGTGGAGTTTAAAGTCTAAATAATTAAAATGCATAGTCCCAAATCATCAGCAACACTGAATTAATTTGTCAAGAAGATTCAGTGGAACACATCAACTGGTTCTTTTAGAAAAAGAATCAACATTCATTGCAATGCAGAGGTAAAGTAATAATGGCAAAAGTAATGCTAACAAAAAAGTAAATGGTCCCATTCTGTGATTAAAATGTCCTGCTGATACAGCAGAATGTACCAAACCAATGTGAACAAAATCCATTTAGGAAAATAAATGTATAGAGTATGATAGCTGTTTATAAGCATATAGATTGAATTGTGTTCATTTTTGATGCCAGACAAAAAAGGAAAGATTTATGAGAAATACTTACTTTGATGATGATTTGCTGTACAAAGCAGTGATGTTTGGAGTCAACATAAGGTGAAAGTGGTGTTCATAATGTACTACTCATGAAACTTCATGTTCTTTGAGTTTAATATATAAAAAAGGGAGAAAGTATATTTTTGCTTGGAAATGTTACATCCAATATATTGATTATATAGGAGTCAGAAAAAATGAAAACATTTATATATCTAGTGAGAATTAGAATAAATATATTAAATATAGGAAATTAATCGGTCAGATTCTAAACATTTGCAGCTTTTGAGCTGACAGTATGCAGGACCTCACAAGAGTGCTTACCATCTTGAAAGGATAAGTCACATAAATGAAATCCAAATAAACCTAAACTTTAATAATTTACTATACACTTTCAAGAAGACTGATCAAAAACATGTCATCTCAACAAAGATGTCATTGTCTCTGACAAATTTATACTGTCTTTGAAACTTTTTCATGGTACTAGTGCCTGACTTGAATCAGGAAAGCTGATTTTGACATATGTGTGCATGCCCACACATGCACACACAACCCTCACCCAATGTGATAGATTAGTATGCACACTGAATACTACAGCAAAAACCTACCAACTACATTTTGTTTTGTGAACACCATTTTGATAAAGGTCTGAACAGTACTTTCCCTGCAGGTCTTTAACTTTTTTATATCCAACTGTGATTTTCGAAGTATTGCAAAGATTTTGTGTGTTCCTAGAGGAGGTATAACAATAAAAAGCAATCAAAAATCATTAGCCTAAAATTTCTTCCGTTTAAAGAAGGTCATGTTGTGCCTGAAAGCTTATTTAATATCCTCTTTAACTATTGCATTGATCCAATAAAAAAAAAGATATATCAAACAAATCCTACTCCTTACTTTTTTTTTCTTGGACCATCAAAACTACAACAGAAGTTAAATACTACTTTCATTTAAGTAGAAATGTTCTTGTATAATAAGCTGGCAAACAATTCTGTGAGGCAGGCTTATAACCTACCAATGGATTAAATGGTGAGGGAAATGAAGCGATTGAGGAGAACCTCTTGGCAGTACAAGCTGAACTGTATAAACGGGAGAGCCTCAGAAGTCCCTAATAGATGATATATTTATGATATAGTTAGCATGCTTATTAGTGAGGACTTCAGGACAAGACGTCAAGGTGCTGGGTCCCCATGTGGACAGATCAAGTCTAAATGATCTGAGAGTTTAAAGAACCGTGCCCCATACTCTCATGGGACCTGTGTGGTAAGGCAGTCAATCTGCTGGGAAGCGGCAGTCCTCACCACAACCCAACACTTTGCAATGTTCCCTTTAAAATAATGGAAGCGTTAGAATTATGTTGGTGCCATGATGGTCCAGGAATTACACAAAAGACAAGGATCTCTTAGGACATGTTTTTTTTTTTACTCTATTGTGCTAGCTTTTACACCTCCAACCTGAAGAAGAATGCCTTGCCTTTAAAAGCTTGTCTAACTCTGTCCCTCCTATTTAGTTGAGTTCAAAAAAGTAATCATCCAAAAAACATACTTGCCTCTCTAAAATAACAGCATGATTATGATTGGTCCCCTACCCCAAATATCATTTGTCCTGCCATGTACATGTAGCATGGAACCATTCAGTTACTGAGATTGAAAATGAGATCCCACCATTACATTATCTGAAGTCTGCCAGGAGCCACAGAACTTTTGAAAAAAAAGAAGGAACGACAGTGCAAGAAGGAAAAGGAGTGTTATAGGGTGTGGCTAATGAGCACGGATAAACTCTGGAGCTTATTGCTTTGGAGATTTTTGCTCCCAGGTATATATTTGAATGGTGTATATGGGAGTAAAAAACTCCAGAAAAATATCCTCCAGAGTTTAAGAACAGTCAGAGTAGCCCAGGTTGGCAGGAGACCTGGGGGATCAGCCTGCCAGCTAAGGGCTGCTCCAATGGGGCTCCATGTGCTGTGAAGAGGCTGGCTGGGGCAAGAGAGTGTGCGGGCAGCCTGCTGGCTAGCCCTGCACTGAAGCACCCTGAAACTCAGTCAACTAGGGTAGTGTCTACACATGTGCAGCTGCACATGAAAAAATTCCACAGCAGCAGAAATAATTAGTCCTTTAATTTGTCAACTGCACAGTACATTTCTCATGCAGATGTGCCCAAAGACTCCATAAAAGATGCTCACCAAAGCTGAAGATGCTCTTGATGTGATAAGAAAGCAGTATTTTGCATGCTTTGGCTATGAATAAACTATGACTTGTTTAGAAATCTCTTTTCAAAGCCTATATTGTTTCACTATTATATAGTCCATAAACAGAGAGAATCAGTGATTTAAAAGGTGCACCAAAACACTAGAGTTCGGAGAATGTGTTAGCTTTCTGGGGGCTTTGCAGAACAAATACTAGTATCTAGGCCTAGGCAATTGAACTGTGGAATTCAAGTAAGATACGTTATAAATAGAACTTTTGCATTTTTAGTTTCTTGAAACTAAATTTTATATATATTCTGCATCATTTTTGTGTTGCCCAAGCGTCTGATGAGTGGTCGTGTGCTTGGAGCAAACTGTGGCGCACTGCGTGAGGCCTTTATGCTGGGTAGCTAGGCCAACCCAGATGCGCTGTGGATCCTAGCCAAGGGGAAGAGAAGCTCCGGAGACGGGGTTTGAATTAATTGAATAAACTTTACTTACAAAACTCAAGGCTCAACTTGTACAGGAACGTCCAGAGAGGGTGGTGTACCCAGGGCAGAGCAGCAGAATGCGAAAGACGTCGCTTTGGCTGCAGCCAGGTCTTTGCGTACTTGAATTCTTGCGATAATAACTCCCCAGAAGCCAAAGCAATCAGAGACTCTGGGAAGATCACGTGTAAAAGGAGTGAGGAGTGAGTGCTCGGTGTTATGCACTGTCGCTCTTCTACTCAACTCCTTCTTAATACATGCAGGCCTGAGTCAGGGGAACAGCGCAGCTGAATAACAGTGTAGCTGAAAAATCAGATCGATCTCCTTCCGCTCAGATCGAGAACTTTTCTGAGGCACTATCCCCTTTATATAACTTCTTCACAGAAGCCCCTCAAAGCAGGCTGCTAGGCCTGTCAATCATATTTGCTAAGTAGGTCAAGAGAACTTAACCATGGCGGTCCCGCATGGTTCGCTAGGCTCTGCCACTGAGTCATCTCTCTCCACATGGAAACAGTCATT
>JAGPOW010003316.1:116689201-116701798 GCA_030014935.1 Caiman crocodilus
CCTTCTCTGCCCAGCTCCTCCCCCTGCCATCACCCTGAAGCCCCCTCCTCCTGCCACAGCTGGCTCCAGGCTCCACTAGAGCCCCCAATCCCCTGATTCCTGCCCTGGCTGGCCCCTCCCTCTGCCAGCCCCCACCAGCCCCCTGACCCCTGCCACAGCTGGCCCCTCCCCCCTGCTAGCACCCCCGAGCTCCTCTGACCCCTTCCCTGGCCAGCTCCACCCTCCAAGCCCCACTATCCCTTTCCCCTGCCTTGTAGTTTAAAGAAACAAAAAAAACCCCAACCCAGCACTTACCAACTGCCATCTGGCTGACTGGGCCCCTGACTGCATAGTGCTGGGCAGGCTGACAGCCACAGGGGCCCCAGCCTGGGCCCTTCTGCCCCCCAACCATCCTATGATGCCTGTGGGGTGGGGTGGGGGTTCTTCCAGGAAGCCCTGGAGCCCCCGATCCCTGCTTCTAAAGTAAGCAGAAACACTTTTTTCCCCCATTTGCTTCTATTCTTTTTTATGGGTTTTTTTGTGATGGTGCCTGGGGTTGTGGGGGTAGACATGGGGGCCTAGAGGTGCAAGTTGGGGGGTGAGGCTGGGTGGGGCAGCCATTTAGGAGTCTGGGGAAGTAGATGTGGGTTTGGGTGGGGCAACCATTTGGAGGTCTGGGGAAGCGGAGCTGGGTGGGGCATCCACTGGGGGGGCTGCAGCAGCTGCTGAGGGATGGGTCCAGGTGGGACAGCAATCGCTGGTCTGGGGTGAGGCATGTGGGCCTTGCAGGGGGGATGGTAGCCCCTGCGGTTGACATTTGGCCCCTGTTGAGGGGCTGCACCCCTTGAGTGGGGGCTGAATCCCCTGTTGGGGAGACAAACCCCTTGTGTGGGGGCTATCACCCTGTGGGAGGGCAGAAAAATATGTATTCATGAAACACATATTTAGAGTTCACTTTATTATTATGATAAGAGAGTTGGCTTTGACACCATGTGATATATCAATAAAACATTGTCCAACTGATGGCTATCTCTGTCTCAGTCTCTCTTTCTCTTTATAGTGGTTTTTTGTTTTATTTGTGGAGGAACATGGATTTGGGAATATTGTACAGAGTGACTTTGGGATTTTTTTTTTCAGGGATTTATCAGTTTTCCAATAGGGAACAGCAGAATTCCTGCTACAGGGGCCAGTGGCAGGACCCTGCCTGCTCAGAGCTAGCACATGGGACCCATCTGGCTGTGGATGACCTCTTGGCCAAATGGGGCCAGGAGGACATGCTTTGACGGTTCAAAGCAGGCCACCACACCCGGAACATCTTCCAGGTGATAGCTGCCCAGATGGCTGGGCAGGGAGTACATGGGGCAGTAGCGCCGCATAGAAGCCAACCCTGCACCCACAGTCCACTGGCATCTGGTTCACAGGAGAAGATGCCTCTCCTGGCTGTGCAGTCCCCATCTGGGTCTGTCAGGTACACAGCAGGTCCCAGCCAGGCAGCAGCCCCCACTGCCAGACTGCTGCAGTAGGTAGAGGTTGCAGGGAACTCTCAGGGCTGCTTCAGCAGTCCAGCTGGCACAAGGGGTAATGTCTCCAGGTACTAAATGCCTGCACCCCAGAAGCTGCTGAGAGCTTGCAGCTCTGAGCTACTTGCCAAGGTAGCTTTTTATGCTGCTGAGGCCAGGGCAGGGAAGCTTTTTATACTGCTGAGGACAGCACAGGTGTTGGTCCCCGGCTCTAGGTCACCCAGCTGAAGATCCCGGAGGAGCCAGGCAAGGTTATTTTGCCCCAAGTGGCACAATTTGCTCTACAACAAAGTGCATGTCCAAGTACCTGCGCTGAAGCAAAAAGCCCCGGCTCAAATTTTCACTGTTTCTATTTGAGCTGCTGCAAGCTCACATGCTTGCATGTGTAGATACACCCACAAGTTCTCTACATGAGTACTATATTCAGTTTGGAGACCAAACTTCAAGAAAAATAAGACCAATTTAAAATGGTGAGGAAAGCACAAGTGTAGAAACTGTGATCTATAAAGAAGAATAATTAAAATCTAGAAAATGAGAAGATTCTGGAAAGGCAGGATTTCAGAATGATAGTCTTCAGATATACGGGAGGGAGTTTTTAAACTATTCTCCACATATATTTGGTATAGGACAAATACTAGTGAGTTTAAATTGCAACAGGTGAAATTTAAGTTAAATATTAAAAATATCTCTAACCATAACCACTAGGACAATGTTTATAGAGGCTGTAGAAATTGCATCATTGAGATTCTACAGTGGTTCTTTTAATAACTTGAGATCATGAAGATAGCAAGCTTTGAACATTCAGGTAGGGCACATTACAAGATATCATTTGGGGAGAGCTTATGATGGCAGTGTGGTCCTATTTTAGGATGTATTTGATCTCTGCTTTCACCTCTAGGAGATTTACTTGGTAACACAATCAGTGGAAGTCAGTGGAGAGGTGGCCCAATTGTTGTTTTCATTGTCATCATCATTGCACTTCACTGGGCTTATAAGCGTGCAGTGTATGGTGTGGTGACTATGTGAACCTTCTCAAGGATCCTGGAAAGCTTTTGGAGTAACAACATAAGAAACACAAAATCAAAGGCTTTTATGTAGGCACATACAAGCACAAGCAGAGGTGTGGCAAAGAGTATGAAATTCCAAAAAGAGGGGAGGGGTAGATTAAAATGTAGCCTCCAAAGGCACTGTTGGTATGACTTGTGACAGTCCCCAGCACTCCTGTGAGGGTGCTGGTATTGATACATAGTGATAACAGAAATGAAGCAATACAAACACTCACACAATTCTATAGGTATTGATCCTGGGGCTGTCATCAGAGTCAAGAAACATTTGGCCAAGATGCAGGCTTCACTCTAAAGCTCTCTCTTAGGTGTCAAATATCAGCATGTCAGCAGCTTGGGGGTGGGATGTTGAGGCCCACATGTCCCATCCAGTAGGGTAGATGAGATGGGCTGGTGGTATGCCCTCTGTCGATGGTAGCCTCTGGGACCCCTTCTGGGGAACAGAGACGTGGAGGACCTCAGGGAGGAGGATGGGGAGGAGGAGGAGGAGGACCTGGGCAGAACAAGGAGGAGGAAGAACCAGGCAGAGGAGGATGGGGAGAGACGCTTTGTTACTCTCAAGTTTATGCTTTTGTATTCTCCTTCCCTCCTGATGACTCCAGATTTCTCTCCATCCATGGCTATCACGGATTGGTGTCTCTGTATTTTTCACGCTGTCCATGTCCCATGTTGTCAGCCAAAATCCCATTTTCATAAACATGTCACATGCCCACATCCTAATTTGGGGCTCTACCGATGTTCTCCTAATTTGGTCTATTTCCCCAAACCGGAAAACCCTGGCCTCCAATCTGGGGCCTTGTGAGCTGGTGCTACCTTATCTCATGTTATGGAACAGTGACTATGGTACATGACCCCAGTTTCTAAGGCTGGGCATGAGCATAATTTTCCATTAAATTGTATCCATTAGCCTTGTTGTGTTAGGCAGTCTGTCTGCATCTGAAGGCTCAGAAAACTATGTATGAGACCCACCCCTGTTTTTAAAGATTAATTAACTCCTGCTGCCCATCCTGAAACATTCTAATGTGTGTGTGTACATATATATATATATATATATATATATATATATATATATATATGTATAAGCCAATTCCCCAAAAGCAAACCTTTAAATACCATTTCTAATGCATTAATACCCTCCTTGAAGGTTCATTCCTTCACAGCATAAATGAAGCATAATCACCAGAATCACCAGCCCTTAGCTATTGTTCAAATATCACCCCTACCCTCTTTGGCCCAGTTTTTTGCCTCAGCATTCCCTAACCTGGCAACCGAGTTCTAGCCAATCAGTTTTAAACAGGTCTCCCATACTGGGAGTGGGGAATGTGTGGCCTGAGATGCTTACTAAACCTTTTACTCAGCATTTCAGGGAGCATTTCAATCTGCACTGTCTTATTTGATTGCCAAGAAGGCTATTCAGATCAGATAAACATCTTATGGTCAAAGTCTCTGGGGACCAGACATGCTCTTGGCAATTTTACCCATTCTGTATACCGGCAATGCTTTCTTGTTTTTCAAACTGGATGCTTAGTGCCACTGAACCATTACCAGTGCCGTTCCATCCTGTAAAAGGCTGAAGAAATGATAAGGGTGAAGCCTTTCCCAACTGACCATGGAAACCAGGCATGCTATTTGCACAGGAAGGGCCTGGTTTTCATCAGGATCTCATCATTTTTATCCATATTCCAGATCTGTGCACAAATTTTGGGAATTAACAAAGGTACACTGCATTACTACTTCTACTATAAAAAGCTTCAATACATATTTAGCACAAGCAAAACAAGACAAAAAAGAAAGAAAAACAAAAAAAAGGATGTCAATAAAACAGTCAATCCAGCCTTCTCTATCTTTGGCATCCTTGATCTCTTTGAAGCCCTGAAGGCAATGCTCTACATTATGTAGCATTTCTTGTAGCCACTCTGCAGGTATTTCATAGCTTATCAAGAAGTTTTGCTTTATATTTCATAGTCTAGCACAGTTAATATCATGGCCACTTACAGCAATAGCATTTTACAAACACAACAAAATACAATTACTATACATAGCAGAGTGAAGCTTGATTCCTCTCTGTATCAACCAAGCTTTGTGACGCTGCAGTGGTGTTTCACATATCTTGCAAAGCACAAAGATGAAAAGGGAGAGGCATGTGGATTTCCATGATGGGATGGGGAGATGGTCTCTGGTGCCATTTTCCCCTAGTTAGTTTCCCAGCAGTGAGAGATCAGACCTACTCCTGGATAGGTAGTTATTGAGCTCAGAAAGGGGAGGCTTGCTTTCATACCAAAGCACTTCCTGGGACTCTTCCAGACATCAAGAAGACTTGTAGACAAGGGTCTTAGCTGGACCCAAAACCTCTCCACAGCACACAGCCCAATTGTACATTTAGAATAATTTGACAGGGTTAAAAATGTTAAGCTTTGAGAAGGTCTTTGTTTTCAAATACTTACTAAAGAATTATTTGAAGAAATACAGTTTGCACAGTTATGAAATGTGCCCCTTGTGTGTCTTAGACTTGAGTTATTCATAACTCCAATCTATCCATGCCTCAGTTTCCCCCTCCCAGCCAGCCTTTGCAAACTCCCTATGTAGGATCCATGTCCTGGTATCCCAAGCCCAGGTCCCCTACCCCAATCCGATGCAACAGGGAATGTCAAGATCATGGTTAGCATGAAAAAAGTTTACTGGGATATTCTGGATCAGTGGATATTAAAGACGAATAATGAAACGTTAACAATCACTCAAAGGTCCCCTGAATGTCCTCCCACCCAGCAGAACATTGTCCCAAGAAAGTAATAATCAGGAATCCTGGTTTTCTCTGTTTAAAAAATAATCTCCAATGTTATGATTAAAAAGTAACCTCAAATCCATATTTTTCCATGATCAAAATGAAATACCACTATATAGTGTGTGTGTGTGTGTATACATATATATATATATATATGTATGTATGTATGCATGTATGTGTGTGTGTGCGTGTGTGTGTGTGTGTGTGTGTGTGTAGTATTTCATTTAATCAAACAAAAATGTGGATTTTGGATTACTTTTTTAATTAAAAAATTGGGTATTTTTTATCAGAGAAAACTAGGATCTCTGGTAATCATCCAAGGCTCTCCTCCTAGTCAAAGCAGCCGGCCCATGGTTCTATCCAGGTTGCTCATCTGGGAGCTTTGCTTCAGCTGGGGCAACATCCAAAGTGAGGCGGGTTCCCCCATCTCGGGTCCATTCAGAATCAGCCTGGTTTCCTGGAAGACTTCACCCCTTGATTTACAGACTCAAGGCAAGTGTGGCTATTTAGGCAAATATCCCAGGCTGGCCTGCCTTTTACAGAGCCTGACAAAAATTGATCTTAGACTTTGTCTTAAGCAACTAAAGTTCATTTTTGCCTTTACTGGATTCTCTCTACACTTAAGAATTAAATATATTGCTAGAAGATACTCATTGGAGATGTGATGCATACGATATCTTGCAAGCAACACTTGGTCACATGTTTTGGTGATACCCTATAATCAATTATGTTTTGAAAGAAATTATAACTAGAGTTAACATTGTTCTGACCACAAAACTAATATGTGTCACAAATATATTTGTTCTTATGTATATTCCCAAGCAATTCAAACTGAATCCTTCCCAAATTGCTCTTACAATGGGGTTTATTAGTGACATGGAGGATTATATTGCTGCATTGGAAAAGTAGGACACCTTCAAAAGTTGAAATCTGAGGGCGCTGTTACAGGTTACTTTTAAACTGTTATAAAGGAATTTAAAATGTGAGTATTCAGCTGTTAAAGATTGTTAACCCTCGATAAGTACCTTCTAAAAATTTTAAAGTTATGCCACTCAGGGCAAGGTTTCTCTTTGATCACTTTTACCAAAGGGTATTATTAGAATGCCCTGGAGAGATAAAACATTCTACTTTCATTCTTTCAGCATTGTAGGTTAGACCATTTTAGCCTTTCCAATTCCTCTGATCTGTGAGCAAACTTTTAACCCTTCTGAATTCTGTTGCCTAGGGTTGTAGTGCTGGTCACAAGTCCTACCCTCTCCTATCTCCATGGGTTTGACCCACCACTGTGAGCACTCAGGTTTAATTAATTAATTTGCTGCTTCTCTGAGCATCCAAGTGCAGCTCACCTCATGAGTTTGCTGCTTGCTGTAGCACATCCATGCAAAGAGCAGCAGCAAGCAATCTGATTATTTCCGTATTGGGCACATCTACATGCGCAATTAGTACACATGAATAAACTCTGAAGCTTTTGCTCCAGAGGTTTTTGCTCCTGGGATTGCCATTTCAAAGTGTACCCAGGAGCAATTTAATCCAAAGCAATTAGTTCCAGAGTTTATTGATACATAGCACATGGAGCCCAGTTGGAGCAACCTGGCTGACAAGTAAGATAGCCATCATAGAGGACATTCTGGTTTTCTGCTACTCTGTCCTCTCTTCAAGAGAAAAATAGAGGACATAAAGGCATCCAGTTTTGTATCAATAGAGGACAGAGGACAGCCAGAATGCCCTCTATGATGGCCACCTTACTGGCAAGGAGCCCAGCAGTAAGCCTGCCAGCCTGGGGCTGCTGCCACTCAGTTTAATGGATGCATCTACACATTCATTAATGCACTTCAGGTAATGCACATTAACTCTAGCACCTCCATTGTGAGACACTAGAAACACGTGCATCAGTTTATTTTAATGTGCATTACCTAAAGAGCATGGGTTTTTTGAGATGCTTAAATTAAAATGCATGTGTACACATGCTCAATATGTTGTAGAGAGGCTGGCTGGGGCACAAGAGTGCTTTAATGAAGAGCTAGCCAGGAGACAGCCCCCACACTGAAGCACTGTCTTGCTCCAGCCAGCAGGGTCAGCATCTACACATTTGCTGCTGTGCATGAGAAAGCTCTGCAACAGGGGAACGCTTATATTTACAAGTGCTACCCTGCAGCAAAATTAATTAGTTTCCTGAGCCCTAATAGCATCGCTCATATAGATACTGAGACGTTTACTGCAGAGCTTATTAGTCAGTTCCATACTAAATGTCTCATGTAGATGCACCCACTGGGTCTCAGCTTTGCCCCGCTGTGGTATGCAATCAGCCTTTTGGGTCTCAGCTCTGCATTGGTGTGAGTGCAAATCCAAATCCTCCCTACCTGAATCCCATTTCAGTGAAACACATGCAAGATTTTGGTCTTTACTTATGTATTTATTTATTACTTATTTATTATTCTATTATTTTTCTCACTCCTTTCTCTTTACTTCTTTTACTTCACCCCTGACCTGGTTCACTTCCCAAAGTCTTTTCTTCTATATTTTTCTCCTCCCAAGCCACAACCACCATACTGGTTTCTCCATCTTCAAGCTACAAGCCTACCTCCTAACATCCCAGAGTTCTGGCTCCATACCCCTGCTTACCAGGCCCTCTAATGGCAAATTACAGTTGTGCAAATCTGAGATAGCATAAAGCCACCTGTGAGGTAGCTCTAAAACTGGTCTAACTTTATGACAGCATAACATTTCACAGACTTATATTTTAAAGGTAACCTGTAACAACACCCTAATACAATGAGATGGCATAGCTGGTATCTATGGATAGAATCATATTTAACTGGCTTAACTTCTGAAAAGTATCTTTTTACAATTTGGAAAGAGTTCTTGGTATATTTTGGTAGGTAGATTTTTGCTCATTTCATGTTTCTCTTCTCTTCTTCTATTTCTCCCTTTTCCCTCATGCTTTCTTTTTTTGTTTCCTTTTATTGCTTTCATTTTTTCATGTACAGTTGATATATTTTTTCTGATTTTTATATTTTATTTAAAAATGAATAAATAATAAGAACTGTATCAATGTTGAGTTAAATATAGAGATAATATAGAGTGATAACAAAAGTATAATGTACTTCCTATCCCCAGAATATAAGTTTACTTCCTATTCCCAAATTTTAAGCTTAAGGGTTTCATGATGAAAATACTATAACAGTCATAAAGCAGAGGTTTTATAATTTTAGCTATAACTTTGCTATCACTTAAGTGGCTATCTTTATTAAAAAAACAGATATAGATTAATTTATCACTTGATTAATTATTAAGATTTTTGTTTATTAAATATAAAAGTTTTAAATGTGAACTTTACTGACTTTAATGAGGAAATGCTATATGTGTTACATTTTATATACCAGATACTACCAGGAAAATTTAATTTGAAATTAAGTTTCTGTATTGTTTTTATACTCCATTAGATAATCTCTTATGCATAATTAAGATTGATTAAAATTTCAACACATTTTGAAGAACTGAATTTTATGGAGAATTGTTATTTAATAAGCCTTCAATAAACCATTAAAGAAGGAATATTATAGCAAAGTTGAAGAGCAATGTGAGCTGTGAACCATGACAAATCTGATAGCTTCTGTGTTTTTCAAATTAACCTCTCATAATTCATGGCAATTATGTCTTTACATAAACAGTGTAAATAAAATGGTAAAAACATAAAGCTTATGCAGGTTTTACACCTTTTTATAGCAACAGATGTGGTGAACTGAAGAGCTTAAAATTAATTTCCAAAATTATGGAGAGAAAATTATTTGTAGTAAAATAAGTTAGGTTATTTAACCCATAGTGCCATCTAGTGAACTGTCAAGAGGGAAATAACAGTATATGGATCACTATATTTTAAACTATAATCTTTAAAAGTTAAACTTTTTCTCAGGCTGTTTTGTGTTACATGTAGCTCATTCACATTTAGGAACTCAAGCTGTTATAAACTGTCAGATATGTATTTTGGAATTAGTTTAATTTAATTAGTACAAAATGCCACATCCGCCTTGCTCCCAGGTCAGGTTGGGAAGGTTGAATAATATCTCAGTTGAGAATGTTTCAGAAATTACTAACAGAACAAAGGGGATGAGGCAAACCCCAGCAAATGAAAAATGCTAATGTTATAGGACCTCTGAATATTAAAAATATATTTTTTCATTCTAAAGATTATACATTGATATTTCCAACATATTTCACATTCAAAACTCCAAACCACTTCAGTTATATTAGAGATGTGTTTGAAACATAATTTTTGGTTTAGTTCTAAAGCAGAAATGGTTGTGTATGTTATGGTTTAGCCATCTCTACTTAATACTGTTTAGGCAAGAGTGTCAACAATTGTATTTGAATAAATATTACAGTACAATGTTGCAAAACATGTGTTTTGGGCTATATGGGTCTGCGTGGAGGGAAAAGAAAAGAAAAAAAACAAACAGTGTTTTCTCTGTACTATCTCCAAGTGAAAATATATTTTCATGTGCAGTGCTAAGGTCTGGGAAGGTGACTTCAAGTTGCAGTCATGTCCTCATTGTATAGTTAGCATTTCAGCTAGACGCAGAGCAATTCCGGAACATTTGTCAGCAGCAGAGGCATAATCTAAAACAAGGGTTTGCAACCTAATTGGGTTGCAAATGACATGCTGAATTTTGGGAAATGCCAGATTTGTGGTTGTCATATACCTTAATGCTCTCTCTTTGTAGGACAGAGTCTGTGCATTAAATTAAGAAGGGGCCTTATAAAATAGTTTGTCATCATGTATCATTGAAGACTATCATAAATAGAAGAAAACTGAATGAAAATTGGACCAAAAATTTTCCCCTCTCTAGTTTTCACTTATGTGATCTAAACAATATTTTGATTTTTTTTGCATGCAATTTTCTAGTCTTTATTTTTTAAGAAAGTAAAATAAATACTACAATATATAATTTTTAATAGCGTGTTATGCTTTTCCATCAACAAACAATTATCACTGTTGTTGTCACTTGATATGCAGAACTAAGTACATTAGCTAGCAGCAGAAGACACTTTCCAGAGTGGGAGATGGAAAGTTCAGTTCACATGGTAGGTCCTGGCATGGGAGGATCTGTGTTCTAGAGGTGATCCCATCTCATGCTGTCTGTCTTGCTAAGGATTCTGGAAGTGTTTAGAAGGAAATTCAAGAATGGTGTGTTATTACCTGACTGTTTTTCTTTTTGTTTCTTTTTTTACTATGAAAAAGGCATGATAGGGCTACATTATTATGCACATATTTGATATGATGGTGGCTCTAGGTACCAACTGGAAAGGAAGTGATATTGTGGACACATTCTCCAAGTGTAAGACGGCTAGCCAGTCCTGTAGACAAACATCTTAGCTGTACATTCTGAATTTGAGAGCAGATTTTGTCTAGAAACTCTAATGTGATGGAGTCTATGTTAGTGATGTGGAAGGTTGTTGAAAATGGTAGCATGTATCCAATTTGAATTATATGACCATTGTTTGTTAACTTTTTTTACTTTTTTAGCCTTCTTGATCAGGCAGCTACAGAGGGAACTAACTGTTGTATAAGGTATTTTTGTCACTGACATTTTGACTAGGTACAGACAATCAAAAAGCCAGAAGCGGAATCGATCCTAGGTATGTGTTTTGGGTTTTTTTTCCAAGCAGCGTAATTTAGATGGGTAGTGAACAGAACACACATTCACCCTTGAGTGCAGGCGGGGCCAATCTTAGACTCGGTTCTGATATTTTTACACCAGTCTGTGTGCCATACTTCTGTTCTGTTATGGGTATGGATGATTTTATGTGCCAAATGTTTGTTCTGAGTATAGACTAGTTTCCAATCACTTATACTGGTAAAAATGTAATGTCTGTACCTGGCTTTTATAAATGATGTTACAGTTATGGCTGATGTCATTTCTAAATACTATCATTTTTAAAGAAAAGAAAAACTAACCTTAAAGCAGGTGAAATGGTAGGATTACCAGTCTTATAGACAAATTGCTTTATGATCAAAGCCTGGAATGTCCTGTCCTTTTGTAGATAGGCTTTTATGTTATTGAATATTGTTTATTAGTCTGTGAAGGTTTCTCTGAAGTATAGTATTGCTGAGTGCAATTACACTGTGTTTGTTGATGCAAAGGTTTATGACCTCTTTTTGCTGTGGGACTGTGACACATTAAATAAATCAGCGCCCTAAGCAGAGACAGAATGTTCCTAGGCAGAAAAAATGACCCTGGTATTGGGAAACAGGAGTGTTTCTATTGTAAAGTTCAGGCTGCGTTGTCTATGGTTGTAGCAGAAACTGGATTTCAGAAGGCTTCAGATTCTGGTGTTGATTTAGAAAAGGGACACTAACCCTACGGTCTGTGAGAACTGGTCTTATTCTTTCTCTGGCTTCTGGTCCAACAGACTTTTGTCCTGAGTTTTATTGAAAAAAGAGAGACAGAACCTGTTGCTGGTTTATTTTGTTTTGTTTTGTTGGATAAAACCCTGTCTAAAGAAAAATAGCCACTGAAGGTAATTTGGGAGGAAAAGTTCTGAGGGCATTCTGAAATGGGGTAAGGTGGTCAATAGAGTCAGAAAGCACATTGTAAAAGGTGTTCTTGAAGATAGTTTTTTTTTTTTTATTAGATGTAAGTAGATGTGAGCAATTCCCTCTAAGTCACAGCATCTGCTTTCCTGTGGTTTACCTGGGATCCTTTCTACTTGGGTGAGTAAACATTTTAAGTCTGGGAATCTTAAATCTTTTGAAAATTAAGTCTATTAAAACAGGTAAGGAAAAGCATAGAGTGTAGACGACAGAATCATGCCCATATATTTTTTTAGCTTTGCTTTATAGATGTTATATCTTAAGGCATGTATTTATGCTTACTGTTCATCATTTTCAGACTAAAGAAACTAACAACTAAAACATATGCTTATTTGACCAAGAGTGAGATTACATATTACAAGCAGCTCATGTTAACAACACTTAAACTTGAATAATCACATGTTCTAGCTTGTTAGCAAGTGGTAAGTGCCATGTAGAAATCTCAGAGATATGCAGCTTGAGGCAAGGATTTTCATAGATTTCATAGGCATTAGGGCTGGAAGGGACCTCAGAAGATCATCGAGTCCAGCCCACTGCCCGAGGGGCAGGAAGTCAGCTGAGGTCATATCATAGTATCATAGTGTCTAGAGTCGGAAGGGACCTGGGCAGATCATCTAGTCCGACCCCCTGCCTTGGCAGGAAAGAGCACCGGGGTCAGAT
>JAGPOW010003316.1:116701898-116712639 GCA_030014935.1 Caiman crocodilus
ATGGGATTCCTTTGATATTCCTCTATTATTTCTATGATATTGCTTTACCTTTTACCCTGTTTCTGCCCTACCCCTGTAATCAATAAAGTTCTCCTTTGTAACTGGAGTGGGAGACTTATTGAGGGGTGGGTCTAAATTATACCAAGGAGGCCCCTTAGGTCTGCAGACTAAGGCAGACTTCCCTGATAAGCCCCTGACTTGGGGAAAGTAGCCCAAGTGCCTGTATTGGGTCAAGGACCCAGTGGATGATCAGGCCTGTGTTTTCCAAGGTGCACAGAGCCAGAAGTAAGTCCAGAGCCTTGGATGGTGGCAGCGGAAACCACAGGTTAGCAGGTGCGCTCTAGGGAAGGGGTTGGCCGGATGGGAGACACCCCAAGGGAGGCACTCAGAGCCTGAAAGGTGGTCAGGTGCAGGGAGGTGGGTGGCTCAACGTGGGAGCGCCCCCTACTGGCCTGCCACAGGGCTCAGACAGTAAAGAAACTCTTCCTTATGTCGAGCCTGAAACAGTCTTGCAGGAGTTTATAACCATTTGATCTCGTCATCCCTTGGGGAACTCTGGTGAACAAACGTTCCCCCAGATACTGATGGTCACCCCTGATAAACTTATAGGTGACCATCAGATCACCCCTGAGCCTGAGCTTTTACAGGCTAAAGAACCCATGGCTCTCAGCCTATCATTGCAAGATCTGTTTTCCTGACCTCTGATCATGCACATGACTCTTTTCTGGACTCTCTCATGCTTCTCCACATCCTTTTTGAATTGTAGGGCCCAAAACTGGATGCAGTACTCCAGTTACAGCCTCACCAAGGCCAAGTACAAGGGGAGAATGACATCCTGGGATTTGCTTGAGAAGCATCTATGGATGCAAGCCAGCATTTTGCTATCTTTAATAGCTGCAGGATCACATTTAAGGCTCATGTTCATCTTGTGGTCAATTATTATCTTTGAGCTGCTCTAGGCAGCTTAATTTTAATTTCTAAATGTCCTACAGAGTTAAAAGGTCCAATCTGCAGTGCTCCCAAGTGGATTAACTGTCCTCCTGGATTCTGATGCCCCCAGGATGACGGACTGGACAGTGGAGCAGCAACTGGTAAGCAAGGAAAGGGAGCAGGGTGGGGAGCTGCTGGGGTGCAGGAGGGCTGGACATACAGACACACAAATCCTCCTCTCTCCAGCACATGCACACACACATGCGCACACACGCACACACACACACACCACACATCTCCATATTTGCCTTTGTCCATTTAGCAGCATAACTGGGAAACAGGGACAACATCCTTGAGTTCACCAGGCTATGTGGTGTCCAGAAGCAAACAGGGACCTCCCCTGAGTGGTGGTAGGGGTGAGGGGAGCAGTGCACACATGGCTTTTTTCATGCTGTGTTCACTGACTGCAGGGACAAGCAGGTTTTCTGCATGCTCCCAGGTTCTGTGTAGCTCTGCACACCCAGGATTGGCCATCCCATTGATGTTGCAGCCCTTATGTCCTGGTTGTACCAAAGGCAATCCTGGGGTTAGGTGTGCAGGAGAACTGTAAGCTGTGTGTGTGTGAATGTGTTACTGCCAGAGAGCTCCTGGCCATGCCCCTGCTTGCCAGCCCTCTAGCTTTAGATCAGAACTGTGCAGGTTACAGATGATTTTAACCCCAAATATTATTTGTTCATAGCTTGTACTAACTTTAACATTGATCTAACATTCCTTAAAGTTAACATGTGCTAATTGTGACATGCAAGTACACCAACAGAAATGTAAAAGGTAGCACATTTGCAGAAATAGACATGTTCTACCTTTATATATTTGGGGGTGAGTAGGGAGGAGAATAAACAACTCTTCCTGCCCCTGATGCTTTATGAGCCAGTCATCATGAGGTCTGTTTTCTAATTACCTGATGATATATAATGACCTGCTTGACTTCTAATTTATTCAATTTCTGCTTCAATTGCAAGTCATCTATTTATTGGGAACTTGCTCAGTCTCTGCCTAAATGATGAGTCATTTCAGGTAATGATGAGTGTTAGTTGATTTATAGAGGTATACTTGGTAGCTGTGTTGGTCTGAGACAAAAAGACATACAAAAAAATAGAACCCTTGATTCCAAAATGATACCTTTTATTAGACCAGCTGGAAAATCACAAGATAATTGTCCTTTTATGCAAGCTTTCGGGATCAAAATCACTTCATCAGGCTCTGGGAAAAATATAGATGAGTCCATGAGTGTCTTTGTGAGCTATGCTGAGACAAAAGATGAAAAAAAAACAAAAAACCTATAACTCAAAAATGAACCAAGAGTTCTAGTTTTTTGTATGTCCTTTTGTCTCAGACCAACATTGCTACCAAATACACCCCTGAAACATGTAAGATGCTGAATTTTAGCCTATTTTGGATTTTAAACTTCATTACAGAATAACAAGGAAGTTTTTTTCTTACCTCCTTACCCACCATCTGACACCTCCAGGGAAGGAATTCTACCTGATGAACATATCAAAGAGTTACCCAGCACAGCTCACAAAGACACACACTCTCATGGACTATTGTCTATACTACAATCAAAACATGGCTATATCTCATATAACCATTCTAGAACTAGTTTTAAATTAACTAGGTTCGAAACTAATGATAACAATAGGTCTAACACAATAGAGTTTTGTATGGGTTACATCAGTGGCATTTGGCCACTTGGCCCTAAGGCTGGTAAGTGGTGCAAGGCTGATATGCATGCTGGCCCTGAATATGATGATCATGCCCTGCACTGTCCCAGTTGGCCCTGTTCTCCATCTAGCCCACAGGGCCATGCTATTCAGCCCATTGAGCTCCCCTACAGGGTTGTAAATTTGGCAGCAGAGGAGCAGCAATTAGCTGCCACTGTTCCCCTCCACCACATTTTTTGACAACTGGGGAGCTCTGTGGGCCAAATGACACAGCTTTCTGGGCTGGATACGGCCTACATACTAGAGGTTACACTGCTGGCACTACTGAGCTAACTAACTTATAGCTCTCTGTGTAATCCTACATAATGTCACCCTTTGCTTTAGGGTAGCTATATTCTCTACTGTATGTGTGTGGGGCAGGTGGTTCTCTTCCTGGAGAGACCCAAGTCCAATTTATCCTAAAACTGTATTCATAGTTCAAGCTACTTTAGAATACCCCTGAACTTGGGCTCATTTTGTCTTTTATATTCAGTTTATATGGCAGTTATTTTGCAATCCCTATGCTGCACTCTCTCTGATTAAGGAAAATATTGTTTTGAGTGCATACCCTTATTTAGCACATAGTCACTTTGGTCAGGGTTTCCTTATCTAGATTATTATATACTTTTCTACTGTGATACCCTTAGGTATGCTGTGAAATCACTTTTCTGGCCCTTTTCTTCTTATTTGAGCTTCTACTTCAGCTAAAAGTCTCAACATAAAACCAGTGATATGACTACATGTATTATTCATGAATATGATGTCTTAGTTTTCACAGAATGTCAGCACTCTTTGAAACAGACTTTCTCAGTTTGTATTAGTTGGGGTAAGAGTGACACACTTCTTTTCAGAGTTTTTGTGACCCTTTGCTCCTTGATTTTTCAGCAATGGTAACTATTAAAACCATATAATATTTTAGGACAGAACAGGGAGAGACTTATAGAAAAGCTGGACAAGAAAGATACAAAGGTAGAAAGTGGTGTTTGCTTTCATGCTTGCTTAGTGGGAGTTATCTAACATCTATGTTGTGAAAAAAGTGTAATGATTTGCTTGTGTTTGTATGCGTCTGTTGTGAATGGAGTAAAGGTTTTATTTTGGATTTTTATAAGCAGAAACTTATTTTTTTTACTCCAGAGCTTGGAGTGGTTGGTTTTGGATTGGACAACTCCTTGGATGCATGAGGCATTTGCTTTTATTCAATAGGCAAAAGGTCTGCTTTAAAATCTGATTTCCTAAAAATTAAACTTGGAAACTTAATATAGTTGCTAATCTCTTCAATTGATAGAAACTTCGTCAGAACAACTACAAGGCTAAGTTCCTAGAACCAACCTCTGAAAAAGTAACTTAACTCTTACCCGGGCAACCTTCCTTCAAAAGATCTTAAATAATAACAAACACACCTTTCTTAGTTATTCTATCTAATCTTTGGAAATGTGGTCTCAAAAATCACAACTACAAAACTCATGGCAATCACGCTTCCAGATCACTCAGAAGCAGACTCTCTTAGATGATAAACTGGTAACATCTAAAATGAATAATTAGGTTTGGCACAATTTGATTTTTAATTTTTAATAATTCTGATGGCTAAAGTTGACATTTATTTTTAAGTGTTTGTTTCCATTATTATTCATGTTTATCTTTTTAATTTTTCATAATTGCATGAAATAAAGGGTGTGAAGGTAGAAAATGTAGTAATGCTAGCATACTGTTAAACACTTGATAATATCACATGTTAAAATATAAAAAAGTAAATATCCATAAATCAATAATACCTATCTGATCATGCAGGGGATGAGGCAGGCTTGCTGAGAATTTGGCTCCTGCCTTAATTATGAAGGGGCCAGGCCTGGCTGGAACCTGGGAAGACCAAACACCTCATTGCATTCTCAGGCTCCCAGCTGCCAGCAGCCCTGACTCACCAACCCCAGCACAGACATACTAGCACAGCCACTCCCACCTCCTGCAGCAGTTGCCAAAACTGCTACCAGAGGAGCAGTGTGTGGGCAGTGCAGCCAGAGATCCCCCTAACCCATCTGCTGTGGCTACTGAGCACACGTGTGTATACATGTGTATGTTTCCATTGCTCTGTATCAAATGAAATCAATGTTTATCAGTGTTTACTGATAAACGTCAAATCATCTCAAGCCTAAGAATACTGAAGTGTGGGATATAACAAGGTATCAGAGAGAGAACAAGGTGATTACTGCTTTTATTTGTTGGTGCCAATCCTTTTCTTCATCATCTTCTTTCCCCAACAATACCATCCCACATTTATTAAGGGAAGAACAGGGCTTCTAGTGTCTTGAATTAGAGCATTGTAATTTTTTATTTTATAATGACCAAAAAAATCATCCAGGGAAACAATTCCCTTGATAACAAATCTACCAGCATTTAAATTGGTTTCTTGACACATACACATGGTCACTGCCATATGGAAAGAACCTTGCTTTTTGTAAAGCTGCATATAAAGTTTTCCCTTTTTGATCCAGTTGTTGCTTAGGGTAAATAATCTAATTGCAAATGTCAATCTTTTCTTCAGTGACCAGCCCCATGTGGGTTTTGCCATGCAGGCCTTATGTGGAAAAACACTTAAACATTTGGATCCACTAACAATAGGCCCCTCGTAGCTGGTGATCCTAGACAGCTTTCCCAGGATAGGTTGCCCACCATCCCTGTTTACCTGTTCAAACTTCAAAATTCAGTATCCTTTTCTGCTCTGTTTGACCTTGAAAACTTCACACTTAATTGCATATTTTTTCACCTCCACCCATTATCCTACAAACACATCTCAAATCATTTCAGTCTTGTAAGCATACATTGTGAACCACTGCCTGAAACCACTTAAAACAAGAATTACATATCTTTCAAAGGTAGAGTTCATACAACATATCACAGTTTCAGTTATGATACTTTATAGAAGAGTCAGTTCAAATTATCATCAATACAATCTAACTCCACTTAGTTGACAGAGGCACAAAGTAAAGAGGTCAGTCAATGTTGTTTTTTGTTGTTGTTGCCAGGATCAGTCTGGTGATCCCTGCATCACAGGTTGCTGTGTGGGATCTATATTTTTAGTACTTACATATTGCTGATACGAATTGAAATATTTCCTGCTTCCAGGTTAATAACCATGACAAATATCAAGAAGTCTTTTGTGAGACTAACTGCTGTCTGAGTTGCACTTGTCTGAGAATACCATTACAAACTAGGTGTCGGATGTCTTTGACTTACTTTTCTTGAAATAGGATCTTGAGACCTTATTCTATGCTTAGATTTTTACCTATGTACAATGCCTAGGAGCAATAAGGTTGCCTACAATCTTGCAAGCTTACATGCGTATTGAGAATCTGCTTCTCTTCCCTTCTTTACTATGCATCTGGATAAAACTACACTTCAGGAAACAAACAAAATTCAGCCTGCAGATATACTTAGGTTCATCTAATCTTATTCATTTATGCAATATAAGCTTTTGTCTTGTGTTACAGAAACCAGCTTACATTGCCTTCACAGAAACATCTGTGTGAGTTTCTGAGCTTGGTTCTCTAAATGACACACCCTACTTATGTGAATTTTATTGACCCCTGGAGCTGGATGAAATGTGTCCCTGTCTATAGGGGTTCCTGAGAAAATGCTGTTGGAACATATCATAATTTTAAAATATGATATTTCCAGAAATATATATGCTCCCAAGGGCTGTGTCTACATGAGCAGGGGTATGCGTTTGCTGCAGCACAAATAGTAGTGGCACAAATTTGTGCTGCAACTTTGGGCTGTGGTCCTTGCCCCTGCTTGTGTGGCTTGCAGCAGGACACGTTGTCCTGCTGGTTCATGTGCTGAATGGGGCTGGCTGGGGCACAGGGTGCCTCTGTATGGGACTAGCCAGTAGGAAGACTCCACACGGAGGCACCCTGTGGTTCATGTGTCACAGGGAGTGGCATGTGTCTGCTCGCTATGAAACCCCCATACTGAGGCACCTTGTGTCCCTGCCAGCTGCTTCCTGGCTGATGGGTGAAATGTGCCTCAAGACAGCGGAGCAACCAGCCCTGCATGAGGGCTTTAGTGCAGATCCCCTGTGCTGAGACACATGGAGCCCCCACTCCTGGGGAGTGACTGGATAGGGCACAGGGTGCCTCTGAGTGGGGCTACACAGCATGCAGAGATGGAGGCCTGCCCCTCGGTCTCTGCATTTGTCCCAGCATACAGCAATTTGGCATGCTTTACGCTGATTTTTTTTCGAGGTGTTTTTTTTATTTGCTACCAGGAAATCCTTGGTTTAACATGCATCATGTTAGGTTTATAGCACCACAGAGAGGTTTGCAGTGTCACAAACCACCTGTCCCTGCATGTCTGGATCGAGACAAGAAGTCCCAAACTGCTCTCTGAACCTGAAAGTCTGCCTCGGTTTCATGACTGCCAGTGGTGCCATGATGGGTGAAAATTACAATAATGGCAATTTCATTGAGCAGGTGTAGTGAGGGAGAATGAGTTCCATGAACTGTGGCAGATACTCACAGCACTTTAACAGCCTCAAATTATTACTAAGGTAAAGGATACAGCATGTAATTCTGTATAACCGCATGAAATGTAGGGTGCAGGCAGAGTCAGTATAGACAATCAAAAATGTCTTTAAGTGGTTTGGACTGCCTGTACAGCATGCCAGATGAGCCACATGCTCCATTGCATGGTATTTGGCCTGAAGCAGACATCACATACTGCAGAGTTGATCTTCAGGGGTCTGTGCCTCCCATGCTAAAGGCCAGGTGGCCCAAATTCCCTTTCAGAAAAGGACAGAAACCAATGGCTTGTCCCTTCCACTCCCAGAAGAAGACCTAACTGTAACACAATCACCACAGTCACCTCACAGTGCAAGTCTATTCCAAGGGAGAACATTTTTTAGTAAGGGGGTCAGGTAGGCAGTGCTTGCTATCTGCCCCATGTTTCTAGGCCCAGTCAAGCAGCTGGCTCTTGCAACACCAGGGACTCTTAAAAAAGGTATTACCCCAAAACTGTTCCCTCTGAGTGCAGTAAACATAATTGGCTCATAATCCAGAGATCCTGCTTTTCATATTCAGAAAAGTCCTGACAGGCCTATCATTCACTCTTTGGTTTGCTTCTTCTATGTCCATGCCCATGCCCTTTGGTCCCTGCCCATAATGTTATTGTGGTCAAAATTTGTCCTTTTCACTAGTTGGGAAAACTTTTTTGTCTTCACTGTGATGTAGAAAAATGTGCACTGTTTCTTTGTTATCATCAGATGATATAAGTATCTTCTTTTTCTTTATTTGGAGTTGAGAAAGTGGTACTCACATTCTGCTTTATATCTGCTATGGAATAAACCTTCGCCTTCTAATTCTGCCATTTCCATCACTCCCCAATTCCCTTCTGCTATCCTAGATGTCATGACCAGGGATCCTGGTTTTCTCTGACTAAAAAAAAAATCTACAATTTTTGGATTAAAAACTGCATCTTAAAAATACTGTTTTTTGTTTCCAGTAAGTTTTACTAGAAGAATGTTCCTGAACCTTGCTGTTTACGTTCATAGATACTTGCTGCTTACATTCTATAAATTTATTCATGGGCTTTTATTCTCATTTTTTAATTGTACCAACAAGATCCTCTTCTTAAAATAGTTTTCTTTCCTATCTGTTTATACCCCGGTAAAATTTATAAAGAGATATTGGATCTACTCACAACCTTTAGTAGGATAGCAAATTCCTATCTTTCCTGATCAGGGAAATGGAGATAATGTCATTACAGACATTTTCTGATGTGTTAATAGTTTCATATAGTCTTCAAAATCAGATGATGGATCCTCTCCAGAGCCAGAGAGATTAAGTCCCAAATCTTAGGGCAGTCCACTCATTCATCAAGGAAAGGCTCCATCAGAAACATAGCTAGGATTCAGTGCAAATAATTGAATCAAACAGTTCAAACTCAACTTAATTTTCAGGGGAAAGTTTAGTTCAGTAGAAAACATTTTATTTCTAGTGCGCCTCACCAAAACAGGCAGCCATACTTCCATGGAGTAGTAAAGGACACATTTACAAACATACTGTATTTATTGTATATAATACACTTTTCTGCTAAAAACAACACAACAAAATTGGGGTGTATGTTTTAAGTAGAGAAGCTGTTTTCCTCTCTGGAAAAGAAGCATGAATGGAGACACTATGCATGCCATGTAGCTACCAAGATGGTTGCTACTTGTGTCTGTTCAGAAAACTATAGGGGCGGTGTCTTGTATTAACCCTCTTAAAGCCTTAGCTACTAGTTGAGCACTGTATTTTGTGCCTGTAGTATCAAGTGTTATTATATATATATTATACATAACACATACATATCTATATAAGTTAATTGCTCTATAAGGTACGAATCCACTCTGCCTTCCAAAATCTCATCTTCCTGGAAACAATATCTCCACTATAATGTATTTTAACATGGTATATATCATAAACTTTTATGAGCATAGATTCACTTCATTAGATGCTATGAAAATACATTAATAGAACAAATAGAGAGCTATTCAAATCCCATGCATAATATATATATATATATATATATATATATATATATATATATACACACACACACACACATAATTTAATATGTGATTTACATCGCAGCAGTCTGATGAATGTCATCACAGGGAAGCATTCTTCTCATCCCATATTTTTCTTTTCTTGATATTGAATATTACTATAATAGTTGATATCATTCTCAGTATAGGTAATGTCACAAACTCAATGGAAATAATTAATGGCAACTGTAAAGAAATCAGTAACTGAAGCTAATAATCAGCAGAAAGTAAAAAAGAAATATTTTTATTTTAAGACTGATGTACTGTAGACATGAAAAAAAATCATAGAAAAGCCAGACTTTTTTGGTATGGAAAATGGAAAACAGCATGAAAAAATCATAAAGAACATATTAAACAAGCATTTGGTGCAGATTGTTTTGATTCTACTTCAGTACTTGGGGATGTCAAAGCTCCTGCATGGCCTTTACTTGAATCCTTGGATACAATGAATTTCTAAAGCATATATTGGAGCTGAGTGATGCATGGAACACTGTGATGTAGAAAAATATGTTGTCTCTTCGTTATCATCAGATGAAATAAACACCTTTTTATCATTGAAATCTGTATTTTAAATAATGCGGGGAATGTATTGTCATATCTTCTCTGATGAACAGAAAAATGACAGAGAGATGACAGTATAGAGAATGAAGCTAAGCTTGTTTCTTGAAGGAGCTTCCTTTCTTCTACTATAATACTATTAATTATGCTAGATTGGATTTGATCATAACTGCGTACATTCATAGAGAAGAAAATAAAACTCTACACATGCAATTCACTGCAGAGTTGACTAATTAGCAAGGATCCTGGTTTTCCTTGATTAAAAAACAATAAAGTAAAATAAAAACAAAACCATTTTTGGATTTTAAAAAGTTACCCAGTGGCGTTTCATTTTAATCCTGGAAAAATGTGGATTTTGTATTCTTTTTTTAAATAAAAAAATGGGGACTTTTTTTTTAAATCAGAGAAAACCAGGATCCCTGCTGATTAGTTCTACAGTAAAGCATCATTGCCTAAATATTTGGCACTATCAGGGTGTAGTAAACTGTAGGACAGTACTGTTAGACACAAGTACTATTCTACAACAAAGTTACTTAGTGTGCTGTAACACATATGTAACCAGAGCTGACTGGAGCACAAGGAGCTATAGTGCAGGGGTTACCTGCTGGCTACCCCTTCACTGTAGCACCTTTAAGCCTCAGCCAGCCCTCTGCAGAACATTGAGCCAGGGTAGAGGAACTCCAGACTGACCCCTCAGACCCTCTGTAACTTTAATAGTTGCTACTTTTTGAAAAGTCCTGAAATGATCATAGAATGAAGAAACACTTTAAAAAGGTAGGGTTCTTTTTCCTGAGTTAGAGTATATGCTATTTTTTAGACTGGGGGTGGTATTGCCTCTAGACCACCTCACTTGAATGGCATCCTAAACTATTGTAACATAACCCTCAGTTTTTCTTCTTTCACATATATATATATA
>JAGPOW010003316.1:116712739-116729673 GCA_030014935.1 Caiman crocodilus
TGCCGGTCCCTCACAGATATGAGCTTTGAGAATCTTCTCAAATATCTTTCCCGGGACCGAGGTGAGACTGACTGGCCTGTAGTTCTCCGGGTCCTCTTTTCTCCCCTTCTTAAAGATGGGAAATACATTGGCCACCTTCCAGTCCTCCGGCACTTGACCGGAGCTCCAAGAGAGCTCATACAAGGATTGTGTTTCACTGAACTCTGGTCCTTCCCTCTCTTAAATGCTAGTCTCTCTCTCTCTCTCTCTCTCTCTCTCAGCTCCAGCCCTGTCCCACCCTCTGTTTCTGATCTTCTCTCACTTCTGTCTCCCCTTCTCTGCCACCTTTCAGCCCTTCCCACCATTTCTGCTGTGTTTAGCCTCTCCCACCATCCACTGCATCCTTCCTGCTATTTCTGCTGCTTTTAGCCTCCCAGCCCCGCTCCCACTGTCCACTACCTCCTTCCTATGTCTTTCCACAGCCCTCCTGCCATTTCTGCCAATTTAGCCTCCCAGTCCTGCTCCTGCCATCCACTGCCTCCTTTCTGCCATTTACACCACTTTCAGCTTCCTGGGCCCACTCCTTTCTGCCTCCTGCCACTCTCTCTGCTCCCTATCTCTCTGCCTTCTCTTCCTGACCTTTTCTGACCCCTCTCTCTCTGTTCTCCAGTTTTCCCCACACCCTTTCTAGATGATCCCTCTCCCTTCAGTCCTCTGGCCTGCCACTGACTTTCCTGCAGCTCCTCCAGGCTGTCCCACAGTTTTCCTATCAGCTGGAGCACTTTATCTAACTCCTGACAACCCTTTTATCTAACTGGCAACCCTTTTTGTGTAGCTTTCTGATCTGCCCAGTAGTCCCTCTCCAGCACCCAGTTCCCCTTTTGCCCCTCCAGTCCCCCTTTGCCCCTCGAGTTTTCCCCCAGCTATAGTTTCCCTCTTCCCACTTACCTTTTGGCTCCCCCATAGCTCCAGCTTCACTCCCAGCCTCTGTGCCGGATTATCTCTGGCATCTCTCCCCTGTTCTGCAGGTTTGGGACATTGTCCTTTAATCAATTAAGGTCAACTAACCTAAAGTAATCCCCAAGCCTCAATTCCTGAGCCAGCTTCTCTCTAGTCTACTGGTTCTAATCCCAGTTCCAGAAACTTTCATTCCCTGCACTTTAACTCTCAATCTCACCTTACTTTCCCCACACATATCCCAAGTACACAAATCACACACATACTCACACTGTACCATCCAAGTTAGGAACTCACCTGTGTGTATGTGTAGGTGGGTGGTATGTGAACTGGTGAATATCTGTACATATATATGTCACTCTGTGTGATGTATGAATTAGTGATCCGTGTATGTGTACTGAGTGTGTGGGGATTAACAACTGATTGTTGGAAGCTAATTTTCAGTGTGTCTATTGTGTATAAGCATGAATTGATACTGTCATAGGATGGGGTCCTTAAGGATGGCTGTGTTACCCTTAGGGCCCCTCGACCATGCCAATTTGGCCCACTGGGCAGTCTCTACTCTCTCCTGCCACATCTTGCTGGAACCATTTGTATAAGGAGGCTGCCTTTAAGCCTACCTAAGCATGGTTGTGATAGATTTCCCTGAACCCCATGGGTCTGATTTCAAAATAGATGTCCTGGGATACCCCAGTCTTATGGGCTATATGTGTGGCTCCAATTGTCCCTTTACCATGCCCCAAGCCTCACAGATAGTAGTGGCATTGTTTCACCAAGGCATTGCTATAATTGGCCCCCTTGTCCTCTCTCCCTGGGCTTTCCACAGCCCTGTCTCACTCTATGCCTCAAATATAATGCTGCTCCGTCTCTGGTACCAGGGGTCTTGGTGCCCCCAAAGGGGTCTATACACCCCAAAGTGCCATGCCCTCTTTGGCGCTCAGGTCCCCACACTGTTGTGGGCCCCCAAATGCTGCACCCTTTCTGGCACCAGGGTCCTCACACCGCTGTGAGCCCCCAGTGAGACCTCCTTTTTCTCCAAATAACCTCACTTAAGCCATGGGTGGGATGAAACAATAAAAAAAACACATGACCCTGGACTATAACATAATGCAAAAAACACAAGGGTGTACTCTGTCCCCTTAGAAGCATAGAACTTCCTTTCTGGCCCTTAAATATCTTATGGGCAAGGGTACCTGCATAGCTCATGAAGCCCCATTAACCTTGGGTGCAGCATATTAAGCAGTTGCTGCATCACTGGGCACTTTGTCCCTGGAAGCTCCTTCCCCTCTGGCTGCAAGCAGGAAACTGCCCACCCTACTCCCTCTCCTGGGGTTTATTAGGACCCAGAGCCTTGCCCCTTCTGGTCAGCTGACCATGTGGGTGTGCAGGCTATTTTGCTTTCTGGATTGTTGCACTGGTAACCTGCACCTGGGCTTCTGGCTCTCTCTCTTTGGGCTCTCTCACCAGGCAGTTTCTGCCTTTCTAGGAGTAGGGGACCTTAGTGCCCCTGCATCAGGTACTAGGTGTGTATGTGCCTAGTCTGGTCATTTTTTGGGGGGGTGTGTGCCTGAGTTGGTAATGTGTAGGTGTATGCACCTACTGTGTGTGCCTGTGCCTAATTGATTTTTGAGCATGTGCATGTGCAATTTTACACCATACCTTCCTGTCTAACAGCACATTATTGAGATCCTGAGCATTGGCCTGACCCCACAGGGCAATGCTATCACTGAGGTCACAGGAATACTACAGATAGAATGAGTCAGTGATATATGGAGCCATGAGAGCAGTAGTCGCTGATCTTTGTCCTCTTTGGGCCAGATAGAGTCTGCTCAGTCTGTCTGTGGGCTGGATCTAACTGAAAGACCGAATCAAGCACTTGGGACAGCAAGGCAGGAGCCAATCCAGCTATGTGTATGGATCAGGGAGCAGCCCAGCCTTGATCTGGCTGCGTGGGGGCGGAGGTGAAGCGGGTGGGGAGGAAGAGGGTTGGGATATGGCCTGACCTCACAAAGCTTGTTTTTTTGTGCAGCAGGAAGGAATGTTCCTAGTAATGCCACCAAATTTTCTGACCTGTGGGGAGCCCTGCAGGCTGGATTCCATGCCTCCACAGGCTGCATTTGGCCCATGGGCTGAAGGTTAATTGCCCCTGTATTAGGGTATTAAACAATTACTAATCCTTTATTACGTGTATACGGTCATACACATTTATTTATTGATGTGTGTGTGTGTGTAAATATATATAAAAATGTATATGTATATACACACATACCTACACCCACCCACCCACCCACCCACATATATATTGGGCAGGGGGCCAGGGCTACATTTCTTGCAACAGATATTATGTATGCACTCCCAATTGAATTGAAATCTAATTGGCAGGGTTTCTCTGTATGCACTCTGTACCTCTAAACACATTTATATTCTGGTGTTAAATAAATTAGAACATGCAAAGAAATCCCTATCTACCCTCTCCCCTCCATTCCCCCCATCCCAGTCTGTTTATTTAAGCCAAGATCTCTAAACAAATGTTTGATTAGCTGTTATCTGATGTGGTTGTCTTTTGAATCAAGCTGTGTTCATGAAATCCCATGTTCTTCCATGTTCATGGTTCTTCAACCATTTTTGTTATAAAGCTTGTCTATAATATTGCTTAAATTCATGAGTAGTCAAATATTGTACCACAAAGATTTTCTGAGATATGGGAAGGCCTTTTCTCTTTTACTTTTTGTTGAATTCAGGATGAACATTTAGAGATATTAGCAATTATGTCTCCCATCAGATTTTTACAGTTCATTAAACCTGGAGTTTTGTAGGACAAAGTAATTAGGGGAGGAAAGAGATACAAGATGAGCATTTTTTTAATTAAAAATGTCCTCACTGCAAAGGTCTTTTCCAGTTCAAGCTGAAGAATTTGGAAATAATTTTTATATTTTTAAATCAAAATGATAAATTATATTGAGGTTACTACTAATATAGGCAAGGTAAACAATAATCATGTATGTATTGTTTTATCAAACACCTTATATTTCTAAGTCACAATTCTTAGTATGAAGCATGAAAATATATGGATATCACTTCAGCTTTGGGCTCCAAACCACTGAAAGCACATACATCACTTCTAATTTCTTAAAAGAGGAGAGTCTTTTCTACTTGAAGTAATTTTTTTCCCCTTCATTTCGTATTGAACTTATCTCTTTCAATGACAGCTGCTGAGGACCAGAAAGCCTCACATTAAAAAGTTGTGGTAGCCATATGTAGTACTTAAATCCTAGGGTCAAATAAGTTTAAAATTATTTAAGACTTCAAATATCCTAAGGGATCTGTAAAACTCAGCAGTTCAGACACTATTTCACCTCTAAGATGTCCTAGACTTAGTAGCAACAAGATTCAGAACACTACATTTATTACGGGTAGGAATGCACATAACTACTCAGTGAATGGCCAGACTGCTCCTGCCATTCCACCCTTCCGGGGCACATAGGTACCCCACTTAGGCAATGGGATAGCTCTAAAAGGTAATTAAGATCACACAAGCCCTTAAATGACAAATGTTGTAGTCAGCCTTGAAGGGAGGGCAGCACATTTCATAGATTCATAGATGCTAGGGTCAGAAGGGACCACAGCAGATAATTGAGTCTGACCCTTTGCCTAGGCAGGAAAGAGTGCTGGGGTCAGATGACCCCAGCCAGATATCTATCTAGCCTTCTCTTAAGGTAGCACCACCTCTTTTGGAAGTCTATTCCAAATTTTGGCCACCCTTGCTGTGAAGTTTTTCTTGACACCTAGCTTAAATCTGGTCTCTGTCAACTTGTGATCATGGTTCCTTGTTACCCCAAGAGGTACCCTGGTGAACAGAGCATCTCCGATCTCTTGCTGCCTTCCCCTAATGAATTTGTAGGCAACCACAAGATCATCTCTCAGCCTTCTCTTGCAGATGCTGAAGAAGTCCAGGTCTCTCAGTCTCTCATCATAGTGCTTGTTCTGTAAGTCCCTAACCATAAGAGTGGCCCTCCTCTGGATCCTCTCGAGTCTATCAATATCCTTCTTGAAATGTGGCACCCAAAACTGGACACAGTACTCCAACTGCGGTCTGACCAATGTCACATAGAGGGGAAGTATCACCTCCTTGGTTCTATTTTTCATGTGTCTGCTGATGCATGATAAAGTGTGGTTAGCTTTGCTGATGATTTTGTCTCACTGACAACTCGTCTTGCAGTCCTTTATGACTCTAAGATCCCTTTCCGCTTCTGTGCTTCTGAGAGGATCACTTCCCAACCAGTAGGTGTGCTGGATATTTTTGTACCCTAAGTTCATCACTCTGCACTTGTCCTTTTTGTACTGCATCCTACTGTATACTGCCCACTTTTCTAACCTGTCCAGGTCTGCCTGCAATTGTTCCCTACCCCCTGGAGTGTGCACTTTACCCCACAGTTTAATATCATCTGCAAACTTGCACAGAGTACACTTCACACCTACATTCAAGTCACTGGTGAAGATATTGCAGAGTACAGGTCCAAGGACGCAGCCCTGCAGGGCCCCACTACCCACATACTTCCAGGTCAATACCGACCCATCTACTACCACACTCTGGATGTACCAGTAAGCCAATTTGACACCCACTGGACCATGTAAACAGCTATGTCACAGCCTCTTAATTTATTTATGAAAACGGGATAAGATACTATATCAAAGGCCTTGCTAAAATCCAAGAAAATGACATCCATCTATGATCCTGCATCTAAGCATTTTGTGACTGTTATAAAACAAAACCAAATTGGTCAGGCATGATTCATAGATTCATAGATGTTATGAATAGATAATAGATAATAGATAATAGATGTTATCTATTGAGGGACCTCAATAGATCACCAAGTCCGACCCCCTGCATAGGGAGGAAAGAGTGCTGGGTTTAGATTATCCCAGCTAGATGCCTATCTAACCTTCTTTTGAAGACCCCCCAGGTTAGGGGAGAGCACCACCTCCCTTGGGACCCCGTTCCAGACCTTGGCCATTCTAACTGTGAAGAAGTTCTTCCTAATGTCTAGTCTAAATCTGTTCTCTGCTAGCTTGTGGACATTATTTATTGTAACCCCTGGGGGCATTTTGGTGAGTAAAGTCTCACCAATTCCCTCCTGTGCAGATTTCTGCCTGGGGCCAGAGTTAAGTGGCTTGCTTCACCCCTCGTCTCTCCTAAGATCCAGACAGGCAGTATGGGCCAATGAATAAAAAATTAGATTAGGGCTTGACAAAATTGTCTTCTCTTCATGGCTTAGAATAGGAATATTAAACTCCTACCTTCCTCTTTACTTCTTTTTCTCCCTCCCTCCTCTGCTAGCTTGTGGCCATTATTTCTTGTAATCCCCAGGGGTGCCTTGGTGAATAAAACCTCACCAATTCCCTTCAGCGCCCCCATGATGAACTTACAGGTAGCCACAAGGTTGCCTCTCAACCTTCTCTTGCGGAGGCTGAAGAGGTCCAGGTGCCCTAGTCCCTCCTTATAGGGCTTGGCCTGGAAGGCCTTAAGCATACATGTGGCCCTTCTCTGGACACTCTCCAGGTTATCCACATCCCTCTTGAAGTGTGGTGCCCAAAATTTCACACAGTATTCCATCTGTGGTCTGACCAGTGCCCGATAGAGCGGAAATATCACCTCCTTGGCTGTGTTCATCATGCATCTGCTGACACACGATAAAGTGCCATTAGCTTTTCTGATGGCTTTGTCACACTGCCGACTCACGTTCATCTTGGAGTCCACTAGGAGTCCAATATCGCTTTCCGCTTCCGTGCCTCCAAGCAGGTCATTTCCTAGGCAGTAGATATGCTGAAAATTTTTCCTCCCTAGGTGCAGCACTTTGCATTTCTCCTTGTTGAATTGCAGTCTGTTGCTTTCTGCCCATATGTCCAACCTGTCCAGGTCTGCTTGTAGATGTTCCTTGCCCTACAGTGTCTCCACTTCCCCCCACAGTTTTGTGTCATCTGCAAACTTGGACAGAGTACACTTCACTTCCTCATCCAAGTCGCTGATGAAGACATTGAAGAGTATTGGTCCAAGGACTACGCCCTGCAGGACCCCACTGCCCACACCCTTCCAGGTTGATACCAACCCATCCACTGACTCTCTGGGTATGACCCTCTAGCCAATTGGCCACCCACCAGACTGTGTAGTCAGCCTCTTAACTTGTTCGCCAGTATGGTGTGGGATACCATATCGAAGGCCTTCCTGAAGTCTAAGTAAATGATGTCAACCCCTACTCCTGCATCCAGGCATTTTGTAACCTGGTTTCAAAAAGAGACTAGATTAGTCAGGCATGATCTACCTGCTACTAACCCGTGCTGGTTTTCCCTCAGCATAATTTTTCCTGCCGGGCTCTAGCAAATGTGAGCCTTGATAATTTTTTCAAAGACTGCCTAGGATGGAGGTGAGACTGACTGACCTATAGATGCCTGGGTCCTCCTTCCTCCCCTTCTTGAAAATGAGGAAATGGGGAACACATTGGCCCTTTTCCAGTCCTCCAGGACCTGGCCCATGTGCCACGAGCATTCAAATATTCCTGCCAATGGCTGCGCAATGACGTCAACTAGTGCCTTCAGTACCCTCGGATGGAGCTCATCCAGGCTTGCCGACTTAAATGCATTCAGTTCCTCCAAGTGCCTCTGCACCATCTCAGGGTCTACGCTTGGTAGTGTGGCATCCTGCTGCTGCCTCTCTACAATCTCAGTGAGAGCCTTGTCTTACCCTCAGCTTAGGAACACTGAGGCAAAGAACTCATTGAGGAGTTCAGCCTTGCCCTCCACCCCCCGTCTGTCACCAGTTGTTTATGCCCATTTAGTAGGGGTCCTTTTCCAATCTGGACCTTCCTTTTACTCCCTATATACCTAAAGAACAATTTTTTGTTATTCTTAACTTGGGATGCCATCCTCAGCTCCATGGTAGCTTTGGCCTGTCTAACTGCCTCCCTACAAGCGGGAGCAGAGGAAGTATACTCCTCTTTAGTAATCTCTCCCCATTTCCACTTTTTGTATGCCCCCGTTTAGCCTGTAGGCTTCTCTGGATTTTTCTGGTAAGCCAAAGAAGCCTCTTGGTCTCTTTCCCCCTTTTTCCCTGCATTGAGATTGTCTCCTTCTGTGTCCAAAGGATCATTTCCTTAAGGCACAGCCACCCTTCCTGGGCTCCCTACTCTTCAAAACTCCTACTCTGCAGTGCGTCCTTGACTAAACGCCTGAGTTCATTGAAGTCAGCTTTCCTAAAGTCTAGCACTTTCACCCTAATAGTTACCTTACCCACTCGACATCTTATGGTGAATTCTATTATTTGGTGATCACTGTTCCCCAGGTGACCACCGATCTGTAGGTCTCCTACCATGTCATCCCCCGTTGTCAATATTCCATTTTGATAAGGGTCAATGTTTATCGCTCATTCACACAGAACGCTACACCTCCCCCTCTCTTTGCCACTCTATCCTTTCTGTATAGCTTATAACCCTCAATGTGTACCGCCCAGTTCTGGGAAGGGTCCCATCAGATTTCTGTTAGCCCTACTAAGTCATTGGTGTTTCCTGCAAGCAGGAGTGCTAGTTCATCCTGCTTGCTCCCCATGCTCCTAGCCTTAGTGTATAGTCACTTGAGCCCTGTGACTGGCACCTTTGTTGCCCCCTGGTTCTGATACCCAAAGGGCCCTTTATTGCTTACCTGCTTATTGCTTACCTGTGGCGTACTTATGGCCACCCCATAGATTGCAGGTTCCTGATGTTCTCCTTCTTCAGGCTGTGCTGTTCTTATGGGTTCCACATGGTTTGGATGTCCACGGCTTCCCCTACCCTCGTCATCCCCTCCCCTCAATGAGCCTAGTTTAAAGCCCGCTGGAAGATATCCGCCAACCTAGAAGAGAACACATGCTTATCTTTGGGGGACAGGTGAAGCCCATCCCAACTGATCATGTCTCTTGTTGTGATGTGCGGTCATTGTCAAGGAAAACTAACTGCTACGGATCCATGCTGGTTTTCCTGCATTATTTTTCCTTCTGGACTGCCACAAATGTGATTCTTCATCATCTTTTTAAAGACTTTTCCAAGGATGGAGGTGAGACTGACTAGCCTATAATTACTCAGATCCTCCTTCCTTCCCTTCTTGAAAATAGGGACCACACTGGCCCTTTTCCACTCCTCCATGACCTGACCCAAGCACCATGAGCACTCAAACAGCCATGCCAGTGGTTCTGCTATGACACCAGACAATTCCTTCAATACTTTCAGATGCAGTTCATCTGGGCTTGCTGACTTGAACACATCCAGCCTACCAAGTCAGCATTGACAGTTGGTGGGCTGGTGACCCTCTGATGCCCATCTAAGAACTCATTAGGATACTTATCTTGACTCCTGTTACAAGAACACTGAAGCAAAAAAACTCATTGAATAGCTCAGCCTTATCCCTCCTGTCTGTCACTAATTGCTCCTTCTTGTTAGTAGGAGTCCTATGCTGCCCTTCCTTGTGATGCATCCTTTGGAATGAGACACTGTTGAGTACAAGATTTGATATTCTTTTATTTAAATATGTTTATATTAAATATAAGAAATGAACCTCCATTTTTTTTAAAAATATGGATCTATATGTAGAAAAAATATGACAGAATTTATGACTTTAAACATTTATTTTTGAAGCATAATTAATTTTACATGAATTCTGCAATTATTGCAGCAAAATAAACGTTGATTAATTCCTCAAAGAACAGGAAAATTTCTAATCTTATAAGCAGTGACTAGAAAACAGTAAAGCATATATTTGTGTTCTGGTTAAACAAGTATATTGACACAGCAAATTTCACTTCACCACTTCAACCTTAGTGTACAATAAGTCTAGAGTGTACGTTAATCCTCATTTTGAGTGTCTTTTAGAAGTAATTGTGCACCTTTTGCAAGATGGCCTCTCTCAAGCATGACATATGTAAACTTCCCTTGTAAGTTATGAATGTCAAAGAATCTTTACTGTGATATTAAAATCTTGGTCCACACAACTTTCTGAATGCAATCTAAAATGTGTTAAATAATTTAAACTTTATGGTAACAGCATAGGTTTTATTTTAACTACAATTTCTGCAAGAAAGAGTAGTATATGAAGCAAGAAGAAAGGCTCACAGTTCTACTGACAAAGCACATATTTATTAGTATTTATAGTACCATATTTATACATAGTGTCTTGAAACAGATAAACAATGTAAAAAGGATGCAATTCCTATTTCTTAATCACTCTGAATACCAGTTTTTCAACATGCCTATGGTGCTTCTTGATTTTTTCCAAATAGAATTAATATGTTCACTCTCCATTTGTTTCTCTTTCTTTCCAACTTTCTTAAATGCAACATTATACTACCTTGTCCCATTGCTGTTTTCTACATTCTAATCGTTTGTGCTTTCCTTCAATAACTCTGAGATGCTTTACATTGAAACATTTTCTTTTTCAAAAATCAATGATATATATTATCAATGTTACCTCATCAAAGTATTTCAAAGGACCTTCAATTGTAGCTTGAAAGAATAAACAGTAATAAGTTAAACGGAGACAGAAGGATCAGTTTGGAAAAAAAAAGAAAGTTGATCCCTTTAGGTTCCGAGTAAATAAGTACAAGGTAACACACAACATGAATCATACTCTTTCTTCCTCTCTGTGGGAACATACAGACATTTGAGGAGGTTAGAGGGACGTTAGGTCATATTAAAAATGGCCATTCAGTCTAGCTTAGCTCACCTATAGGCACAGACAGATATGACTATTTTCACCTGGTCTGGCCCCTGAAAGCATTCTGCAATCATGGCCAAACACAAGTGCACCACCACAGAGCACCTTAAAAAGTTCCAATGACGTGAAAATCTAAGCTCTCATTACATGTTAGCTTATATAAAGGGGGTCCAAAGTGGAACACCCTCGGTAACTTCTGCTTGCACTTGCTGAAAACAGAGCTTTTCCTCAGGACAGTATTCAGAATGTGAGGGGGGCAGGGAGTAGAGGGAGCTCATTCTGGGGGTTGTCCAGCTGGCACTGGAGGGTGGGGTGGGTGGATTGGAGCCTCCACCCCAGGGATTTATGATCATCACCAAATTTGCTATCAAAGATCATCTTCTGACATCTTTTATTTGGTTTTGAAGCTCCCTTAGCATATTTTATGGCATAGAGGGCTAAATAACATTGTGCTTCTATTATGCTTTCTAAGTAATTTGTGTCCATAAAAATATATGGAAATTAACTTTTCTGAATATAAAGAATATAATGAGAAAGCTATTTAGGTGGATCCTGAATAATGTATGCACCTTATATTTTCTTCTTTTGGTGCAGGGTTACTGTAATTGTTCACAGATTGGTTGATAACTGTGCCCCATAACTGGCCTATTTATGATCCAAGTATTTCTTTCTCCTGCTATCCTCTAGGATTGTAATGATGGTATGGAAATATGCATTGTTTACTTATGAAACAGCTTTGTTACACAGTTACTAATCCAGAATCTGTTCTTTTTCACGTAAATGACAAATAGTTGATGAAAGTGTTACTTAGCCTATTGTTAACCAGAGCTAAGCCTGTTTCTTTTGTTAAATGAGTTCTTAGCTCCAAACAATGACAGAATATATGCTATGATTTTTAAAGAACCCAAAGAACTTCTAGTCCCAAGTGACTGTTTCAATAACAGTTGGGGAAAATAACTCTTAAGACTTAGGCTAATTATAGACATTCAAAAGCCCAAAGCAGAATCAATTCAAATTACACAATTTTTCTGTAAGTGTAGTTTATATCGGTAGCGAACAGAATACACATTCATCCTTTGGTGGGTGGGCAGCAAATCTTGCACCAGGTTCTTACATTTTTAAAGCGATCTATGTGTGATGAATTCTGTTCTGTTATGGATACAGACCAGTTTCCAATCCCTTATACTGATAAAAAAGTAATGTTGCCTCAGAGAATTCCCAGAGTCTCATCAAAGGTGGTGTCTTCTGCATTATAGTATAACTCTTCAGGAGGCATGAGAGAGGGAAACAAGCAGGCAAACAGGAAAAAGCTTTAGCACAAATTGTCTAAGCACTTCATTGCTTTTACTTAAAGAACAAAGCGCAAGAAATTACAGCCCATTAGAAAAAAAAACAAACTGCCTAAGTGAAATACCCTGATTCTAGCTCATCCACCTCCTGGAAATCCCTGGGGTTTTCTGTATTCAAGAGTAGGGTTTCTCTGTGCCTCATTAGCGGGGATCTTGGTCTTCTCTGATTTAAAAACATCCCCAATTTAGCAACACACTACCTATCACCAAGTGATTTTGTCACTAAGTTGCTCAAGCCCCTTGAGGACCCAATCATTAAATTTACAACAAAAATATGAGCAGTTTGCTTCACCAGGGACACATTTTTATTAAAAAGGAAAATATAATCCTAGAAGTGAAAGAAACTTCTTAATTAACTGTATCGGACATACAGTATTTGGAGAAGAAATATAGTTCCTATCCATTTTTTACTTTATTTGCCTGTTTAAAATGCTCTTTTGGAAGTTATGGTCCCACCAATGAAGCCATTTTTATTTTGTTCCAGTGTGAAGAAGAGTGGCCTTTGGTAATGTATAAACTACACCTTTTGTCTTATGGACTAATAGAGCGGGGGAAGGAGAAAATCCTTGCTGTCATTATTGTGTATGTTCCATATACAGTGATTAACCAACTTGATTATTCATAGTATTTGTAATATATCTCTATTATGCATACTCTGAAAAATATATTATATCTATCTATCTATCTATAGAAGATCTACATTTACACATCAATGACCTTTCAGTAAGGATTAATAGAGTGCATGGGAAATGCTAATTGAAACAAGTTAGCTAGTCAGATAAATCCTATGATATTAAAGAAATTATTACTATTTAGAAATGAAACTAAGCAAAATATAATATTCTATTTTAAACTTATTGAAGCTACTTTTAGGTGAAAAAGAGGAACTTAATCCAAAACTTGTTTATTTGTTTATAAAAAGCATTGAAGCAGTTGCTAATTCTCTTTTCCATTTCCCATATGGTTTATATTTTGTTTTATATTTTAAAGCTAATCTATTCATCGAACATCTTCAGGATCTACAAGATGTTATTCATCATGATAAGGTAAATGTAAATGGATAAAAAATTAAAAGTTACTACAAGTCCAGTGCATCCAGTCAATGCATGAAGTGGTTATAAATCACTGTGTTCTCCTTTTAACAGGCCATATACACTAATTACATGTTGAAGAGAAGCAGTCAGCACAGCATGACAGAGTTGTAGAAAAAACATAGTCTTGATAATGTAGATGAGCTAGCACATGGGCAAGTAATCTGCTGTGAATCAAGGCAATGTTTTACAGTCTTGCTGCCTGCCCTTGCTGTGGGAGGAGCTAGAAGAATTTAAATAGGAATGTTAAGTATGCAAAGTGACAACTCATGCCATGGCCTGATTCTGGGGTAGTGCAGTGTTGTGTGGTCCTTTATTTGTAAATTGTAAGGTCATACACTTGCTGTAATTTTTCTGCTGTAATATTTTGCTGTCATATGACATTATAAAAATGAATGAAATGTAGTCCTACATACTCAAAGAGCAGAGAAGACCTAGTTCCTTTTTAGTATAACTGTGATGACATTGCATTTCAAAAGTTGTATTTATTTCTTGGCATCAGGTTAACAAGATGCTATGATTAAACTGGAAGAGGTATTTCAGTGAAGAACTGTAAAACTAACAGAGGTTGAAAAGAAAGATTAAAATAAATAAATACATGTAGTGCAATTTCTCTATAAATCTATATAAAGCAGTGTAACAGGTTATAAACATTTGAAGCGTGTAAATACTTCCCAAAGTTGGTGTGGAATGGAATGGTCTATATGAAACCATTTCTAAAAGGCACTGGATAAAATTGAAAAAAGAAAAGTTGGAACAAAATAAACAGGAAAGTCTTCATGACAGTGCTATTGTTTTCTGTACACTAATCTGACATTCTAACCATACTGAGATATGTGCCAATAATTTAGATAAAATACTAGAAAATATTCTGTATATGACCTTGCAATGACAGTAAACTGGACTGAATGTTTTAAATGGACTTCCCTTATTTTTCATATTATTCTATGCATTATTAAACTTTTCCTTGATTTTTCATTCAGGCAAAGAAAGACATTATTTAATTCTGCCCACTAAGAGATTTTTTTCCTCTCCTGAGAGTGAAGGAATTTGACTTTGCGAAAAGACCTATAATCTCAGTACAATATCGAGCATCACAAAAGTCTGACTTCTAATTTTAATGGTAACATTCACTTTTCCTTTCTTTGGCCTTTAGTAAGTCTTGCATGTTCCCCCATCCCCCCCCCCAACTCCCTCCAAGATCAATAAAGAGCTTTGCATTTACTCTGATAATCATTTAGCATTTAGGCAATAGTCCTATGCAGTAATTATAATAAAAGATTTTTTTAAACTCTCCTTTAGTGGTGTTTAGTAACTTTTTCGGATTTAAATTATGGAAAAGAATCTGAAGGAAGTCTGTAGTATAATATTCATTATGCCTTATGATATTTTTATATAAATATATTTCATTATGTACAAAAAATGAAAAAAGGGAAAGTTGGGACAAACATAACAGAAAAGTCTTCACAAAATTGTTTGCTCTAAGCCATTCAGTTAAAGGAACTTGTGAGAATCTAACCATAAGGGGATATTTACCAATAATTTAGACAAAATACTAGAAAATATTTTGTGGAGAAGCAGTCTACATTGACAGGAAAATGAAATGGATGTTTTATTTCTTCCTTCAAAGAGCTGTAGGGCTGTAGGCAATTTTTCGATAATCTTTTATCATTTCTGATAATTAAGCATGTTGATCCCAGTGCATCCTCCTTCTGCCACACCCGGCCCCATGCACCTTGGCAATTGCTTTGCGGTACCGGATCATCACCTGCAGTACCAGATCACCAAGGCCCAGCACCTTCATGTTGCTGCCCTGGTATGGCCCAACCCAGCCTATCCAAAATCAATGGCATTGCAAGCCCCAGCCACTCCTGGAAGTGGCTGGATCTCATTCACATTCTGAGGCTCTGACTCCTCGGTGCTGGCTCTGGCCACCTGTTCCATGGCTCCCAGCTCCTGTGCTCACTCAGTCTCTGGCAGTGGCAGGAGATAGGGAGGAGATGAGGCTGTCTCCCTGCAATGGTTGATTCCATTTCAGTCCATCTTCCTTAAAAACTTGGATGGAAAACAAACTCTGAAGATTACCATGCTCTAGTAGGAAACTGTTATGACCAGGGATCCTATTTTTCTTTAATTAAAACAAAAAATCCCCAATTTTTGGATTTAACAAAAGTAACCCAAAATTCACATTTTTCCAGGATCAAAATGAGACACCATCTACAGTGGTGGTAACCACAGAAAAAATATAGATATATATATATATGATGGCATTTCATTTTAATCATGGAAAAATGTGGATTTTGGGTTACATTTTTTAATCTGAAACTTGGGGATTTTTTTTTTATCGGAATAAACTAGGATCTTTGGTTATGTCAGAGTGAAACCATTCAAGAAGGGAAAGGGTAGTTATTACCTGAGGCCCCCTCTACATGTTACAGGTATTGCATAATTTAAAGATTAATTGTGCAATAACATTAAGACAAGTTACACATGCAAAGTACCTATCATGCCATTAAAAGCTTCCATCACCTATAAAGTTAGGCTTCAATAACATTTACCTACTTTATAGCTGGTTGCTATGGACTTTAATTTGCAATAATTGTGAGGTCAGGGTGGAAATGATTGTTCTGTTAAAAGTGTTCTCTAACTACTCTTCACCTATCTCTGTACTTTATATTTTATCTGAAATCCTTTATTGTGATATGTAGCTCCTGTCTGGTTTCACCCATATAGTTACCATGAGGGCATTTAGTACATTAGATGACATCTACCACATTCTGTGATATACCTTTGAGGAATATTTGGTTCCAGATAAAAGATCTTCATTTTTAGTGCAAGCCCCCATCCACCCTTTCAAGCAGACTGTTTGCATTTAAATGAAGTCTTTTATCTGCTTTTTAATATAGTCTGTGTCTTTCTGTTTCTTAGACTCAAGGAAGGGCATTTGATGGCCAAAAGCTTGTTCAACAGCTATCCAAGTATGAGTCCAGTAAAAGATATAATGAAAAACACTTGCCATTCTGCCCATAATGAAGCTTCCACAGGAAAGTGCAGGAAGTTATCCTTCCAGCCTGTTGTTTGTACAGTCTTCTGGGAAGTGGATGATGTGGACTTGGATCTCTTGTACTGAAGAAAGCCAACATCCCAAAACTAGCACTATCAGATGATGAAGCACCTACTCTCAGGAACATGATTAGGCATTCTAGATGACAAATTAAAGGAGGTACCTAACATGCTATGTACCTAAGTTCTTGAGAGGACTGGGCGTTTAGACTATCTTCAGCTTCCCCTTACATATTTCTGTCCTCCAGCTACCACTTAGCTTTATGAATTTCCTTTTAGAAGTATAGAGAAGTATCAGGTACTTCCCCATTCTTTGTATAAAGTAGATAACTGCTCAACCTACCATTATAACTCTTAAAGGGCAGGGTATTTAACTTTCAGGCACTGGAATGTCAAAGTGCACAATTTCTAAGTGTCCAAACTGGATCTGTCCCTAAATGATGAAGTGGACAAACTGTCAGACAAACAAATTCTAACTGATTATTCAAGGACTGAAAGTGGAAATTGATATATAAGGCAGGAGTAATAATGTAGCTTTTTTTTCTTTTCATAGTATCATAGTATCATAGTAGCTAGAGTCGGAAGGGACCTGGGCAGATCGTCTAGTCCGACCCCCTGCCTTGGCAGGAAAGAGCACCGTGGTCAGATGACCCCAGCAATTTTTAACTTCCTCTTAAAAATCCCCAGGCTAGGAGCCTGTACCACTTCACCTGGAAGCTGGTTCCAGGCCCTAGCCGCCCTGACTGTGAAGTAGCGCCTC
>JAGPOW010003316.1:116741789-116856128 GCA_030014935.1 Caiman crocodilus
GAGGCACTACTTCACTGTTAGGGTGGCTAGGATGTGGAACCGGCTTCCTAGGGAAGTTGTTCTTGCTCCTACCTTGGGCATCTTTAAGAGTAGATTGGACTTGGCTGGGGTCCTGTGACCCTGGCACTCGTTCCTGCCACTGGCAGGGGGTCAGACTAGATGGCCTGCTCTAGGCCCCTTCTGACCCTAGATAATATGATACTATGAAACAGCGTTAAGTGGGGTTGCCTGTACTGCCTTAACACCTTGCAGTTTACTGAGCTGACATAGAATTTAGCTTTATGGTTGCAATTAGAGACAGGTGAATGGTTCGGAACAAACTGGCTGTCTCCACATCCACTTTACTGTGGATTAGACTAATTAGTTGTGGAGTAAAGCATATTAGGCCACAAGTAAACTAATTTATGCTAGTGTAAGATATCAATAGCTTACTGGGGACAGTATTATCTTATGCTAGGGTAATTTACTGTGATTAAAAGCATGTGTAGATGCTGACTTCAGTCTTAAATTGTGCCTAATCAGCTCAGTCAGCCAGGGATCAAGCTTCTGCCTATTGCCTAGCCACATGGCTCCATACTTTTAGCATCCTCATGCTAAAACCCCTCATGCTAAAACCCAACCTTTTCACTGCCTGACACCACTATCTGGAGCCCAGGGCTGAGCATCACTGGTGTAAACTGTTCTGCCCCAGCTGAAATGGCTCCTGTCCTGAATGCACGTGTAGATGTTGCATCTGGGATTTGGGTAATCTGGTTCAAACTGTTATGGAGTTTATTGCTTTGGATTAATTACATGTGTTAGTGCATGGCACAGCTTGTGCTAGATTTTATTGCTTCTGGATGCAGCGTTTACATGTGTACCTGAGTTCTCAGCGCACTAAGTCAGGGTGGAACAGCCCTGGCTGGCAGGGAGTCCAGGGGTTGGCCTGCTAGACCAAGGCTTCTCTGAAAGAGCTTAATGAGTGGCAGAGGGTTTGCCTGGGACACAAGGGTGCTATAGTGCAGGGCTATCTGGTAGGTATCCTCTGTACTGTAGCATCCCTGTGCCCCAACCAGTCCTATCACCAGCTACACATGTTTTGGCACATGCAACTACTCCACTGTAAGGATAATACTTGGAGTTAATTAGTTTACTGTTGAGCTAGTTACCTTATTGTACCCTAATAGGGCCTGAATAGAGCTAATTATTTGGTTGCACAGTGAAGCACATGTTTAGACATTCCCACTGTTTCCTAAATTGATTAAGCCACTGTTTCTTTTACAAATTATTGACAAACAGACCTTGATTTCATCAACAGTTGATCGGGCAACAGTTGGGGCAACAGTTGGCAACTGACAGACTGACTATTCACTGTGCTTACTTTCAGGTTTCAGCATGTTCAGTGTGTGTGCCTACATAAGACAGTGCACAGTTGACTAATTAACTGAGATGTAATCATCTCAGCATCTACATGTGCACCACTATTATGGTGCACAAAACTAGTAAACTCTGCAGCAGAGGTTAGGACTTATCAATACAACTCCTAACCTACTGTACGTTTTTTGTGTGTGTGTGCAGCAGTACATGTATAGACAAGGTTCCTTGGGTGAATCTAATATATTTTATTAAACCAACCCAAATAGTTGAAGAATAGATATTAAGCAAGCTTTCAGGTTCTGGTAGGAGCACATTTCTCACAGGAGGGCCACTCCCTCTCCAATCTCTCAGTCCTAATCCTCAAGGGAAACTTACACAACACTTCCCAGAGACGAGCCTATGAACTCCATTTCATTAACCTCCTGGATACTAGAGATCATGGACTAAATATAGACATTGGATATTTGACACATTATAATTTGCCTGGCAACTGACTCCCCAGCCTAGCCCAAACCCTGGCTTCTTTACTTTTCATTCCATCCAGGAAGAGCACACACCAAATGCTGAAACTTCCTTAGCCTGACAAAGGGTTTTTGAGTCCAGAAGCTTGCTTAAAAACTATTCTCCAACTATTTGGGTTGGTCTAATAAGAGATATCAAAATCACCCAAGGAAACTTGTCTGCCTATATCCTTAGACCAAAATGGCTACAACCTATACCCCTGCAGTATATGTGTAGCCCTTAGCTGACTTAGGGCTAACCAGCCAGTAACTCTCACACTGAGGCATCCTCATGCCCTAGCTAGCTGCTCTGCAGTAGCTGGAGCACCATTGAAGCAGTCCTGGAAGACTGACTCCCCAGTTCCACTGCCAGCCCGGGCTGCTCCAAATGGGCTCCACATGCTATGCACAAATAAACTTCAGGTTATTCATGCACATTAATCACATGTATACACACCCCATTATGTCCCTTTTAAAAACATAAGTATCAGATGGTACTTTGTGAGGACTTTTCATATTTTTAATTGTCTGATTTAAGCTTGAATCACAATCCCAGAAAGCTTTAAGGATGAAGGCACATTTACAGTTGAATTATTTTTTTCAGGAAAAAAGAAAAGCAGGGAGTGTACAACTAGACTTGGAATTCTTGAAGCAGCTCTCAGAGGCCATACACTCTAGGGACGTGGTTGTCATGGGGGACCTAAACTACCCTGACACCTGCTGGGAGGAGCAGTCAGCCAAATCCAATTATTCGTGTAGGTTCTTAACCTGCATGCAGGACCTTCACCTAACAAAGAAGGTATGCAGACCCACTAGGGGAAATGTCTTTCTGGACTTGGTTTTGGATATGGGAGAGGACCTGGTAGGGGAGCTGCAGATTCATTGCCACCTTGGGGACAGTGACCACCAATAAATCTAATTTACCATCTGGCATAGGGTGGCTAAAATAACTAGTATGGTGGAAGTGCTCGACTTTAGGAAGGCTAACTTCAGTGTGCTACGGAGTGTAGTCAATGGTGCACTTCAAGATAGGAGTATTGGTGAGATGGGAGTCCAAGAAGGACTAAAGAAGTCAATCCTTCAGGTGCAGAGGAAGATGATCCCAGCACAAGGGAAAAGGGGGAAAGGAGCCAAAAAACTTCTTTGGGAAGCCCAGGGGAGCCTAAGAGCAAAAAAGAAGGCATATAAGCAATGGAAGCAGAGGGAAGCTACCAAGGAGGGGTATACTTACTTAGCCTGTATGTGCAGAAAGGTAGAATGGTCAAAGGAATTACAGAGCTGAGACTGGCAACACAAATTAAAGACAACAAAAAGTCTTTTTTTTAGGTATGTAGGGAATAAAAGGAAGGTGCAGGGCAGCATAGGACCCCTACTAAACAAGAAGGAACAGTTAACAGGGGGACAAGGCTGAGCTATTCAATGAGTTCTTTTGCCTCAATGTTCTTGAACAGAGGTGAAGAAAAGTCTCCTAATGGGCTCTTATACAGGCATCAGAAGGACACCATCCCATGAACTGTTGACGATGACTTGGTGCAGAGTCACTTGAATGGACTAACTGGATGTGTATGAGTCAGCAAGCCTGCATGAGCTTCATCTGAGAGTACTAAAGGAATTGGCAGAACCACTGGCTTGGCTGTTTAAATGCTTGGGTCAGGTCCCGGAGGACTGGAAAAGGGCCAGTGTGGTCCATATTTTCAAGAAAGGGAGGAAGGAGGATCCAAGAAATTATAGGTCAGTCAGTCTCACTTCCATCCTTGGAAAGTTCTTTGAAAAGATTATGTAGGATCATATCTGTGAGAGTCCGGCAGGGAAAATAATGCAACAGGGAACCAGTATGGATTCATAGCAGGTAAATCATGCCTGACCAATCTGGTTTTGTTTTATGACAGGGTCACAAACTGCTTAGACACAGGAGTAGAGGTGGATGTCATTTTCTTGGATTTTAGCAAGGGCTTCGATACAGTATCTCATCCCATTCTCATAAACAAATTAAGAAGCTGTGATATAGATGTTTACATGGTCTAGTGGGTGGCAAATTGGCTTCATGGTTGCACTCAGAAAATGGTAGTAGATGGGTCGGTATTGACCTGGAAGGATGTGGGTAGTGGGGTCCCACAGGGTTCAGTCCTTGGACCTGTGGTCTTAAATATCTTCATCAGTGACTTGGATGTGCGTGTGAAGTATATTCTGTTCAAGTTTGTGGATGATATTAAATTTTGAGGTAAAGTACAGACTCCAGAGGGTAGGCAACAATTGCAGGAATACCTGGACAGGTTAGAAAAATGGGCAGGACACAATAGGATGTAGTACACCAAGGACAAGTTCAGAGTGCTGTACCTAGGGCGCAAAAATATCCAGCACATCTACTGGCTGGGAAATGACCCTCTCAGCAGCACAGAAGTAGAAAGGGGTCTCAGAGTCATAGTGAACTCCAAGATGCACATGAGTCAACAGTGTGATGAAATCATCAGCAAAGCTAACCACAGTTTCACAAGTATCAGGAGATGCATGACAAATAGAGCCAAGGAGGTGATACTTCCCCTATATGCGGTATTGGTCAAACCACAGTTGGAGTACTGCATCCAGTTTTGGGCATCATACTTCAAGAAGGATGTTGATAGATTTGAGAGGATCCAGAGCAGAGCCACTTCTATAGCCAGGGGCTTACAGGGCAATCCCTATGAGGAGAGACTGAGGGACCTGAACCTCTTTAGCCTCCACAAGAGAAGGCTGAGAGGTGATCTTGTGTCCATCTACAAATTCATTAGGGGGACACAGGAAGGGATCAGAGATGCTCTGTTCACCAGGGTGTTTCTTGGGTTAACAAGGAACAATAGTCACAAACTGACAGAGACTAGATTTAGGCTAGATATCAGGAAAAAATTTTTCACAGTAAGGGTGTCCAAAATTTGCAATGGGCTTTCAAGGGAGGTGGTGATCTCCCTTACCTTGGGGGGTCTTTAAGAGAAGGCTGGATAGGCATCTGGCTGGGGTCATCTAAACCCAGCACTCTTTCCTGTCTAGGCACGGGGTTGGACTCAATGATCTGTTAGGTCCCCTCCGACCCTAGTATCTATGAATCTCTGAACTAACAACAAAAATTCATTGATTATTCAACCCAATGTGTTTCTGTGAGGTAATATACACCAATTTTCATAAGGGATGTCACATTAATAAGTTATCTCTTTTTAACATCACTAGATAACATACCATATAATACAGTAGTAAACCAGAGCTTGTAGACTTCAGGAGAAATCAGTTATATTGTTTTTTACTTCTTTTCCCATTTTTAAAGGTTTTATTGATTTCTGCTAAATGCTTTGTACAATAGTCTGTCTGTCTGCCTTCCTGCCTTCTTTCTCTCTGCAGCTATCCTTGGCAGAATTACCCACTGCCATTGAGGGCCTTACCACAGGGAAGGTGCCAGGCTTTGACAGATTACCCACTGAATTCTGCTAGACCTTTAGGTCTCTCCTTAGGCCAGACATCCTGAGAACCATCACTTGCATATTGTCATAGAGCAGGCAGCAGGCTTATTGCTGCCTCAGAGATTTACAACTGTGACTTGACACTAGAGGGCCTGGCAAGCAGGGATGTGGACAGGAACCAAAACTCTATTCCTCCTCTGAAATAGGAGAGAAGGGACGAAGGTAGCATGTAGTTCAAAGGTGGAAAAATCACCATGTGGTTTCCTACACATCTCAGTCAACAGGAGCCAGACAGAGCCATGACTGGGAGAGGAAAAGTCACAGTTTAACATGAATGGGCAGGAGGGAGAAGTAAAGAGAAGTAAAGAAAAATAAATGAAAAAAGTGAATAAAAAATTAAGGGACAAAAATCTTACATATGATAATATATAATCTTATATAATCTTACATATTTTGGGATTGGCTCAGGAGGGAGTTTGGTTAGTACTCACAACAGAACAGAGCTGAGACCCAGTGGGCTTGTTGCATACTACATAGGGGCAGAGCTCAGACCCAGAGGGCTCACTGCATGGGTTGTGTAAAGGGAGTTCTGACAGAGCCATTTCAAATGAATGGAAATTTACTTAAAATGAATACTGTGGGTCAAGCCAAGGTGAAGTGGCCAGGATCAGTGAAAGAGGAGGACTGGGTAGGGAAGGAGATAGTTGCCCAGAGCTAAAAGCCAATTACTCATTCTTATTATCATTACCAGTTAATTGGCTTTTTAACTGCTCCCCTTACATAAACAGGCAGTGAGCCAAATGCACAGGGGTGCTAAAGCAAGCAGCAAACTGGTGAGCTGCACCTGAGTGCTCAAAGTGATCAGGGTGTGGTGACCCTGGGGGTCACACTTCCTGGGGGTAGAAGTTGGTGTTGGCTTAGGACCAGCAGCACCCTTATGGACAGCAGAGTACAGAAGGTTTGAAAGCTTGGCCACAAGGAAATGGGAAAGGCTGGGAATAGATTATCCTGGGATGCTGAAGGAATGAAAATTGAGTGTTTCATCTATCCAGAAAAGACTAAGAGTATCCTGGAATGACTATCATAAAAGAAATCAAATATAACTTTAACTTGTTTTGCCATAACTTTAAAACATTTAGAAGGTACTTAGCATAAGATAGCACCTTTAGTGACTGAATGCTCTCATTTTAAGTGTTTTTATGATTTTTAAAGACTTAAAGATAATTGTAACACCACCATTGTTGAGCCCCAGCCCAAATCTGGGTCCGTGTCTGGTATGCAAAAACCAATATAAATACCAGGGTGGAAGTTTGAAAAAGAAAAGATTTTTATTGCCAGCAATAAAGGTGCAAGGTAGCAAGCACACGGATCATTATTTCTAAGCATCTTTTATACAGAAATTTTCAAAGGCTAGCAAGCATACTATTTGATGATTGGTTACAAGTGAATGATGCGAGCAGTCCTCTACTGAGCATGTCTCTATACCTGTGTTTTAACCATGTACCTCATTTCCGTGCATGTATGTTTCATTAGCATACTTTTTCTCCACCTAGGGGTGTGTTTTCTAGTGTTATAATGAGCCCTTTCACCTACTTTCCTGTGTATGCTTGTTACTTTCCTTCAAGGCCCCTTGCCTGGTACTGCCACCTCCTCCTTATCACTGCAGATGGGCATTTTTCACATAACAGTCTCACAGTCTCCTCTTTTATTACATCTTGGGAAGATGGTTTGAGGCCGTTCCCAACACCATCACCCAGCCAGTGGTGCCCATTCCAGAAGTCCATAAGGAGCTTCTGAAGCTTTTAGAGTAGTGTCATTGGTAGGTTCAGGATGGCCTACCTGGGCCCCAGAGTAGCAGCTGCCAGGTTGTTGATAGCCAGGGTTCAGACATGGTAGGAGAGGCTGATCAGGCACCACTGGTAGGAAAGGCTTACTAAGCAGCTGTGATCCCCTTACTGTACGGAGCTGAGATGTCAAAAATATATGGGAGACACCTCAAGATGTTGGAGACATATCATTAATGCTGCCTGCAGAAGATTCTTTGAATCCAGCGGGAAGATAGATGCACCTACATTAGCATCTTTTGCAAACAAACACCAAGAGCATTGAGATGATGATCATCCATAACATTAACTTCAATGGGCCAGCCAAACTCCCAAAGCAAGTTTTGCTCTCCCAGCTTAGTCAAGTTATATGCTCAAGAGGAAGGTAAAGAAAGTGCTTCAAGGATGTCCTCAAGGACAGGGGGTACATCTACAAGTGCTGTTAGTGTGCAGTAAGGTTACTGAAAGTTACAATAAAGTACAGTAAGCTGACCTGGGAAGGGGTCAACATGTGTTCCTGTTTGGGAGCAAATTTGCTCCCAAAAGGAACAGCTGAGACCAGGGATTCTCCTGCCTCCGTGCCCTGTTGTACCTCACTGCAGCAGCCAGGGGGATCTCCAGGCTTCCCTGGATGCCAGCCTGTAGCTGGCAGGGGGCAGAAGACTGGTCTCAATCTGTATGTGGTGGGGGGAGTGAGCTGTCCCATGGGAACTGGGTTGGGTCCTTGTTGGGTAGGAATGCTGCCTAGCAGCCATGTGGGAATCAAGAGTGTTTCAGTCTTCATCCCTGCTAGAAAAGGACTCCTCCCCAGCCACACAGGGATGCCTCTCCCAGCAATGTGAGGATTGTGAGGGTCCCGATCCCCAAGTTACTACCTAGCAATGGCCCTGCTGGACATGGGTATCTCTCCTGGTCACATGGTAATCAGGTCCTAATGCAACCCCCTACATGCCTAGGATCCAGCAGTCCTGACTGGTGGGACAGCTCTCCCAGACATATGGGAATCAGGACAATTCCAATCCCAATGTGGCAGGAAGACAGCTGCCCCTGGGGCTGGTATAGCTCCTCTCCCCACATTAGGCATTAGTCAGGCAACAGCATCCCTAGTCACCATCTACTCATGCACTACTGCACAGTAGCTAATACATAGTTAATCTACTATCTGGGAATAGGTAGAGAAAACTGTGCATTAGCCAAATTAATTTTGCAGTAGCTTGTGTGCATGGTTACACAGTGACACCTTACTGCACAGCAAATTACTCTACTGCACAGTAAAGTGTCTTTTATAGATGTGGTCAGTTTTATGGTACTCTAATAAGATCAGAGCGATCTTCATATGTAAACTTGGTCCTCTCTTCCGTCCTCTTGGGATAAGCAGAAAATCCATCTACTTCATCCTTTGTTTTTAAGCTATGGTAGAGTTCCAATATCTCACAATGTTTCCACAATAGCGATGTCTTAAGACAGATCTTAGTTATAGAGGTTTTCCACAGCTTTCACACAACAGGCAAAACTTGCACATGCTCACACCGCCCCCCCCCCCACTAAAGCTATCATTTCCTCTGAATGGAATTTCAGGAGTTGGTCAATGCATTGTAACAGCAAAGCAAGAGCTATTGAAGCATCTTCCCAAAGGCTGAGTGTATTGATAAATTACAATCACCTCTATGCTTTGGATTTTGATACTTCAAGTGAAAAATTCAGTTAAGTTCAATGGAATTGAAGCAAAGCACTCCCTGCCAGAATGCTTATGAGTTCATAGGCGGTGCACATACATGCACCACGTCACAAAATATTTTTTCCTGTGGCCACTTTTTTATTAATTTATTTAATTCTTTCATACTTTTTTCACAATTTTGGAGTGTTGTGCAAGTCTAAACTCTATAAGCTTTAAAAGTATATGTAATGTGTGTGAATATAGTAAGCACAAATACCTTAGACCATCTACTTTTTAGCTTATTATTACATTATATGATTTTATATTATAGTAATCTTCTTCAGTGTTCCTTTTGAAGCTATCCCTCTGGGTAGCCATGCAAAGGAGGTATATGGGAAATATGGGAAATATGTTGGGCCATCATATAAATACATAGATGAGTAAAATTACTTAAAACATGGTTATACCATCCATTCATTATTTGTTAATGCAGAATTATTACAGATAAGATAATGCACATGTTTTTGTTGTGTTTGATCAAAATATTCTGTTTTACAGGTATACTTATATGAGCAAAAGTATAAGGAGTAAGTTTTTTATCCAGGGCAAAACTTTGCCTGAGAGGGAGAGAGAGAGAGAAAGAGAGAGAGAGTTGTAGCCTATGCCCCTCATTATGCTGAAAGATTTGTCAAGGTTTAGATGCTTTTTATGTCAAGGTGTAAAGGTTTTTTAAAAGAACCCACTTTTTCTTTGCTTTTGCGCTTGCAAACGTAGTACAATTTAAGTAATAACCTTTAAGGTTGTGAAACAATATAAGAATAACCATAGATAGCATTAAGCATTAGCATAAGCAGGAAACTTCTGTGTTTCTTTCCTAATGCAGCTAGGATAGACACAGATATTTCTAACACTAAGATTTTTAGATTGATCATAGACTAATGCAGTATCTGGAGAAGCACAAGTTAAAGTCATGATAAGTACTAGGGTTGTGTGAAATTTTGCCAGCCATTTAATTTTGACACTGTTTTCACTCATTATGAGCTTGAAACAGCTAAATCAAAATGAGACAAAAGGCTTCAAAATAGCATTGAAAAAAACGTTTTGAAAATTTTGAAATATTTCAAGTTTTGAAGCAGTCAGCACTGCAAGCAGGCTGTAGAAGGGAACTGTGCCAGATGAGCCCTATGATCTTCTGGGGCTGAATTCTCAACCCCAGCACAATGATAGGGGACTGAGTTCCCCTCCCCACTGTAACCATCAGGCTAGGGAGGGGAAGGCAGCCCAGCTGGGCTGAGTTCATTTCTCCAGCCTGATGGTCATGCTGGCATTGGGAACTTAGACCATCTGAGCTGACTTCCTTTCCCCAGCCTGATGGTCATGCTGATTTCTCATCCCCAACCCAAACTAGTGCTGGGGAGGGGAACTGAGCAATCAGGTGCAACCTGCTGGGAGCTCACTAATAAACCAATTTACTTTTACCCGGCTTCTGGGGTAATTTACTGCACCCTCTCTCACTGGGGAATTAACTTCTTATTCTTCCATGACATCAAGGCCTGGCAGACAAGCACCAGAGAGAAAGATTTCCTGTTTACCCGACATGGTCACAGTGAGCAATCAAGAAAAGCACAACCCCTAATTGTCTACTCCAGCATTTGCACCAATAAGTTGTCACCAACACTTTCCAAAAACAATCTGGATTACCTGTTCACTGCTGTATTCTTCTTCCAGAAGATGTCAGGGTGATTGAAGTCTCCCATACGAACCAGGGCCTGTGATCAATAAACTTACACTAACTGTTTGTAGACAGCCTTATCTACCACATATTCCTGGTCTGGTGGTCTATAGAATACCCTCCACCATGATATCCACCATGATTGGATGCTGGTATTCTGCATGTGTGTGTTTGTCAGGGGGGTGCATGAGAGAGAGTGAGAGAGAGAGAGCATGTGTCCCAGATGCCTCTTATAGTAGGTTCCCCCTACTACACATCTGACTGGTGACACCACTGGCTTCTTTGGAAAGTGAATAACCCTCCCAGATAGAAGTGGTGGTGCAGACTGCCACCTACCTCTCAGGGTATGGTAAGCCCTGCTCCAGGGACTCTTCTCTGGGCCAACAGAAACACAGTTCCCAAGAGGGAACCTCAGGATGGTGGCTGTGGAGGAACACTCCCCCTCACTCTCTTATTCAGAGGTGATGGGTGCCAAGATGGTGCTGGGACAGAAGATCTGATGTGTGGCAGATCTGGTGACTAATGGCCTGAGGAAGCAGGAAAGCATCCAGCATAGTCCACTCCAGGGATCAGCAGTGGACTAGGAGAATGGGAGCCAACTGACTGAGACCCAATGCTGGAACCATGAGGAAGCTGTCCAGGCCCAACTCATTACCCCCAACTGGTGGTTGTTGCCCTATATGCACTGGCCTTCCAAGCAGAAGGAATGTTCAGAATGGGGTGGGGGGGAAAGCATGGCCCACAAGCCCACAGGTCTTTGGCAGAAAAGCCCAGTAGCTCTAGCTCACCCCTTCCCTCTGCTGGGAAGCCCAAAGGGTGTTCTTCCAACCCCTGTGGCCCCACTCCTAGTCCGAATCCCAAAGCAGCATAGCCTTGGCAGGGATAGGCAGCCCTTCAGCATGAGACAGCTGCCTGACATGAGCCTCAGGTGTTGAGAAGAGCTGTTAGTCTGTTGCCCTTGAAGTGAGAGATATTGGAAGTTAAGAGGCCAGGGGTCCCTTGTGGGAGAGCCAGTAGTTTTCCTTGCCCACTGTGGTGATACCTCCAAACCCACAGTCCTTCCACTCCCCCCTGTCCAGCAGCTACCTCTCAGATCATAGCTGTCAGGCAGACATTGGGCCTGGGATCATGCAGCTGCCCAGCTCCTACATGGAGAAGTCCCTGGTCTTGACTCTGGACTCCTGGAAGTAGAGTACCAGGTCAAAAGCCCCTAAACCTGTTCCTCCCCTCCAAATTTTAATGTTTGTTAAGTTCAGTTCCTGCAGCATCCCCCTTGATCCCAAGCCCCCTTCCAGTTTTTGAAAGGGAATTTGGGGTTTCAAACACCACCCCTACTGCTGCCACCAAAGGTTCGCTGTTTTGTGTTAATTGGAAGGAGAGACCAAAGTGAGACACAGGTAATGTTCAGCAGGTTTTCTTTATAAAACACATTTAAGGGTGAACAACCATAACATGCAAGGCAACCAATTGTTTAGATGCAAGGGTCATGGTGGATGTTATCTATCTGGACTTCAAGAACGCCTTTGACAAGGTATCTCATACCATCCTTATAATTAAACTGCCTTGGATAATTACACAGTAATGGGTAGCAAATTGGCTCAAGGGTCACTTTCAGAGGGTGGTAATGAATGGACCGGTGTCACCCAGCAAAGATGTGGGCAATAGAGTCCCTCAGGGCTCAGTTCTTGGACCAGTGCTGTTCATCTTCATCAGTGATCTATATGAGGGGGTGGGAAGCACCCTGTCCAAATTTGCAGACGACACAAAGTTATGGGGTGCAGCTAACACCCCGGAGAGGAAGAACCAGATCCAAGCTGACCTAGACAGGCTGGGGAAGTGGATAGAGAGCAACAGGATGCAATTCAGTAAGGACAAGTACAAGGTGCTACATCTAGGGAGGGAGAACTGTCATCATACCTACAGGCTAGGGGGCAACCTTGTTAGTTCTACTGAGGCAGAAAAAGATCTTGGAGTCATTGTTGACTCCAGGATGAACATGAGTCACCAATGTGATGAAGCAGTTGACAGATCCAATCGTTCCTTGTCATGCATCCTTAGGTGCTTCACAAACAGGTGCAGGGAAGTGATTCTTCCCCTCTATGCGGCACTGGTCAGACCGCAGCTGGAGTACTGTGCCCACAGTTCTATATGCCACAGTTCAAGTGGGATGCGGACAACCTGGAGAGGATCCAAATAAGGGCCTCTCACCTGATTAGAGGCCTGCAGGGAAGGCCCTATGAGTAAAGGCTAAGGGATCTTAACCTCTTCAGCTTCTCCAAGAGAAGGCTGAGAGGGAAACTTGTGGTGGTGTACAACTTCATAAGGGGAGAGAAACATGCAGTAGGTGATGATCTGTTCACCAGAGCATCCCCTGGAATGACAAGGAACAATGGCCATAAGTTATTAGAGAGAAGGTTTAGGCCGGACATTAGGAGAAAGTTCTTTATGGTCAGGGTTTCCTGTGGGGTCCCAAGGGAGCTGGTGCTTGCCCCATTCTTGGGGGTCTTCAAGAGGAGACTGGATGGGCACCTGGCTTGGATCACATGATGCCAAGGTTGGTGACTCTTCTTGCTTGCCAGGGGCAGGGGATTGAACTAGATGGCCCACTGAGGTCCCTTCCAACTCTATGAATCTATAAACATTTTAAACTGAGGTACCTCTTTTCCTCGCATTGCATTTCCCTGCACACTGGTGTGCCTCTGGTGGGACTTGGGAGGTAGAAGGGAAGGTGCCTGGGCAGGATGGGTTGTGGGCAGTGATGCCCAGGATGCAGGGGCAGAGGAACCCAGGGCTGGAGACCCATGGCCGAATGCTGGGGCAGAAGCATTCAAAGCCTTCCAGCCCTACTCACCTGGGGAGGGCTCCCAGTCCACATGGTTGAGGAGCTAATTAGCCAGGGTTTTAGGGGTCTGGACAGTGTATATAGGCACATGCACACACACATACACACACACACGCATGTAGATATAATTGTATTGCAATAAGGTATGTATTTTAACTAGTGTATACATAGCAGAAGGGGCTGTCACTGAACTTTATATAATTATAGCACTTAGGAAGTGGAGGACCTAAGTTGTAGCCCCTCTTTAGGAAACTAGAACTTATCTCTCTGAATCCTTAGAGCTAGGCTCTTCAAACTTCTTAAAGTCATTTTCATAGCACTTTCTTTTGCCATGAAGCCTACACTTACCCTATAGACTGACCTGGAGCCCCTTGCCTCCTGGCCCACTCCACCATTAATGCTAATCTCTTTGAAAATCTCCTGATGTCTTATTATGGAACCTCAAGGTGACATGGAACAGAGTTTGAAAACCAGTGCCTTAGAAAATATGTTGCCCATCATATTATATGAAAGCCTTTTGAAGTTGCACTATTTAGGAAGAAAGAATATATCTTGTAAGAATAGAATTAGGCTTCTTCCCTCTCTTTCTGCCTAGAGTTCATTGATGAAGACCCTTATCTAGAAAGGATAGCTCTAACTTCTAATCATTTCTATCCACCCCCAAAGAACAGTGTTAATTTTTTTTATGCCAGTCATATGTAGCAAAACTCCCAAGTTCTCTTTTTTATTTATTTTAAAATGCATTCCCTCGCCTTCCCCACTCATTCCTGACTTTTTCTTTCCCTCGCTATTCCCTATAGATAAGAATAAGTAAGCTAAGATGTAGGATAAGTTTTAACATTTTATTTAGTTGGTACATTTTATTTTTCTCTCCCCTCTTTGCAAATAAGTACCCTGCTATTTTAATATTGATACCCACTGTTTTATAAGTGATCATTATTATGTTTGTACTGCTTTTATATTGTGTGATTACTGTTTTAGGCCTATATATGTAAATTAGCTTAAGTCATATTAAGTTTCCATTTTGTATGTCAAGTCTCCATCTTGTGTCCTCTGCCTGGGCATTCTCTGTGTTGCAACTGTATGATTCATGTATCCCTCCCATGTAAATTGGTTCCCAGATGAATGAGAGTGATTGGAAATGATTGAAATATAATGGGAGAAGGCCTTTACTGAATGGCCTGTAATGACTGGACCACCACCTCGCATTGATTGAATCAGGAACCACAGACCTCACCCAGGAACAGAGACAAGAACCCAGATTTTGAAAGACAAAAGATCCTGTAGGACCAGCAAGTCTACCATTGTACCCCACCATTACAGACACCCAAAACTGTACATCCCTGCATGGAGCACACATGCTTAGTACAGCAGGGATTGACCCTGGCCTGGGCATGCCTCCTGTCACTGGGGTCACAAAAGGTCTGCCCCTATAAAAAGGGGCAGTGAAGACAGACCCAGTGGGATGCCCCCTCCATCTGGACCAGCACCATGTCACACCACCTATCCACCCAGAAGCCATGCCAGTGACTCCCCTCTGGACAACACCTACTGGACAAGGATCCCTTTCCAGCCTGGATAGGTAGCCATCATCTCCCACTCCCTCTTCAACAAAGGACTTGGACTTTGCTTCTCTTCCCTACCTGGACTCCAACCCTTCCACTGAGTCTCTTTCTCCTGCTGTCATTGTGAGAGTGTGTGTATGTGTGTGTGTGTGTCCATGTGTGTGAACCAATAACTTCATGGGGCTGTGTATTGTGTTGTCTGTTTAATAAAACTGTTATTTGGACCCCTAAGTTGGGTTTTGCTTTACTATGGTTTAGCCCTGCTTCAATCTCTTCTCCTCCCCCTCTAACTTCTGTCTCACTTCTTCCACTCCTGCTTCTGGCTCACTGACACCTATCCTGAGCTCCTCTTTACCTCCAAACCCCCTGTTTCTTTGCCACTGTCTTATCCTCACTGCCTTTTTCTGTTCTCATGAGCAACCAGGTTTCTGCCTCAGTTTCTTTCCTGGCTGTCTCCTCTTTGCCTCTACTTATCTGTCCATCCCCCTCTCCCATTATCTCAGCTGTCTACCTCAGTTTCCAGCCCCAGTCTACCTTAAATATACCGAATCCTCAGGTCCTCAGCCAGCTTCTCTGTAGTCCACCTATTCTAATCCCAGTACTGGCAACTGTCACTCCCTACACTTTAAGTCTCATTCTCTCTCACCTTAACCTTCACCCAAGTATCCCAGATACCCCAAGGACACACATACACACTGTACCATCCAAGTTAGGAACTTACCTGTGTGTATGAGTAGGAGGGTTGTATGTGTGTGAACTGGTAAGTGTGTGTGTGTATATATATACCTGTGAGACATAGATGTAAATGTGTGCATGATATATGACTTAGTGATCTGTGTCTAACTTTTAGGGTGTATGGTGTATGTGTTTGACTTGGTAATAGGTATGCATGTGCCTAGGCTGGTTTGGATGTGTATGTGCCTGAGCTGGTAGTGTGTATGTGTATGCACCTAATTGATTTGTGTGTTTTTACACAAGCAATTGTACCACACCCTCCTGTCTAACAGCATAATATTGAGATCCTGAGAGTTGGCCTGACCCTACAGGGCAACACATACTTAAAGTGTAGGAGAGAATTATAGGCCCTAAATTCTAGGCTTGCATGTTTGACTGATTCAGAGCTTCAAGGAATTGTCTATCTGTTGCACTATAATTACAGTGCATTGGAGCAGCCTCCAGGTTCGTGTACAGGCACCCCTACTTCTCACATTCTTTCCTGCCTAAAAGTTAAGTGAAGCTTTGTTCAGCACCACTACACTTATATCATTTTTTAGGTCTGGGTCCTAGTGCATACTAATTAAAAAGATAACTGGAACTATTTAAATGTGGTTCCATTTAAAGATTTATAGATTATTTTATTTTTAAGGTTGGCAGAAGTATTTCTTTGTTTCTATATTTAGTATGATTTTACCTTTTTTTCTTCTCCTTTATACTGGTATAAATAAGGGGTAATGTGACTGAAATCAGTGGATATATTTTGGCGTAAGAGCTATGTATTCTGAGAGTCTACGTCATCTGTTCAAGTTCATTACACATCTCCACTACTACAACTCATTTACTTTAGAAAGTCTTCTTGTCACACTATTCTGGATAAGCTTGGAGGAGGTACACGAAGAGAAGGAGGCTTTTTTTCCCTACCCCACTCAAACTCTGCAGCCGGTTATTCAACTTTTACCATCACATGACAGTCTTTTTCGATTGATTTCATATGCTGCCTTATTTTCTTTTTCATTTTTTTTGGCACAGTTGAATTATTCAGTTGAATTTTGATCTTTTCAAAGCCTAAGATACTGACTATCATTCCAAGATTTGTTTCTAAAGTAAAAATTCTGCTTGGGTGTGTGGTTCATTTCTTTCAATTACTTCAGCTGCAGTATGTGCCTGGCTTTCTGTCATCTGCATTACAATAACAGTGACTTCCTAGTATATTCTGGCATGTAGCCAAGGAGGCAGAGTAACCCTGTGTCTCCTTGTGCTTTCACTGACACTTCAATGAACTACTGCTGTCAGCAGAAAAGTACAATAAATCAAGGCAGTTTCTTCTCTTGAAACCTTATGATAGAATTAAAGAGTATTTTAATATTTTATAAGAGACTGAGAACATCTGTTAAGATGCAGCTGGATGAGTCTTGGGCTAATAGAGTAGATGCATTTTGTGATTGTCAATTTAAGTAGGTGCTTTTTTTCCCCCCAGCTGCCTTCCCATAGTTAATCTTTCTACAATAACATTCATTGTCATTGAGTGGTCAGAGTAATTTCCACTCACAGCATAGAGGGTTCTTTTGGAGCGGGGGGCACAATTAATTCTATTTAATTAATTTATTTCAGGATTGTATCATCAGAACTAAAGTTCTATAACCCTCTTTGGAAAGAAGGGTGGGAATAGGAAATCAACTTTGTACTCAAGAGATAAATTTTAGAATCCATAGAGTTAAGATAAAGAGCTAGGAAGGCTATCAAATAATCAAGATTTAATCTTGCTTGGATTTTCTCTGGTATATATCTGCCACTGCCGATGGTTATTATGTATTTACTACTGTCAAGTTGTAGTCTGCACAACACATATGTTGTAATCTGAAGAGCTGACAGCTATGGGCAATGCCTCCATAAACTCCACCCTTTTACTTTCTGCATAATATCTTCTGGCTTTTCTAGCAAACAGCAGCTAGTACTTTGAGTGCCTGCCTGTTTTTCAAAGAGATTGAAGCCCTGATCCAGTAGAACACTTGACCAGGATTTATGTGGCTCAGAATAAACTGTGAAGTGAAAATCTATGCTGTATATAAAACGTGCTATATATATATGCTATATGTATATACATATATATAATGTGATCACTATTAAGTGTTCGGACCTTTTACTTAAAGCAAGTGAGTTAGCTACAGTGAGTTGACTCATATTTATAAAACTAAGCATGAGCTCAAATGATTTTATACGACTGATGCCAACTTTAGGAAAATCTCATTGACATGGATACAAGTCTAATAGGAAAATTTAATTAAGATGGATTCAGGTCTGGAGCAGGCACCAGGCCTAGCCTGAAACTTTGCATCCAATGGGAGAGAAAATTATTCACTGCTCTCCATCCATTTTATTAAATGCAAGAGGCAGTGGTTCAGCTTCAAGAAGAAAGCTAGACAAAAGTCTGGGTAATGCCTAGCTAGTGGCCTGGAAAATGAGTGAGATGTCGGGTCAAATCCCCTTTGGGTAAATGTGGGCTAGTGTCAGGGCCTCATAATTTTTATTAGTATTGGAAGGGCCTTCCTCTTATTTTTGACAGGTCATAATTTTGGGATTTACATTTAAGTACTTATAGATGAAACTACCTACATGCCTATCTGCATTGTAGCCTACAAAGCACCTGCAGTAGCTTTGTGGATGCATGCATATTAACAATATAAACTGAATAGGATCACTAACTGTGTTTAAGTGCCATAAATTGTATTTACTGGGCTGGAACATTGTGTGTCCAAAGTGAAATAGTATTCTCACCATAGTGATACCCTATGGGATTACGCCAACTCTCAGGATCTTAAAATGGTGCTGTTAGGAAGGTGTGATACAATTGCACATATATAAACACACAAATCAATTACATGCATACACACACACACTACCAGCTCAAGCACATACACATCCAAACCAGCCTAGGCACATGCATACCTATCACCAGTTCAAGCACATATACTATATATACCCCAAAAGTTAGACACAGATCACTAATTCATATATCATGCACAAAATGCCATATACACACACACACACATACATACGCGCGCACACACTCTCCCTCACACTAGCAACTCAGATACACATGTTCAAAATAACTAGTTTACGTGCATGCACGCTTATCACCAGTTTAAGCTCATACACACTACACACAACAAATTTAGACAGAATCAGTTACCAGTTACCAACACCTGCACATGTAATACACATACATGGATTACTAATTCATATACCACACACACACACAATGATATCTATACATGTATATATATATGTATATTCACTAATTCACACACATACCACCCACCTACACATACACATAAGTGAGTTCCTAAGTTGGCTGTTGTGATGTGTATGCATGTATGTATGTATGTGCTTGGTGCACTTGGGATACCTGGGGAAAAGTTAAGGTAAGGAAGTAGAAGCATAGGGAGTGAAAGTTACTGGGACTGGGATTAGAACCGGTAGATTAAAGGAGCCTGGGCTGAAGAATTGAGGCTTGGGGATAACTTTAGGTTAATTGATCTTAATTGATTACAAGACAATGCCCAAAGCCTGCAGAATGGGGAAGCATATTGGCACAGAGTCTGGAACTGGAGGCAGAGCTACAGGGGTGCTGAAAAGGTAGATGGGGAGAGGGAAAAATGGGACTAAGGAAAAGTGTGGATTCTGGGAGCTTTGGGTGTGGGGAGCCAGAGGATGGGACAACTAGTGAAGCTGCAGGGAGTGGTAGTAGGTGCTGGGAGCTGGAGAAAGGCTACAGCTGCTGGAGAAAACTGCAGGACAGCCACAAGGAGCTGAAAAGCTACAGGGGTGGGGGAGAGGGACTACAGAAAGTGTGGGAGAAGCCTGAAAACAGAGAGATGGACAGCATAAAATCACAGGAAAAGCAGCAGAAGAGACTGAAAGGCTGAAGGTGCAGCTAGAAAGTAGAGAAAGGCAGCAGAAAGTCACAGGGAAAAGGCAGTAGGAGCGTGGGGAGCAGGGGGACAGCAGAAAATTACAAGAAAAGTGGCAGGAGACACTGAAAGGCAGCAGGGGCAGTGGGAAAGCAGAGAATGGCAGCACAAAGTCACAGGGATAAGGCAGTAGGAATTGAGAGAAGATCAGGAAACTAGTGAAGAGTGTTGGGAAATGGAGCTGAGAGAGAGAATGAGGCTGGAATTTAAGATAAGGAAGGGACTGGGATTCAGTAAAACATAAACCAACTCAAGGTTGCAAATGACAGTGGTTTTATTGAACAGTTACAGGGGAGATGGTGACACAATGTCTTATTAGTTCCCTTGCGCGCGCACACACACACCCATACACACACACATACATACAATGGCAGCAGGGGTTAGAGAGGCTTGAAGTCCACTGAAGTCCAGGAGGACACAGAGAGATAGAGAGAGTCCAAATTGTAGGAGGAGATGTGCAGGAAATATCTACCTATCCAGGCTGGAAAGAGGTCCTTGTCTAGTAGATGTTGTCCAGAGGCGGGGTCACCGACATGGCCCCTGGGTGGATAGGTGGTGTGGCATGGTGCTGGTCCAGATGGAGAAGGTATTCCACTGGGCCTGTCTTCACTGCCCCTTTTTAGGGGCAGACCTTGTGTGACCCTTGTGATAGGAGACATGCCCAGGCAAGGATCAGCCCCTGTTGTACTGGGTATGTGTGCTTCATGCAGGGATGTGCAGTTTCGGGTTTCTGTAATGGTGAGAGTTGCTGATTCTACAGGATATTTTGTCTTTCAAATGCTGGGCTCTTGTCTTTGTTCCTGGGTGAGGTCCATGGTTCCTGTAGGAATCAATGTTAAGTGATGACCCAGTCATTACAAGGCCATTCAGTAGAGGTCTGCTACCATTGCATTTCTATCATTACCAATCATTCTCATTCATCAGGAAACCAATTTACATGGGGGGGGGGTATGTGACTCATACAGTTGTAACATGGGATGCCCGGGCAGACGACACAAGATGGAAGCTTGACATGTAAAATGGAAACTTGACATGACTTTGGTTCACTTACAGACACAGGCCTAACCATATAATATCCACATGAAACAGTAAAAATCAATACAAAAATGATAATACTAAAATATAAAACAGTAGATATCCAAAACAAAAAACTTGCTACCGAAATAAAAATGTTTAAAGCTTAGCCTAAATCTGAGCTCACTTATACTTATCTATAGGGAATAGAGAGTAAGAGAAAAAGTGAGAAATGGTTGGGGAAGGGGAAGGGGAGGGAATGCATTTTAATATAAACAAAAAACAAACAAGCTGGGGGTTTTGCCACAATAGAGTGCTGGGCCAAATTTGTAATATGAGTTTCCTACTTAGTGGCTAATAAAAGGTAACGGAGCCAATCTTTATGGAGTCTGGAAATAATTCTCTCTCTTTTCTTCCAAATGTAAGAGAATTATAAATGTGCAAGGCTTTGACTAATATGTCCATTCAAGAAATCACAGATAGCTGTACATCAAAGCTCAATGATAAGAATTTATTTTTCATAATTCATTTGAACTCTATTTTTTCATATTTGGAGAGAAAGAAGTGGAATAGAGAACAACCACATTTACCATTAATAGAACACAGAAATAAAGAAGGGGTAAAAATAGAATAGTAAAAGAAAATATTGGATCCTAGCCTTAGAAATAATGCAAAGCCAGCTTAATTCTTGCAACTTCATAAAGAAAAATAATGACACTTATTAAAGTATATTGATTTCTTCTTCCTTGTGGAGAATTTTGATTTTAAGAAAAATGTCTCTGTAAAAAATGAAGTTTTGGCATTTCTTCAACTATAATTATAACTCTTGTTTTCAGTTTTTAATCAGTTATTAAAATAACCAAGCCAAAAATGCTTAAAATCAACTTGTAAAAATATTTTGTCTGGCTGTGAAAGAGCTTCTTTTTCCTCTCTTTTTTTGTCTCAACCAAAACAGAAGAAAATCTTTGCCAGAAAATGTATCGATAATGTGTTGTCCAAACCAGCTAAATCATTTTGTAAGCGTCAAGACAGAATGAGTAAGTAAGAACTGGATCATCTCAATGAGCAGTTTGGAGGACAAAAAGACAATGCCTCACTCAATCATTCTGTATCTTTCAATGAAGTGGAAATAAAGCTATAATCTCATATTTAATGGGATGTCTCTGTTCTCACTCATGTTCATATCACAAGGATAAAAGACCCTATGCCTTGCTCCACTCTTTTATTGTTCGTTTCACTTTCTCTAAGTACAGTTTTATTTAGAGAAAAGCAAAGAGTTTTATTTAGAGAAAAGCAAAAGTATAGTTTTTCTTAGAGAAAAACAAACCCTATCCACATATTTGGTCCTCCAATTCCTATTAAGCTTGCTCAAGATTAATCCGTGCATCTGAAGGCAGATTTTTCCTCCAAATATGTACTTAGTGGTTTAGCTTCATTCATGTCATTCTTTACAATTTTAATCCATCTCAGGAGCTCTCCAACACTTTTTAGTAAAGTCAGTCATAATGTTTGATCATCATGAGATCCTGAAAACTCAGTTAAGGCAAAATCCACTGTATTCTATACATCCTTGATTTTCCATTTTCTTAAGCCATTTTATTCATAGATTCATAGATGCTAGGGTCAGAAGGGATCAACAGATCATCAAGTCCAACCCTGTGCCAAGGCAGGAAAGAGTACTGGGGTCAGATGATCCCAGCCAGATGCCTATCCAGCCTTCTCTTAAAGACCCCCAAGATAGGGAAGAGCTCCACCTCCCTTGCAAGCCTATTCCAAATTTTGGCCACCCTTACCATGAAGACATTTTTCTTGATATCTAGCTTAAATCTGGTATCTGTCAGCTTGTGACCATTGTTCTTTATTACCCTGGTGAACAGAGCATCTCCAATCCCTTGCTGTGTTTCCCTAACGAATTTGTAGGCAGCCACAAGATCATCTCTCATCCTTCACTTGTACAGGCTGAAGACGTCCAGGTCCCTCAGTCTCTCCTCATAGGGCTTGTCCTGTAAGCCCTTAATCGTAAAAGTGGCCCTCCTCTGTATCCTCCCAAGTCTATCAACATCCTTCTTGAAATACAACACGCACAACTGAACTTTGTCCTCCAACTGTGGTCTGACCAATGCCGCATAGTGGGAAAATATCACCTCCTTGGTTCTAAGTGTGGTTAGCTTTGATGATAATTTCATTACACTAAGGAATCATGTTCATCTTGGAGTGGACTCCAAGATCCCTTTCCACTTCTGTGCCACTGATAGGGTCATTTTCCAGCCAGTAGATTTGCTGGATATTTTTTTACCTTAGGTAAAGCAGTCTATTGTTAGAGAATCAGGGTGAAATCCTAAATCATCACTCCTGAATTGTAATCGTGTCCAAATGTAGTTGTTCTGGTATTTATGAAGAGTTCTGATTCTTTTTCTACTTGCATACCTCTGTCTTCCTTCTTTTTGCCCTTATAAGCCTGCTCCATTGCAGGGGCCATAACAAGCATCTTAGCCTGAGCTGATTGCCTAGTCGGCTACACCTATTTAGAGGGTCTGGCTGGCAGCCCCATTCCAATTACACCTAGTTCTTGGTATATCCTGATTTCAGCACCAGCTTTTGGCTCCTAAACTCCTAAACTTGTTCTGTGATTTGGACTCTGTCCCTGGATTACTTCTCAGATCAGGTAACTTAGTTTCTGATTCCTGACCCTCCTGACTCAGATTGTGGTTTGATTCCTGGCCTTTCCCAATGGCCTAACCATTAAGCAAGACTGCCCACAACCAGGTCCCTACAATCAAAGGTTCCACTCAGATGTAGCTATATAGGCCCTGTGGCAGAATACCATTGCCCAGGCAGGAACATAACATGTATAAAATTTCAAAAATATGGCTTTTTTAATGAAAAATAATGTAATTTTTAGTGCAATAGCTAGAAGTTAACTCATTTTAGTGCATAAAGATGAAATGTAATTTAGCATCAGCATGTACATTTGGTTGAGACAGCTCTATTTTAAAATTCCATATTTTACTTTTCTTACCCCAATACTTATGAATTACAGTATTTTGAATTAATGTATTCTACAGTTCCATATAAATACTCTTAGAAAGCTTAAGCTCTAAACCAGTGCCACTCATGGTTTTGGCCCCCCAGGGCAGAAGAATGCTGGAGGCCACTCCATGGGCCAGGATTGGACTCCAGGGCCCAGAACTGTCTCTGCCTGCCTGGGATTGGACTTCAGGGATCCACAATGACCTACCACTAGGGAAGGCACAGTCGAGTGCCAGGGAAGTGCAACAGCATGGGGTGCCTAGACCCTGGCCCAGAGAGGGGCATTTGAAGAGCCCAGGTGTGGGCATGGTGACCCCCAGACAGGGGACAGCATTTTAAGGAGCCCAAGTGGGGACGTAGCAAGCCCCAGAGAGGGGGCAGTATTATTGAGGAGCCCCAGCAGGGGCACGGTGAGCCCCAGGAGAGGGCCATGTGAGTAAGAGGCCAAGTGGGGGCAAGGATCAGGAAGCCCAGAGCTGGCATAGCAAGCCCTGGAGGGGGGTGGTATTATTAAGGAGCCCAGCGTGGGCACAGAAAGTCCCTGAGAAGGAGCAGGGGACTATTGAGAAGCCCAAGATGGGCGTAGCAAGCCCGGGAGTAGGCCAGCATAGCAATAGACTTCAGAAAGGGGCAGGGTGCTGTGGGGTCCCTGGCAAAAGGGGATAGCAGCACAGAACACCCAGGAGAAGGACAAGGTGCCACGGTGGTCCTCGGCAAAAGGGGATAGCAGCACAGTGTACCCGGAACAGAAAGGGTAGCAGTGCTGAGGGCCTGAAAGGCCGGACGCTCAATATGAAGTCCCTGACGGATAAGGGTCCCCAAGAGGGACAACATTACAGAGAAGGCACAGAGGGGGCGCAGAGGGCCCTAGGAGAAGGGGCAGTAGTAGAGAGGAAGCCCAAGGGAAGGGCAGTATTTTGGAGGAGGCCCGAGAGAGCGGGCAAGACTACAGAGGAGGCCTGAGAGAGCGGACGTGTATTTTGACGGAACAATGTCTTTCCCATCTGCGAGGCTTGGGGTGTGGTATTAGGGGTTGGTAGGAGCCATGTGTAACCCATAAGGCTAGGGTGCCTGGGGAGCACCCATTATACAGGGAGATCCCAGAAAGTCCGGGGAACTATGGGGACGGAGGTCCCAACTAGCCGTGCCCAAGGCGGTGTAAGGCAGCCTCCCAAACTGACTGAACAGCCAAGACGTGGTGGGCGAGAATAAGAGGGCACCCTTGGGCCAGACTGGACATGGTGAGAGGGACCTCAGGAAGATCATGGCCCTCCTTGGAGGTCCACCCTTGCAACACTGCCCAAGGAGTTTATATGATCAAAAAATAAGATAATTGTAATCAAAGTAACTTGCTCAGGCCATATAAGAGAACTAGCAATATAAACTTGCTATTTTGAGGTCTAAGCAAGTGCCTATATATTAGACTAGGTTGTCTTCCTCACCTGAGGAGTATATCAGTGTGTATCACTTAACAGGCATCCAGTAAATCTCATTTATATAATTTTAAAGCTTATTCTCAGTCACGACTATTGAACGTGTGATAAAACTTAATATTTTCACTTCCAATTGACTTTTCAGGTTTGAACTGAGCTATTTAGATGACAAAACCCCTTTAGGTTAGAGTGTGTTTTTTAGATTATGTGGCAGGGGTTATGGAGATCAAATACTAGGGAGGCTGTGGGTGAAACTATGAGAAAGGCATGAATCTGGTAAATAATCCTATCTCTCCACTGTTGATATTTTATCTTTTTGTGGCTTCCTATTTCAGTTGCTGCTCTAATTATCCATAAGACGTCACCTGGAAATCAGAATAGGAATCTTCTGATATTCTGATGACTAGCCTAGATTGTTTCTGTAGTAAAGTGTTTTCCTAGTTTGATTCTGAAATGTGCAATATAAACTACTCCTATGATAGCAATACAAATGAACTTATTTTAAAATATGTTGTATTCCCTAATTAGTGCCTAGATTCTCGAAGGCATTTCAGAAAATAGATAATTTTAACCATGAAGTCAATGAGATTGTGTCCATGTTAGTTATGCAGTAACTTAAGTACCTTGGTTTAGCTAGACGGCTGAACTCTTAATTTTGTCCAGTTTAGTTAATTTGTGAAATTATTTGCATTTTGGATGTAATCATACTCCCATCTGAAGTCAGTAATGGTTTGTGTTTTCATCCAGTTATTCCTGTATTGAGCTATTTGGTTTTACTTTGCATTCACTCCTGCAACCCCAGAAGTAATCAAACTGATTGTTGCATATCTGATTTAAGGAGATATTTTAGTCCTGCCAAGATACTATAGCTGAAGCATATTACATAATTACATTTGGGAGCCTGTGCTTTCTCTGAATTTATGAGCTTGTAAAACCTTAGTGCTATTTTTTAATCTGATTGAATTCAACACAGTTTCATTGAATTTAGTGTAACTATACTAGACTATACTATCTGTGGATTTAGCCCTTAATATTTAATCTAGATTTCTATTTCCCCCAAAGACTCTTTTAATTAATTTCAATGTTGTTTTTTTCTGTTATCTGACAAGCCTTGTGGGAGATTATTTGAATATTTAATTACATTTTGGAGTCTCAACCATATTTACTTTGATAAATCTCCAAAACAGTTCAATTCCATTTGCTTCTTGTCAAAGTATTAAGCTTTGTACTGGCCAAATCTTCAGGTAAGACAAATTGGCATAGCTAAATATAATTAATTGTGCTAAGCTGATTTATTATTAGCTATAGATCTTGTCCAAGGTTCTTCATAACAGCATCACTGGGTGAGTCTACACTTTCATTTAGGCCAACATAAATTTACTGAGCATTAAGTGGGAATAGGCTGGCATCTACACATGCGAAGGACTTGTGATTAAATTTAGTCCCAGATCAGAGCAGCCTACATGTGTCCCTATGGCCACAAGGGGAAGCTCCAGCCTCTGGCCACATGGCTGGCAGTCCTTGGGACTAACTTAAATCGCATGTTGAAGCCAGTAGAGGCAGTCAGCCAAAAATACTGGGTCTGGATTCAGACTGGCCCCCTAGTGGCTGGTTAGACCCATTAGGGAGGTTCTCTGGGTTACTGCTCAGTAATGTGTCTACATGTGTATTACTGTACTGTAACTAATCAAGCATAAATTTGATATTTGCATCATGCAGGTATCAAGTTGGTGTAGGTCTCCATATTAACTGCACAGTATGGAATACATGTGTAAATGCATACCTGTATTATGCAGTAATTTTGGTTACTATGCAGTAAATGTGCACATGTAGACATGCCCACGTTGTCCTTTCTCTTGAACTATTGTGTTTAACATTTTTGGAATGTAATCCATACCCATTCTGATGTGTTTGGACATATGGATCTCTTTAAAAGGCCATTTTGATATAGCCATGCCTGGGCAGACTCATGGTAATGAAAGGCCAAAACCAAAGGATATAGGCATGTAAAATGAGACTTTTGCCTTTAAGTGCCTAAGTCTATACTTTTGATCTAATCCTCTGTTCCATCCACAATGGCTAACCAACAGTAGGATTATAGAAAAACAGGCCTGGATCACAGGGGGCCATCTACAAGGGGCCATCTAGTCCAGCTCCCTGCTCAGGGTAGGATAATCCCTTCCTAAGCAATCCCAGTCAACTGTCTCTCTAACCCTCATTTTAAAATGTCAGAGATGAAGATTCCACAGCTTCTCCTATTCCAGTTTTGACCAGTCTTTTAGCAAGTTCTTCACAATTTCCAACTTAAATTCCCTGTGCTGCAGTTTGCTCCTAGCCTTGTCTCTTGTAGCCACAGAGAAAATGTAATCTCAATCCTCATTATAATAATCCTTCAGGTATATAAGACTATTATCAACTCTCCCATCAATTGTCTTTTACCTAAACTTAACAGTCCTAGAGCTTTCAGCCTTTCCACAGGCCTTTTGTCACTCTTTGCTTGACACTTTCCAATCTGTCTACATCTTTTTTGAAGTGTTGGGCTCAAAACTGGACACAGCACTACAGTACCAAATAGAGCAGAAGAATCACTTATTTTAATTTTAAAAAACCCACTTCTGTCAGTGTAATCCAGTGTGCTATTGGCTTTTTATTTATTTATTTATTATAACAAGAGTACACTGTTGGCTCACACTCAGCGGATGTGTCTGCATAAGCCGCTACTGCAGAGTCATTACTGTGCATTTATTTAGTACTCGTATTAGCAAGTACTAAATAAATGTACAGTAACCAAAGTTACTGCGCAGTAGGACTGGTGAATATCTTTTAGGTGGAGTACTGCATCCAGTTTTGAACATCCTTGAGAAGGATATAAATAACCTTGAAAGGGTTCAGAGGAGGGCCACTCATATGGTTAAGGGTTGGCAGACCAAGCCCTATGAGGAGAGACTAAGGAGACCAGATCTCTTCAGTCTCCACAAGAGAAGGCTGAGAGGTGATCTTGTGGCTGCCTGCACATTTATTGTGGAGGGAGGGACACCAAGGAACTGGAGATGCTCAGTTCACCAGGGTGCCTCTTAGGGTAACAAGGAACAATATTAACAAATTGATAGATAATAGATTTAAGCTGAACATCAGGAAAAACTTCATGGTAAGGGTGGCCAGAATTTGCAAAGGGCTTCCAAGGGATGTGTTCTCCCCTACCTTGGGAGTCTTTAAGAGAAGGCTGGATAGGCATCTGGCTGGGGTCATCTGACCCCAACACTCTTTCCTGCCCAGGGCAGGATCTGTTGAGGTCCCTTCTGATACTAGCATCTATGAACCTATGAATCTATGACACTACTGTGCAGTAGTTTAATAATACTGTGCAGTAGTGTATTAACACTGTCTGTACCATGCACAGTATTTTTCAGCTACTGCACAATCAGGTTCTCATGTAGACATGCCCAGTTTATGGTGAACTGGAAACCCAGGGTCTTTCTCAGAAATATCATAGCTCAACTAATCTTACATTATCATCTGAATTATTAATGAAGATATTAAATAATACCAGACTCAGGATAGGTCACTGGGAAACTCTGCTTGACACCTCCTTGATCCATTTAGCATGATGAGTCAAAGAGTTATGTATTAATCTCACAGTATTATATCTATATCTATATTATGGAAGAGCTTCAGAGGGGTACCTGCCACTTAAGGGGTGTTGCAGTCTCAGAGAGAGCCTGCTGTGTGTGCAGCAGGGAAATCCTCCCCCAGAGACCATTTTTTAAGGGGGAAGGTGGGTTTCAGAACATCTTTGATGCTTGCCACTTTAAGGATGAGAGCAGGCAGCAGACAGGTGCAGGCCAGGCCTGATGAGGTGGGCATTTTAAGATCCTGGCTCTCAGCAGCTGAGGAAGCAACAGCACTAGGCTGACCTACTGCTCAAAGAACATCTTGGAGGTAAGGACAGGAGCTATGAGGATGGCTAGAGGCTCCTGGTTCTGGGCATGGCCTGAAAATGGAGCCTGCCAGGGAAGGGAGGCTTGGTGGGACTCCTTATAATGAGGGAATCCCCCCAAAATGCCAGGCTTGTTACCTACCTGGCAAAAGGTAGTGCCAGGTTAAGGGGTGCCTTAACCCCACAGCCTATCCCCCACACACAAGTGGGTTATAAGAACAGAAAGTGGAGCGGGGCCAGGCATGCCCATGTGAGACACCTGAGCCTCTAGGGTGTAAGACCCCAAAGAGTGTAATGAGGCCAGGAATGCCCAAGAGTGGCACCTAAGCCCTTATATGTGAAAAACCCTGAAGAGAAGTAGAAGGGCTTGGCACACCTGTGCAGGGGCACCTGTGCCTATTGGGGTGTAAGACCCTGGAGCCCCAGGAAGGGCTGAGTGAGTTGGGCCCCTGGCCAAGGGGTGAATGTGTTGATGCCCAGGTAAGTCTTCAGATACCTGAGGCTGCATATGGGCCCAAGGCCAAGTAGGTGGCATAGAAGGAGCCACAAGTAAGTGGGGCAAATGATTAGCCCCAATTAGCGATGAGTTACATGGTGTGGGGCTAGAGGCAGTCACCCCAGGGTTTGACTAATGATTACCATTATTGCCCAGTTATCATGTAAATGAGGGTCACAAGAGAGGCCCAAAAGGCTATGCCAGACCTGGCCTGATTACCCACGTGGTCACTTAAGGAAGCAGGATGGTGTGAGTGAGGCTTGGTAAAGGGCTTGAGTGTGAGAGGACTGATGGGAGAAGGTGGAGTGGTAGAGGCCCCAGTGAGGCGGGGGCTGCATGAGTGAGGCCCTAAGCAGGGTGGCATGAGAGAGATCTTACCATGGACTGAGTTTGCTCAGCCCCAGGCTGGAGCATAGATTAGCTCAGAAATTATATCTGTCAGGCATGGGACATGATAGGGGAAGATAGTAGGGGTGTGTGAAGTGGGCAGTATTCAATTCAGATTCAGCTCAACTGAGGGGACAGTGATTCAATTTGCTGATTCAGATCACTGTCCTGATACTATTTAGCTGAATCTGAAGATTCGATTCTGATTTGGAGAATCAGTGATCCAGCCATAGACACAACTTTATATGTTTTTTTTCTATGTACTTCATGAACTTCATGGCTCATGACTGCTGATATGGTGGGGTGGATGGAGTATCCCATGGGAGCATGGGAGGAGTCTCCCATGCGCTTGGCAGCAGACCCAGAAGTGGACCGCAAGTACTTCCGGTCCACTTCCAGGTCCACCACCGAGCACACAGGGAACCCCCCTGCACCTCCCTGGCTTGGCAATCAGCCATGAGGGACCCTGTGTTCCCCCCCCCCCACCGAGCTAAGAAGCACCAGTCACTGAGCTGGAGGGTCAGGGGGTCCACTTCTCACTCTGTGGTGGACCAGGAAGCGGACGGGAAGTACTTCTGGTCCACTTCTGGGTCCACCACTGAGCACATGGGGGACACCCCTGCACTCCTGTTGGACATTTCATCTGCCACACTATCTCAGCATTCATGAGCCATGCCCAGTACCTCAAGGTATGTAGAAAAAACATAAAGCTGTGTCTATGGCTGAAGCATTGAATCTCTCCAAATCAATTCAGAGACATCTGATAGATTCAGAGAGATTAATGGGTCTCCTGATTTGATTTGGATTTGGAGATTCGGCCACCAAATCGGGCTGAATCAATCTCCTCTGAATCAGATCAGCGACTGAAGCTTCACACAGCCCTAGAAGGTAAGAGTAATGTGTTTACTGCCTGGGAACATCAGGGTGCATGAAGGGCAGTTTCACATAACATGATGATTATTTACCAACAAGGCATGGCAAGCAAGGAAGGTGAGCAACATGCCCAAAGACAGGTGGGTAGGCCAGCACTGTAACTGGACCTGAGAGTTTGCCCCCTGTCACATAGAGATCTATATATTAGTGGTGTTTCATTTTAATCACAGAAAAATGTGGATATGGGGTTAGTTTTTTTATAACTGAAAACTGAGATTTTTTTTATATATATCAGAGAAAATCAGGATCTCTGATGATTACTACATAGTTCATTGGGTTGGGTACCAGCAGCAACAACAGCATTTCTAGCTACGGTGACCCCATAGCTCAGCACTTCTCAGTACATGTATGTATTCCAGGTACCCCTAAAAAAAAGACCCATGTGGTAATTAGCAAGGATCCTGGTTTTCTTGGATCTAGCAGGGAATCCACGTTTGCCTTGACTATATAACTTGGGATAGGATGAGGATGGATTACCATGGCTTCTGTGAAAGTGGCACAAGCATAGAAACAAAGCACTCAGAACCTGTCTGCTTCCTGTATAGTCATCCTTTAAACCAGTAGAAATGTGTTTGGATAGTTCAAGGTTCTATCTATTCTAGCAGTTAGACTCCTCATTGAGATAAGGGGTGATCCAGGGTTTTGATCTCTACTCTCAGAATTATTGCTGGTATTTTTTGGATTTTTTGTTTGTTTTTGTCTTGTGTTAGAGTAATTAAATTAATGTAAAAATGATAAATAAGACTGGGGGCAGGAACCAGAACATAAGCCCAATATATTTGACTGTCGCCTTAGACCCTGCTTCTTCTCCCCTTCTATATCACAAATTTTGCTGTTTTTCTGGACAGCTGAACATCTTCAAGGAGTGCAGTGGCATTATTCCCACCTGGTTTGACCATTAATCTGGAAGGTGGAAACTATGAGATAGAGAAGGAAATTGAAACAGGTCACCTACTTCCTCGGTGAATTTTCTAACTACACAATTGTGATTTTAAAAGCTCAGTAATGGCAGCCTATAAGGAAAGCCATATTCAGTTCTTTGCTAGAACAATTGCAAGAACCCACTAATCAGAAAGTATTTGGGGCTCTAATTCTAAATGGATAGGAGGCACCTGCCTGGACCCTTGAATCTGAATTGAATCCAGAGTTGAGACAGCAGTTTAGATGCATTCTTTTGCTTAATGTTCCCCATGGTCTAACTCTACCTTCCTCCCCATTCAGTATTCAATTTGGAGTTGTTTTGTTTTGTTTTTTAATCACCTATCTAGAGGTCAAAATCCCTCCCTGCAATGTAAGGGTTAGTTTCCTAACTCTAGGTTTTGAATGCTATTTTAGGGGCAGGTACAAGAAGTTAGGCTTGCTGTTGGCTAGCACTGTAGGCTTTTAAAGGATTAGGTTTTAAGGATTGCCCTTGAGAACCTGCACACCTTTTTTGACCTAGTGCTAGCCTCTCTGTTCCTCATTCTCATATATTTAAGAAGTGATAATGGCACTTCCCAATATCAGAATAAAATTATGCAAATAAATACATATATGAGAAGCTCAGGTGCTATGGTAGTAGGGACTGTATACATATGTTAGGTAGCTATAATGAATTAAGGACCTCATAAAATAATAGATTGTATTCAAATATTCTGATTGTTTATGGAGCAAACTAAGAAACAAATGTAAATATCTCAAAATTAGTTTCTAATGAAATATGAGGGAGTTTATTTCTCCATATGTGGATTTGGGTGTGTGAAAGAGATACTAGTTTGTTAATTGAAATTCTTTCTTTTTCTCCAGAGAAGAAATATAGATAACAAATATCACTTAACTGTTTACTATGGAACCCACATTTTTAAATTAGAACATATACATTTAAATATATAAGTAACCTGCAACAGGCATCTGCCTTTACTTAAAATGTACAATATTGTTATAAATCCAACCTGATTTACTTGGTCATAGTATGATACATCCAATTATATGTAACTTACAAATGAGAAAATGTGTTTGATTAAAATGTGATCTAGAAAAATATAAAAATGCCTACTTTTGTTCTGATAACAATGCCAGTCTCCAGCTATGTTCACACATTCATGTGTAATACTACAAAGGATATTAGCTCTTTGTAGTGCTATGAAATCAGAGCCCACTCTGGGAGTGCATATGTGCAGAACGTTCTGGTCTGAGTGCTACAAAGTCACTGTGAGGATGTAATATTCAATCAAGAAGGGTTAGGGGAGCTCTCCTCCAACCCTAGGAGACCCCAACAGGCTCATGGCCATACTTCCCTGATCAGCTTTTGCCATCATGGCAACAGCTGCCTGTACTCCCTGAAAGCCACACAGTATGGGAACAGCTAATCACAGGCAGTCTCATCTGCCTGATCAGCAGTTCACATCACTGGTAGCCCAGTCAACACTTGCTTCTCAGCAGGAACAGTTGATTGAGTTGCCTTAAAGCCATTGTAAGCTGCTTGGGTTGCCAACCCAGCTTAATTAGCTGTTGTTGGTAACATGGAAGATCAGGTCAGCAGTGGCTCTGTGACAGGCATCATAGTGAGCAAAGCTTCAGTTCTGTTTCCCATGTCAAGCCAACTGCTCTGCTACCCTCAGATGAAGAGGGAGCTTGCGCCAATCTGGGGTGCTAGGTTCCACAAGAACCCCAGTAGCACAACATATGCTGTTATAAAATATTGTACTATAAAAAAAGGTCCTGTTTCAAACAGGACATTTTCTGTGGCATATCCACCATTTTTGTTATGAATATGCTGTCTTTGCAGTGCTACAAATAGCCTGAATGTACGTAAGCTTGACTATTCTAGTAATAAGGACATAAAAGGAATTACAAAAGCAAACTGTACCTAGCCTGAGTTACTACATCTATTGTCATCATAATTACCTTTTCAATCACTCCCATTTTGTCCTTCTACCAGAAAATAACTCGAGTTAAGTTTCATGAAGGTATCACATTTTTCTCCAAGTTTTTCCCCAAACCCTATCTCTGCTTTAATTAGAGATTATAGAAATATTTTTTCAATTTAAAATGTTTTTACTGGTATTTTCCATATTTCATATTTGTTTTCATATTTTAGCTTTGATTAAAATTTGAAAAATCTGGAAAAAAACAGTAGTTTCTTAAGTTGTATGTTCATTAATGGCCATTTTGGACATAAAAAAAAAATAGCTCTAGAAAGCAGACAACAAAGAATTAGTCCTATAACTCATATGCAGTTTTGAAAATCTCAGTCTTAATTGGTACAACAAAGCATCAGAAATTTCAAAAGCAGTTAAAAATTGATAGTAAGGCAACCTCATATAAATATAGAATTGCTCAAAAGGATACATCAAGCTCCTATAATATTTATAATTTTACTAGAAACTTCTATTATATAGTAGGTGAGATAGGGATACTTTTGCCCAGTTAACAATTTATTTCCATTTGTCACATGACAAGATTTTCTATAGCATTCTCTATTTCTGAAATGTGGCACTCAGTACATAAAAATATCATTTTTTTGTTCTCATCAGATGATAACTGGCCACAGAGCTGTCATTTTATGAAGCCTGTAAGAAACTAATTAACATTATTATAGAGAATTGTAAATGATAATTAGCAATTACATCTAAACTTTCAGTATAGAAGCTGGCATTCCCAAAGGAACAACTTAGAACAGATTATTGCTGAAGGGAGAACAAAAGATTTTTTCCTTGATACTGCAGTGGCATAATTACATTTCTTCAGTATGGTCATTAATACTGAGATGAGTCATGAACACCTGTACCATTACTATCACATTTTTATGTAATTAGGATGTGTTTAATGTTTTTATATGGCCACCAGCACCCATCATTTATTTTCCCTCATTCAATATCATTCTTTCCAATTACATACATAATAACATGCTACAGCTAATAGTCTTGACAAATATGTACGCATGTGTGTGTGTGTGTGCGTGTGTGTGTGTGTAATGACAAGGCCAAAGCTTTTGATTTATTACAAACATGACAAATGTAAATTTGCAATAGACAAAAGATACTTACATTCATATAATTCAAAATATATACAGTAAAAGCTCCATTATCTGTCATGAGTGGGGAATGATGGGTGCTGATTATGTAAAAATGTTGGTTATTTAAAAATATTGGAGCGGGGGAGAGAGGCGGCTTGCATGTTGCAGTGCAGAGTAGTGGCCAGTGGCAGCAGTGGCATGGGGTGATTGCACACAGCTGTGGTGGCTGTCTCGGGCAGCCGGAGCCATCCAGAGGATTGCTAAGTTAATCGGATGACAGGCGGGCCGGTGATGGAGAGGCGAGACAGCTTATTGGTTTTAAAAGATTATTTTACTTACGCCGCGTGGAATGGCAGTGCAGGGCTCGAGGTAGCTTGCTTGCATTGTCACAGATAATTAAATGAGTTGCTAGTTAACAAGTTTATGAATGAAAAGGAACCTGCAGCGGGTACGTCAAAAGGATCTGGTGGCGGGGAGATATTGGTGGGTGATCAGTCCACCAAGTTTCCTCAGTCGCACTACAGAGTTCTCCGTGATTACTCTGTTGTGTGCTTGGAGATCTCCGACTTGGGCGGAAGTTGCATGAACATTTATACATCTGGAGCGGCCAATAAAGGACTGCTAGGTAGGAATAACTAATGAAGCTGAATGTGACCAAATTTGGGGTAATGGCTCCATGCGGTCTGTTGTTACTTGGACACTCAACTGATTTGGTTATGACAGTGGCCAGTTGCAGCGGTGTCATGGGGTGTTTGCATGTGGCTGTGGTGGACGGCAGTTGCGGGGCAGAAGTGACATGGTGCCTGTTAATAGAGTATTCTGGCCAGTAGAATGTCAGATAGCAGGGATTTTACCGTATACTGTATAATATTTACCTGATAAGTATTGAACTCAACCCCCCTCCTAACTTTTCTTACAAGCTGCCTTTTATGTTCTAATATGAAATTAGGGAATTCTCAGCATTGCTGGAAACTTGGTTTCTTACTGCCTAAATGTAGTTTCCTGTCTTCTTGGATTAGTTCTTCAATGCCAGATGTAACAGATCTATTAACTTACCTTTACTTGATTTATAGAATGGTCTGGTGAAAAATCTTCTGTTGTCTTATTGGTACTGAACTTCTAGTAAACCAATGAATTATAGAAGAAAGAGAGGTTTTTATTTGATTTGTCTGCCCCAGAATATTAAATTAATAACTATTGCATTTGGTTATATATATTTTTTTTTCCAGTAGCCAAGAGAGAATTAAAACAAATATTCTCATAAGGAGAAGCAAATTTACTTTACCTAGAACTAGTTTGCTTCAGCACAGGTACTTGGATTCCTGATGGGCAAGTTCCAATTCCTGTTAGAGAGAGAAAAATGTTGTTTCTGTTACTGCAGTGTCACCTGAAGTCAGTCTCTGAAGCAGGTGTATAGTCCAATGGCTCTTTAGTTAGACGCCAAGTTCTGATATTAATTAGTATTCAAGTAAAAGGGAAGATAAAATCGAAATATTCTATATTCACTTTGTTCTATTGATGAAAAGATTTTTGGGTTAGCTGAATAATGAATTCCTGAAAATATTCTTCTCACATGGCATTGTATGTGTGTAAGTGTGTGTAGGTTTCAATGCTAAATGAAAACAGACATATTTGTTGGTTAAATTTTGTTTTTATTCCCATTGAAGATCAATAAGGGTTTTGATGATTTTCTAGCATTACCTGTAATGAAACCAAAACTTTTCTGTGGTATGAGCAAGTGACTCCTATGACAGGAGTCTGGAATGATCAGAATGAATTTTCAAAGTTGCTGCAGATTGATTACATCAAATTACACTTGGTTTCATGAGGAAATAAAATCATGTTATTCCAAGAACTCTATTCTTTCATAAAGCAAACTCAATTATATGTCTCAGCAAGCCTCAAGAATAAATTAAATCAGTCAGAAAGGAAAATAATTGAATTAAAGAAATATACCTGAACATCACTCCTGGTGTAATAAACTGTTATCATTCCATCATTTTAACCCAAGACACAGAAAGTAAAGAATGTTGATATTTTTTGCCTATTCCCTACTCTATTCCCCTTCCCTCTCTTTTTATTTTAATTGGTCTCTTCATTTGTTTTTGTTATGTCCTGTAAACTCAGGGAACTACAGATTGTTAGGCTGGATTGGGACTGGGCCATGCCCTCTCCCTCCTACATACTCAACATCAAATGGCAAGATAAAGTTACCAATGCAGAGGTTCTTCAAAGGGCAAATTTACCAAGTGTGGCAGCTCTACTCAAACAGAAATGACTTAGCTGGCTAAGCCATCTGAGCAGATTGGAAGATGGGTATATACCCAAAGACATACTATATGGAGAACTATCAGAGGAAACAAGAACAGGACATCCCAAGCTTTGCTACAAAGACACATGTAAGTGATATATGAAGGCATTTGGAATTGTTCCTGATCAATGGGAAACCTTGGCAAGCAATCAGAACAAGTGGTGTCACCAGCTCCACACGGGCATTAAATTCCATGGTAAGAATTGGCACCAACTGCTTGAAGGGAAAAAAAATCCACAGGAAGCAAGCAGCTCCTGAACCACCCAATGATGGCATGTACACTTGCAACCACTGTAACAGATCATACAAATCTCAGATAGACTATCTAGTCACATGAGACACTGCAAACCATCTACTCCATAACTGTAATATCCACTGTCTCTCACAGATTAAATGATGCCAATCAACTGCATCCTAATGTCAATGAAAACAGCTGTTTTCAAAACATTAACTCCTCATACTTAAAACATGATAACCAAATTCATGCTTAAATTAAATAGTCTTTTTATACATTAAAGGTAATATATACTTAATGTGATGTTAACTTGTACTTAACTATGCTCATTATATTTCCAATATAAATACAGGTGTCAGTGGAAAATGTTAGATAAGGATTAAAATACCTATAGCACATCACCTTACTTATAGTCTATGTGGGAAGAAATTACATATCTTTGAGAATCTTCCTTCTGAATTCTGTCTTTTTATAAAAGGGAGAGTCAGAGGATGAAGAGAGGGGAAAAGAGAGAGACAGAAGGTCACCTACTATATTATTGTTCAGGGAGATCCATTCAGCTGTTTGTTAGGCTTTAACACACATCACTAGCTGGGTAGAAACTTTGGAATCTGCATCCTCATTTGCTATTCATGAATTCTGCACTGAGACTGGTTAGAAAGCTTTCGGATCAGGAAGAGATGTATAAATCTTTTTTTTTTTTCACAGTAGGATATTTGTCTAATAATTTGGAGCATTGAAAAGGAATATTATAAACAGCAAAATGCTGTCACCTTCAGTAACCCAGTTGAGCACAGAAGGAGATTGCACAAGTATCCTAATTAGTTTGGTATGTTTGGCAGTAAAGGAAGGTATAACTCTTCACATGAAAGAGCAAAAAGCAGAATGAATTTCTTTGCTAGCTATAGGATTTTAGGAATGCTAAGAATAAATATTCAAAATCTGGATGTTTTCACTCTATAATGAACAGCATTGCAGCAGCACCCATTATTTCTCTTTGGGGGAAGAGAAAGAACATTTTATCTTCTGGTTTATCTCATATCTCCTACAAAGTTTAAGAAATCACTTTGCCCATCTAGAAAGGAAAATGAAATTGATTCTTGTTCTGAGCTACTCAGGTTGGGAAGATTTCCTATCTGCCTCCTGCCTGCTGTCAGTCTTGGTGTTCAGGCTGCTCAGGCTAGGGTGCTCTCAGAGGCAGTTGCCTACAACCAGCCTCTTGGAGGTTGGGTGCAATGAAGAAAGAACGATGTTAATTTGTGATTGGCGGTAAAAACTCACACGTTTATTGTCTTTTATGTCAGCAGGTAGTGCCTATCAATCAGCCCAGCTCAGCAGAACTCCCCAGACGATGGTATGTAATGCATTATGTGCACAGATACTTCCTAAGTCACTACAAAAGAGAAAGGCCTACAACACCTGTACAGTCTAGATGTCCCCATTCCATGCCAACTCTTACCACTTTCTTTGTTGAGATATTCCTCTTTACTTGTCTCTTGGCTGAGTCTGAGCAACTGCAGTTCATTCCTTGTCAACTGCAGCTCTCCCTTTCAAGTTCAGGCAGCTGGAACTCACTCTGCTGAGACTGGCCTTTTTTATCCCATTCCTCTACTGAATTTAAGTATCTTCAGCCAAATGAATACAACTCACCTCTTGTTATCTCCACGTTAGTGAGTTCTAACTTTTTACTTCCCAATTCTGCAAAGAGACCCTTAGAGCCATAAAGGAAAGCAAAGCTGCATGCATGGATGAGATATTTCCAGAATTTTTAAAGTTCTGCAGCCCAAAATCTATTCAATGGCTAGCAATTTTTTTTTATCAATGTTTTGAAAACTAGAAAATTACCAGCCTGCTTTAAAGGGACAAAAATAATAGCAACAGTAAAACATGGTAAGGAATCTAATAAAACTGAGAACTACTGTCCAACAGTTTTATTAAGTATAAATTATAAATTATTAGAAAGACTGATATATAATATAATTTTTCAGACCATAAATGAACATCTTTCCCCTTACCAAGCAAGGTTTAGACCAAAGAGATGATGCTGTGATCAAATCATGGCCCTAACTCCCTGACTCATTTAGTTATTGTTTCGTACCTCGAATTAGCAACTTCACTTATTGCATCTTTTATTAGGCCATCCAACAATCTGTGAAGCTTCTGACTCCCAAGGTCCTTTGGGGTGTCTTAGTTCAATTATAGATTAGCATAATTACAGCCTATCATAGCCTAAACTCCTACATCAGTATCTATCTATAAATTGTAAATACATTCAACTATAGGCAAAAGATAGTTAACAAAGAAATATTTTCATGCATGCTCCATCATAGATACTAGTTTGTAAAAATTTCCCCAGTCTATGTCCATTATCTGTTACTCAACTAGCAAGGTTAGTTACAAGTTGTCAGATTTAACTAATAGTGGGTGCATCCATATGAAATGCTTTACTGTGTAGTAAAGCAAATTACTGCATAGTAAGCATCACTATCTACATGTGCAGATCCTTACTATGCAGTTAATTTGCTAACTGCAAACATAAGTAGCAAATTAACTGCCAAGTAATTACTATGCAGTAAGGCACATGTAGATGGCTGACCAGGAGCAAATTTACTCCTGGTTAGTTGGGCAGCAGCAGGTAGGAAATTGCTCTCTGCCCCCAGGAACTGCCTACTGCCATGGCAGGCTTTGCAACTGGAGCCCAAATGGGAACAATGTCCCCCTGCCCTGGCAGCAGGGAGCTCCCAGCATAGGGAAAGTTTTCCACCAAGCCTGGAGCTGGCTAGGACCTGCCCCAGACTATTTTGGGCAGTCCCTGGTCTGAACATGCACATGCCCCTGTTCAGTCCAGGGTTGGGCAGGAACTGTCCCAACCTGGGGCAAATCCCAGCCTCACAGCTGTTTCTCAGCCCCATGCTCTGATTGGGCAGGTGAGGTATGGGGTTTGGAGAGAGCTGTGATGGAAGGGCATGTCCCAGACCTCTGCCTTTATACACTAGTGGAACAGCTAGCAGCAAGCCCCCAGATGGGCATGGAATCCCTACCAGCAGATTGGGACGGGGGCTGAGATCTGCCCCTCCCCTGCAGCTCTTTCTAAGCCCTGATCAGCCGGGTTCTACCAATGGAGTCTGCCACAGCAGCAGGCAGTTTCTGGCAGCATGAAGCAATTTCCCTGGCCCCATCAAGAGACAGCTGTCTCTTGGCCCCATACTTCCTGCCAGTCGCTGAACTAGCACCCAGGAGAGAGCCTACAGCTTCTCCTGGCTGCTGCAGTGGGGAAGAGCAGGGTGAGATCAAATCTGCTTCCAAATGTATGCATGTGTAGATGCCTGCCCAGGGTCAGTTTACTACAAAGTAAATTACTCCAGCATAGGCAGAGGGAGAAAAAAATATTTGGAGGGGCTGAGTAAAACTTAAATTAAATATATATATATATTACACACACACAAATAGGCACACACATATACACACCACCACCCAGCAGGTATGTCTGTGATGGGGCAGGGGCATGGGGGGGACAGATCAAGACCCCTGCAGTGAGGGAGGGAGTGGGACAGAGGCAGGGGCAGGGACTGAAGTGAATGAGGCCCCAGGATTGGGGTGGATGGTGGAATAGTAGGATTCTGGGTGTCTTGTCCAAGGCCAGTGGGTGGGGGGGGCACTCCTGCCACTGTGTGCACACTGCGGGGAGGAATGGGGGGAACATGTTCCCCAGGTTTGCGTGTTGGGTGTCACATTCCAGGTTGGGCTCTGTGTCCCGCTGCCATTGCCCAGGATTCACATGACGTCATGTGCCTTCCACTGCTGGGTTGGCAGGAGATGCAGCACAGGCACATCCTGGCAGCGGAGGGCACATGGCATTATGTGGCTCCCAAGGCAGAAGCAGCAGGTGCAGAACTCCAGCCCACATCAGCAGCCCACCTCCATGATCCCCCATGCACAAATCTGAGGGGCACATGATCCCCGTGCTTCCCCTAGGGTGAACACAGGAGTAGAAGCTTCCCTCCCACCCATGTATAAATGAGCTGCCTGGGCTCCAACCATCCCACCACCCACCCTGGCCCCAGGGCCCCATTCACCCCAGCCTCTGCCTCTGCCTCTTCTCTCCCTCTCTGCGGGGGCCTCAGTTGGATCCCCCTCATCCCTTCCCCTTCATAGACTTACCTGCTGTGTGTCTCATTTCTGGTCACCTGTGTGGGTGTAGCTGCATATCTGTTCATGTGCACCTCTCCCCCCTGCCACCTCCCCACCACTGTAGCTGCCCAGAGCCTACAGCTGGGCTGCCATCACTGTCACATTTGAGGGGATAAGCCCTGTTAGCCTCAGCCTTCTGCCATTTATGCTGTCAAGTAAACCCATCCAGCAGCAATTGCACATGTAGATGTGCCAAGTGATTAGCAAGTGCTTTGCGTCTCTCTCCCCATTTCTTTCCTCTCTTTGTCAGTTTACACACTCTCAACTAATAGTTTTCTGGGAGTGGTTCTTAAAAATGTAAAAGGTATTAATATTTTCTGCTTTAGATATATAAAGCACTATATACCTTACCTTAGTAAGGCTTTTGACATTGTCTTCCATGACATCCTCTTCAATAATGTAAGAAAATGCAGTTTTATATGAAACAACCACAAGATATGTATTTCATTTACCATTACACTCAGAGAGGAATCATTGGGTCATTGCTGAAGTGAGAGGAGGTATCAAATGAGATTTGAGCTGTACTGGCTCAAGCATTGTTTAATATTGTCATCAATAAGTTGGAGAAGAAAATAAATGTTCAGGAAATTTACAGCTATCTTCTAGCTGGATGTGGTAGCACACACTTGGGATGACAGGATCAGGATTCCAAATTATCTTGATAAATTGTTAAGACATATTTAAAGTAAATTAGTAGGATGAAATTAACTAAGTACAAGTGCAAAGTACTATGCCATGAAGGCAATAATCAAATGTACAAATACAAATGGATAATTACCAGCTAAGCTTCAGTAGGTTCCTAGAAAAGGAAGGGTATTATAGTGTACAACAAATCAAAACTATAATATTCTTGCAGAAAACTTAATACCATCCTGGGTTCTATTAACAAAAATATTGTATGAAAATTGTGGATAGGGATTTATGTCCCCTTCCCCCTCCCTCTCCCCCAAACTCTATTAAGGACTGGTGAAACTTGATCCTTAGTTTAGTTTTGGGCACTGCCCTTGTTAAATGATATATGTGGATTTGAGTATTCTTAAGGTGAGGGTAGGCCTGCAGCACAAGTCTTACATTTTCTGGGTAAATTCCTAAACACTAAACTATTGGACAACTGATGGGTGCTTCTACTATACTGGTTGTGTTTAGGAGTGAATATGAGTTTCCACTGAGCAACTCATGTGTAGCTCTGAGTCAGCTACCTATAATCTATGTCAAACCTTGCTCTTCCTTAGCCCCTTGCTTGAAGGCTAGGGACGGACATTCAAAAAGCCTGAGCCTGAATAGATTCAATTTTTGCAGGTTAGTCTATGACTAGGCTGTATCACTTTGTAACTTCACATGTATCCCAGACATGCAGGCACATGCCTGCAGTGGCTCAAACTAAAAGCCAGGGGGTACTAGAGTAGCTCTGCCTTCCTTGTTACAGTGCTGAGCTGAGGGGGGTGTGGCTAGGCCCCAGCAGAAGACTTTGATTAGAGAAGGGTTCCCACCCCTTCTGACCAGCCCAGCAGGGAATTGATAACTGTTTATCAACCCTAACTCAGTGTTTATCACATCATTAAGGAAACAGCAATGGGACATTACTATTTACCTGTTGATTCTGCCTGTGTCCCATCTGCCACAGCACAGACAGTAGCCAGCATATGGTCTACTAGCTACCACTGAGTGCTGTGTGTAAGGCAGAGGAGACAGGGAGGGGAATAGGGAGCAGGGACACCTGCATTCTGTGCCATACTCCAGTCAGGGAGCAGGGGAGATGGGTCAGCCCTGTTGTGGAGCAGAGAGCCTCACCCAACCCAGACAGCATGCCTCACCCAACCCAGACAGGGAAGTTGGGGTTGTTTGATTTAACTTAAGCCAGCAAGCGGTTTGTGACAGACATTGCATAAACCAGTTTGACCCAAATCAGTTAAGTCTGATACTACATTCAACCAGGTTGATCTCAAACTGGTTTTAGCCATTTTCAAATAGGTTTATGTGCACTGAACATTCTGTTTTTTTACGGATTTAAACCAGTTTCTGATCATGTAAACAGTTTATGTATAATGTCTGTCCTTAGCCCTATTGTTGGTAACGGTGAGCTGTAGGCATCTGTCTGCTCAACATTTTGGAACTGTGGATTGCTTCTGGAGATGACTAACCCTCCTCAGTCAGTGTATAGGAGTACTAAGTGCCGAAAATTGTTAATATCTTTCTTCAGTAAGGTACCTACACTTTAGGTACTATGATGGATGTGCCTCATTTGGATCTTTTCCCATGTTTCCAGGTGGCTGGCATCTGGTGGGTAAAAACTTTGCTATTAAGACTGAAATCTATACAGCAGGAAGACTCTAGACCCATTAACTTAGCTGGAAAGAAAGCAAAGCAGGAAAGAGTGCAAACTGTGTAACAGTCAGGAACAAATCTTTTGAAAAATAAAAACAGCAATTATCGCAGAGCCGAAGTCTCCCTGGCAGGCCCTTTCAGCACTTTGCAAGATTTGATAGCAAGCTAGATATATCAAGCCCGATATTATCTGCAGGCATAACAGACTAATAGGCTTTACTGCAGGAAATCTGCTCTTTCAGGTAGCCAGGGAGGAAAAGGTACAGGAATGAAGTTCATGTCTGATCATTTTTCGAGAACACCCTGCTCTTTCCTGCCTAATAGGCTACATGATCTCATGATCACTGCTTGATTGTTCACATATTTAAAAACAAGTTTTGGCAATTGGCTATTATACAAAAAAAAAAAAAAAAAGAAGGAAGAAACAGTATATGTATGTGTGTGTGTGTGTGTGTGTGTAGATAATTGGGGACTGTATTGTTTCCATGTAACTATTAAAAAATGAAGGAATTTAAACATATATATAAGTTCCTTCAATTTTTAATAGTTACATGGAAACAATGCAATCACCCATTATCTAGAACAAAAGAAAGAGAAACACGAGCTGTAATGTTTGTTTCCTTATTAAAAATAAGCTGGGAAAACCACGATTGTAGTTCATTGGATGCCTTTAATTTTTAGCTTTAATTTTCAACACATTTTTTGGTCAATTTAAATATAGTTTTTTTACTGTGTAGTGTAGAATAGCATACACACACACGATAAAAACCCAATTATAAACACAAAATTCCCTGTAGCAAATACTCTTATCAGTCTAATGAAAGTTTTTGAACTATTCCTTTTCTATGACTTTTACTATGCATCCAGGACTCATGCAACGTAATTCACTACTTACTGCATTGCATTATGCTGAGAAGCTACTTCAAAGCATGTTGTAGAGGACAAAGTAAAAGATATATTTTAATCATTCGAAAAGCCACAATTATTGCTTAAACAATATTTACTGAGGTTTACGTAACTAAAGCCACATTATTATGGCATTGATGCCATAAAATTGATTGCAGCACACAGACAGGAATGAAATCCCATCCTATAACGCAATAATAATGGGAAAACATTGCAGGATTTATGATCCCATGTGTTAACTTTGTGGCTTGGACTAATAACAAGGGAGTAATAATATTTCTGTTCCAAAAGACAATTTATTGATACATTTCTGCAGTTTGGGATTAATGATTTTTCCACCCAGGAGATGGTACATGCCATGAACAGCTGAAGAGACAAGACAATGTGTGGAGGAAAGGGAATTCAAGAGAACTAAAGTAGTGAGAGTTGAAGCCTGGCAAAAGGAACATATTGAACCCAGATACCCAAATCCCTTTGAAAAGTCCAAAATAAATGTTTTTACCCAAGTGCACATAGGAAACCTGTGGCATAGTTTGAAATTGAACATAAAGCTTCTAAGTCTCAATTCATTGCATATACTACAAAACCATTCCTTTTCTAGATGTAATAGTTTTAGTTTGTTTTTCTTTTTTCTTTTGTCTTTATTTATTTATTTTTTTGTGGAAGGTGGGTTCTGTGCTGACCATCCATACAGAATATGTCCTTTGGCCATTGCTGGTACCTGAGGCACGGTTCTGCCAGCTTTGTTCCTGTTAAGTTACCTGCAGTCATATAACTTACTTGATATGTGTCTACACATTCATTGATACACTTTTGCTACTTCATATTAAATTTAGCACCTCTAATATGAGGTATTAACCAAATGCACTTGAGGTTGCCCTAATGTGTAAGTAATAAAAGCATACACTTTTTTAGTGATACTTAATGCACAGTAGCCTAATTTTACTGTGCATTAGTGTATTAGCATGATTTTTGCTGTGATGCTCTAATGTGCAGTAAAATAGGCTACTGCACATGTAGACACATGTGTGGATTCACCCAGAGTAGCAAAACCCTCATAATCCTTTCTTCACTATCTCAGAGGTAACTAACAGTAGCACCTTGTCTGAAGGAAGAGAAGCCATTTCTTATGGTTGCATATCCTTAGAAGCACCCTTTACAAGATTTTGCCAGAGGCTCATGCTTGTGAAGCTTTTGAGTTGCAAGAAGAGAAAAGTATTGAAAATACTGAGTATGAACTGGGAAGGGGTTGAAACAGCAAAGCTAGGTTGTTACTGCTCCTCTTCTGTACTGCCAGTGTATATGAGGATCCATAAGAATCTTACCTATAGCAGGCAACTTCTTTCAAAGTGAGTGGAAACACTGAAGTTTGAACAGTACTAACCTTCAGTAAGGTTAATATGTAACGTGCAGATTGGGACATCATGTGTACAGTTTAAAAAACTGGTCTTAAAAAAAAACAAACCAACAACAAATGCTTGCGACATGTAGCTGTATCCACAGGGGTGGATCCAGCTGGGGTGCATTGGTGTGGACACCCCCCCGCTTTGATTCCTGCTTTACTCAGCAGCTGTGCTGAGGGAGCCTGACTGCTGGTACCCTGTTGGGCTAGGCTGGGTTAGGAGTTCTTTTTGCAGAAGATAGCTGGAAATACAAAACAGTAAAGAAAAAACCCATGGAAAAGGGTAGGTGGGGAGATTCAAAGGAGGTGCCATAAAGGTAAACAGTGCAGAACCATAAGCCAAATGCCCCCAAGCCAAGGCATGGCTACTTGTTGCTCTGAGGAAAGCTGTATCCCCTCCGGCTTCTCCCTCGATAAGGCATGGCCAGCACAGCTGCTGCTTTAAGCAGCAAACTGCCTGCACTGAAGCCAGCAGGGAATGTGGGCAAAGCTGGGCTCCTGGGAACTCGATGCTCTAGAAAGAGTTTTATACTCTCTTCATCCTTTTCTTCCACTTGGCCAGCACAGCAGCTGTGATGAAGGAAAAAAAAAATTCTGGCCCCAGATTCAGTGGTGTGGCAGAGCCTTTAACAGAGCTCCTGGGACCTAGGAGAGGTGAAGAAAGTTCTATCCGCTCTTCCCCATCCCCTCCACAAGGCCAAGAAGACTTCTGCTAGCCAGTGAGGAGTCAGGTAAGTAGGGTGAGCTCTAAAACAGGCTTCTGGGATCCAGGGCACTGCACTAAGGGAAAGGGCCATTCTTTCGTCCTCCCTTCCCTCTACGTGGCAACCAACACAACTGCTATAGGCAGCAGACTGCTTTCATCAAATCCATGGCTTCTACGGTCCAGGGCATATGCTGATCTGGCAGAAAATCCTCAATGGATTTTCCACAGCTGCCACAATGGAGCATGAAATTGCAAGCATCAGAGCCAGCAGGGAATGGGTTAAGTGGCATGGGGACCTAAGCCCAGGTCCTGGGAGTTAGGGCAAGTGGGGGAAATCACATCTCTCCTCCCTATGGCTAATAAGGCTGTTACAGTAAGGGAGAAAACTGCCCACAGCAATGGTTTCAGCGGTATCTTGTCCTGAATCATGATCTTCAGAACACAACTTTTCTGTAGGCATGTATATGTATATATAATATATTAGTGAACTTACATTGTAATAATGGAAAATATAACTTTTGGGTTCCTTTTTGCTCCAAAAGCTGGGGAATTTTTATCAGAGAAAATCAAAATCCCTGCTTTATAATAGCTCACTATATATCCTGTTCTCTTGCTTTTTTAACCTGGTGCTCACTAGACTTTGGACATAAGCATGTGCATAGAGCAGAAGCACAAGCATTAACTTTTTCTATTTAGGAATAAACTGGTAAACTGAGAATTGGAATAGACTACTGAAATGTCTTCAATGACTTGTTCCAGGGGACTGTACCCATTCACATACAATAATACCCACTGCATATTTCAGAAAACAGCAATCACTTTAAAAAATAGTTTAACCCCATTTTCCTTTTCTATGATGCTTTTCACAAGCAGTTTTAATTAGAATATAATATTTTTATCCTATTCTCTCTACATATATCTTGTAATACACACATACACACACTTACATATATAATATATATATGTATGTGTGTGTGCATGTATACTTTTTGCTCATGTTTCATTCAAAGACTTAAGTCAAATGTATGTAACTATATATAAATGAAAAATTAGCAAACAGTATGATTTATAGGTGTATGTCTTTTATATCACTGTAGGCACATATACCCAAGATACTAACAGTACATCATAAGAAGTGCTAATATGCTACCTTGCAGTATTATTAGGCTACTGCACAGAAACAACACTAAAAAGGTGTGCGCTAGTGCTACTGCACAGTAACTCTGGTTCCTGAGCATGTATTTGGTCTTTGTATAACCAAGTACTACATAAATGCACAGTAACCACGGTGCAGTAATGAACATGTAGACACACCCTGTATCATCTAAAATTAGCTATCCTGGGGAAGGCAGGATAGAAAGTGTAGCAATGTTTTACTAGCAATCCTCAAAGATGTTATATAATATGTGCATATTATCTAAAGGGATATATTAAGGATGTATATACAAATGTATTTCTATAGACCATTCCTTTTAGCCATTTTTCATTCAAAGACTTAAATATAGATAGCTTGCAAAATTTGTAAATAGACAAACCCACTACCATGGGCTATAATCCCAGTATCAGTCTTGCTATATAAGGCCACAAACCCAAAACACAGAGACCAGTTGATGAACATATCAATTCTACATATTCAGTGCATGTGAGTTTTGGAAGATGGGCATAGGAGAGCTTTTAGGATACCAAAAGTAAACTAGGTCAGGTAGATAGGACAGAGCAGTCAGCAACACCACTCTGCAATAGTTACAAAAATAAAAATTATTTGTTAAAAAAGTATGTGTATGTACAACTATAGTACAACTATAAGACTGCTGCAGCAACAGCAGCAGCCTTAGCATTGTATGTCACATCCCAAAACAAAAGTCCAATAATGTTTATGTAAGCACTACCTATGGGCCTTTACACTAATTGGGCTTCCATCATTGTGGTTTCTGACCCTCTTCCAAGCACTTTAAAAAAATAATTCAGTAAATGTTACAAATGGGTAAACAGGAAAACAGGATTTCCTCTCTGCAGCAGCAGGTAAATTAACAAGAAACTTAAACTTGTATCTTTTTTGTCAACAGAAAACGAGGGAATCTATTATCATGAATAAGTAGATGTTTTTTTACAAATTTCCCTGGCAGGGATGGCTTTACAGTATGGCTAGGGATGTTACATGTTGTCCATAGAAAGAACTGATTTAGTACATTCCCTGGAATGTCCAGCCGTTTTGTTCACAGACTTCCATAAGAATCCTAGAAAATCTGGTTACAGGAGAATGAAGGGAAGGGGATTGAGGAGCTAGCAGCACTGCATAGGTAAAGACTCCGCTGCTGAAAGCCTTGCACCCTGGACTATTTTTTTGAAAGCCAAATGAATTGAGCAGGTTGTCTGTTATGAAACCTGTATCAGAATATTTTAAATGTCAAAGGAGTGTTGTGAATAAAACTATGTCTCACAATAAAGCAGATTGTACAAAGCACAACTGAGTGAAAATGCTTTTCTTCATCTCTAAGGACTCGATTGACCGAATCATTTAAGTATGTGTTAAGGCAATCCATACTCATGTAATCCTTTAAGCTTATACTTAATTCTACAGAGGTCATTGACAGAAGTCATAGTTTAGTGAAAGAAGTTATAATTTAGACAATCCTTTATTTAAAGAACTAAAGAAATTGGAAATTGAGAAATGGTCCCTCAGGTGACTTAGAGAGAGAGATCAAGAGGCTATAGAGGTTTTCCAATTCTCCACAAATAAAGTTAATAGTTTTGCTCAGTTACCTATGCCTGTGTTTATTGAGCCTGGTGATAACTAAAATTGGATCATTAACATAAAGCAGAAGCACAAGCGTTAACCTTTTGTCTGTTTAGGGATGAACTAGTGAATTGTGAATTAGAATGGGCTAGCAAATTGTCTTCAAAACCTTCTTCCAGAGGCTTGTGCCCTTTCACTTACAATGACATCTTCTGTACATCTTAGAAAACAATGGTCACTTTCAAAAGCTAGAGTTTAACCCCATTTCTTGTTCTCCTTTACAGTGATACTCATCACAAGCATTTTTAATTAAAATGTAAGCTCTCCTTTTCTCTGTTTTCTACATATAGCTTATAAAATTCAGATTTATTTGAATAGAATTTTAGAATCTCATACCAACTTCATTGTCCCAAACCCAGGGATTTATAGCAGTAAAACTTCACTCTATAGACACTCAGTATAAATAGCAAATAGTCCAAAAAAAAAAAAAAAGACTTCTGAAGAGGGTGAAAGGTGAAGGAGAAAGTTTCTTGTATGATGTTACAAATTGCCTATGAGTGGTATAGAAGTTAGTACTTTTCCGGTGAACCTCAGACACATGCTGAAGCTAGTCAAAGAGAGCTCTGATCAATGAGATCAATTACTAAAAAGATACAAAGGACCAAGAAGCACATCAACTTACTTATGTCAGCAGCAATCAGTATGTCTTTGTGACCCCAGACAAAGCCACATCTGTATCAAGAGATTATTTAAATCAGGAAACCAGTTAAACATCCAATGTGGGAATCTGAGACATCCCAAAACTCTGCATGAGAGCCTGAAAAGAAAAGGTAAATGAACAACAGAGCATTAGCCATTTTTTCTTCAAGGATAAAAGATTTTGTAAAACTGGAGCTTTTCACAGGTGAACTAAGAGATATATCATTGCATTCACTCAACCTTTTATTTGCTTCGACTTCTCTATCATGGTCAGCATACTGAATGTCCCTGTGCTGTGTACCCAGTTGGTTACTTTTAGGTACTGGGGTAATCAAATGAGTGAAAAGTTGTATAGAAGTTGATCCACTTTTGAAATCAAATAATTAGGAAATAATATGATTTATGTAATGGCATGGAATAGAATACATCCGTATGATGTTTCTTTATAGGTTTTTGTCACCTTTGTGTACCACTGCTTCCTCATGGTTTTCAGGAGTTGGTGGGCTGTTTTCTTTTGCAATATACTGTAACACTACTTTGATTGAATTACTTATATGCATTACCCTCAAATACCAAATAAAATATGAATGCCATAATTTCTTGGGGGCAAAAGTGTCCACTGTACAAGACTGCATCTATTATCCATGTGAAGTCTTGCATCAAAGCCCTGACACAATGGCTTTTGAAATCGGTGAAAATACTCCTTTTGATTTGCAGGGAGCTTTGGAACAGATGGCTAGTAAACACACTAAAGTAGGCAGATATGTATCCTAGCATTTCCTTTACTTGATATCTTAAAACACTCCATAGATAAAGTATGACAAAAATATAAATTAGCTTAAGATGCAGTCCTTTTGCTGAGATGGTAAGACCTGTAAATCTTTAAAAAGTTGTCCAATATTTTGTCTATTGCTATTTTAAGAAATACTGTCTCAAAAATCATACTATATTTGTACCTGTAGTTTAGATTATATATATGCTGTAAAAATTGATAGAATATATGCTGAATATGTTAAAACATGTAGTTCATAATTCATAGCTCATAGACATTTTCATGTACATTTAACATTCATTCAGTCTACCAACATGTATTGTATTATATCTTAGCTTATTTGATTTAAATGCATAATAATGTATTACATTTATATCTCATAAGCATAGGATTTTAGGAAAGTAGGGCTGGAAGGGACCTTGTGAGGTTCAGCTAGTTCAGCTCCCTGCTCAAAGTAGGATTATTCCTGCCTAAACTATCCCAGCCAAGTGTCTGTCAAATGTAATCTTGAAAATTTCCAGGGATGTAGGTTACACAATTTCTCTATGCGGCCTGTTCTAATCTTGACTACCCTTATAGTCAGAAAGTGCCTGCTAATCTCTAATCTAAATTTTCTCAACTGAAGGTTCAACCCCCTACTCCTACGCCTACGGCCACAAATGAAATTCTTCTTCAGTCTTCTCTTCTTTAGTTTAAATAGCACTATATATTTCAGTCTTTCCTTGTAAGTCTTGCTTTCCTAATAATCTTTGTCATTGCACTAAACTCTTTCCAGACTGTCCATAATAAATTGGGGGGCTTGACTCATCTTTTTGAAGTGTGAGGTATAAAACTGGACATAGTACTCCAGGTGAAGCTTCACCACTGCTGAATAGAATGGAAATTTCTAAGTGACACTCCTGTAAATAAAACTGACTTGCACTGTTGGCTTTTTTGCAACAAGAGCACATTGCCAGTGCATACTCAAACTTAATTGTCCACTGTCATTCCTAGGTCCTTGTCTGCAGCACTACAGTCAAGCCAGTCATTCCACAGTCTTTATCTGTGCATGCAATTACTGCCTCCCAAGTGCAGGACTTTGAACTTGTCCTTGTTGAATTTCATCTTATTGATTGTGTACCATTTTCCAGTTTATCTGAAAGTTAGCCCTACCCTCCGGAATGTTTGCAGCTCCTCACAACTTCATCTGAAAAGTTACTAAGTGTACACTTAATTGCATTATCCAAATCATGATTGAAGATGTAGAACAATACCATATTTAAAACAACCGCCTGGTCACCCTATTTGATATACAACTAGACAGATCCACTGATGATTACTGATTGAGGAAGGTGATCTAATCTGCTACATATCCAAATACAATATTTTCACCTATTCAGTATTTTCTTTCCTTGTTAAATGAGAATGTTAGGGAAGACAAGAGTCAAAAGCCTTGCTAACATCAAGGTATATCCCATTCACTGCTCTCCCCCATTCACAGAGCCTGTTATTTTACCATAAAAAGAATTCATGTTGGTCAGGCATGACTTGCTCTTGAGGAATCCAACCTGGCAGTTGCTCCTTGTGTTGTTCTCCTCTAGGTGCTTCACAATAGATTTCTTGAGGCCTTATCTATGATTTTTCCAGGTATCAATGTCAGGCAAATTTGTCTGTAATTCCCCAGACCCTGAACCTTTCCTTTCTTAAAGATGGGTATTGTATAAAAAAGTGTATTGACACTTTTCTAATTTGGGACCTCACACAACCTCCACAAATTTTCAAGGAGACTAGCTAAGGTCTCTGAAATTACATAAACTAATTCATTTAGTACTCTAGGTTACATCCCATCCAGCTCTAGGGATAGGATCCGACATCTACACTTATCATCTGGTAGTTTTGCTTAATGGCATGATGCACTATATTGGGGAGATAAAGAAACCTCTATTCAATAATTTTCCAGTGCATTTCAGCAAAACTAAAATCAAAACATTGAGCTAATGTGTTTGTGTTTTCTAAGAAAGCAAAGAGATTGAATCTAGGGGAATAAACTAAGGCAGGTAGAATAACAATGAGAGACATAGCAAGAACTGTGAAATCTGACTATCACATCAACTTTACTATTTTGAGGGAAAACTTTAAAATATGAATTTCCTCTAGCCATGCTTTGAAGCAGATATCAGAGTTCCTGCAGCCTTTAATATATTCTGAGCAGTCTTAGGCGAATCTTGTAGCTTATTAGCTTTGAAGTAGGTCTAAACAGGGGGAGCCACTGATGCTCGATCAGCAGTCTCAAGGGAACATGATTATATAAGAAAGGTAACATAAATTTATATTTGGGACTAGCCTGGGGTATATAAAAAAAATCAATAATTGGAATACACAATGCAGAAAGCCAATGTTAACTTGATTTAACTACTTTGTGCCAAAATCTGTTTAAGGTGTTAACTGCGTGAGTGTTGTCATTGCTTTTAAAAAGAAAAATAATATTTTTAACAAGAATAGATTATTTGGAACTGAAAATTATAACTATGCCTAGCTAGCTTCCCCCCTCCCCATCCTAGGATTTATTGAATTAATTTGTTTTATTCTAAATCTTCTTCTTACCACTCAGTTTAACTTCACTGCCTGGGGCAATAGGAAGACAAAAGAAAAAACCTTCTGCACTAGGAGACAGAACAGTAATGGAGCTGCTAAGGTATGCTATTTCAAGTGGCAGAGATAGATTCTGAAACAGATTTCTTATTAATTGTCATTATACAGAAATAAAAACTAGATAAATGTGTGTTTTCTCTATCATATCTATCCTTCCCTTCTACCACCCCCATGATTTTGTGTGTAAGTTTTTGGAATTCTGCCTTTTATTTACAGAAGAAATGTAATAGTTCTACTTAGATGGAGTCCTCTATATCCCTGGAACAATGCAGGTAGTAACTTTGTTTATATCCATATATACATATGGAATATATATATTCCATATATATATATGGAATAACCCCAGTGAAGTCAGTGGATTTGTGGATTAATATATCTGAGCAAAATCTAAAGACTGTTATTCAGAAACTGACATGCTAAATTCATAAATGATGGCATTGCACAGGTCAAAAGAAACACATTTTGCATCTCAGTATTTTGCACAATGCTTGACTTAGAGTTCTGAGAGTGCTGCACAGGCAACTTGAAGTAGAAGGTAGAGCAGAATTGGCACATTAGAGACACGTTAGAAATGAACTGGTTCAGAAAGGGAGGGGGGTGTATGTGTGGGTGCATGTGTGTATTTGTTAATTACAGGCAGAAGAAATGTGATTACAAGATATGTCAAAGCTATTTTTTCACATAGACACAAAGTAGAATGTGACAAAGCAGTCATTGTCTTTATTTCTTTGTGACTGTTATCTGTTGGTTGAAAGTGAGGGATGTGGTATATTAGGGCAGCTCAGATTACTTGGTTTGTATTTTACCTTAAATGAAGAATACTAAGGACACCTAAGAAGATGAAAGCTGGAGGTTTGCAGAGGCCTCTAGCTCCACCTTCACCTGTAGTGGTGCATTTGGAGAACATATATGTAGCCCTAGTTGCAGAGAGGAAGGAACACATTCCACTGGTAGAGGAAGACAGGACAGGCTTCATCGAGATGGGACATATTGAGATGGTTGCCACCAAAAATAAGCAACAGGTAGTGGTGGTTGGAGACTCCCTTTTGTGAGGGATGGAGGGAGCCATCTGTCATCTTGACCAGTTGTCTCAGGAAGTCTGCTGTTTGCCCAGAGGGACTACCCAGGCTTATCTGCCCCTTTGACTACTACCCCATGCTGCTCATCCATGTGGACACCAATGATACTGCTAGGGGAGATTCTGAGCATATTAGAAGTTACTATAGGGCTCTGGGTGCAAGGATGAAGTGGTCTAGAGCTCAGGTTGTGCTCTTGTCAATCCTTCTGGTCAAGGGAAAGGGGCCAGGCAAGAGCAGGTGCATCTTGCAGATCAACACCTGGTTGCACAGATGGTATCACCAGTAGGCTTTTCCTTCTTTGACCATGGAATGTTCTTCCAAGAATAAGGATTGCTAGAAGAGATGGGATCCACCTGACAAAGAGAGGGAAGAATATCTTTGCAGACAGGCTTGCTAACCCAGTGAGGAGGGCTTTAAACTAGGTTTGCTGGGGGTTGGACACCAAAGCCCTAAGGTATATCGGGAAATGGGAGACCTAGAGGAAGATCAAGGAGGAGGGGATAACAGGGGATGTATTCTCATACTTCCTGGGATATCAGGGCTATCATCCAGTTACCTCAGGTGCCTGTACAAACATGTACAGAGCATGGGAAACAAACATGAGGAATTCATAGATTTCACACATTTCATAGACATTAGGGCTGGAAGGGACTTTGGAAGATCATTGATTCCAGACCCCTCTCCCAAGGGAAAGAAGTCAGATGGAGTCAAAGGATCCCAGCAAGATAAACATCCAGATGTCTCTTAAAGGAGTCCAGAATAAGTCCTTGCACCACCTCTGGGGACAGTCTGTTTCAGGCCTTTGGGACTTGGAAAGTAAAGGAGTTCTTCCTTATGCCCAGCCTGAACTGTCTGGGTGGAGTTTGTGACCATTGGATCTTGCCATCTCTTGGGGCATTCTGGTAAACGGGCATTCCCCCAGGTCCTGAGGTATACCCCATATATATACATATATATATATATATATATATATATATATGTATATATATACACTAATTTTGAATCCACTTTGGGTCAGGGTGAAACTTGGGTCAAATTCGGATCAATTTTAAATGGATGTGTTGAAGGCAATAGAGGGACAGAATGGTTAAATTGGATCCTTGGAGTATAATTGCCTAAAAGGAACCGAAGATTCTGGAGCTGGGGTTTGCTTTAGAATCATAGAATCACAGAAAGTTGGAAGGGATCTCAGGAGGTCATCTAGTCCAACCCCTGCTCAAAGCAGGACCATCCCCAGCTACAGGTTTCCCTCGCTTTATGCTATACGTGTATTCTTGGGAAATGGTGCATAACTTGAATTTGTATAAAGGGAACCCACTTTACAATGTAATAAATAGGGGTACATTCCAAGACCTTGACTGTACTGACTCTCAGACCCAGTTCTACCACTTTTACAAGGCAATTTTGTTACTCACCAACAGCAGATATTATACACAAGCATAGGGTGGTGGTGAATGTTACCATAATGGGGATGGCGATTACAGAAATTCATGTTGCAATGAGCAAGGAGCACAGATCCATACAGGAGACTATATTTTGGTGCATGCCACTCCCACAGTGCACCACACAAAGCAGCTGACTGTGGGCTTCCACCACACTGATAGCATAAGAATGAATTTACCTTGCATATAATCAAGTTTTGGTATAAAATGGGTCATCACATAAGAGCAAATTGGCACATATAGAACCCACATAAAGTGAGGGAACCTGTACATCATCCCAGCCAAAGCTTTGTCTAGCCAGGTATGGAAAAACCTCCAAAGAGGGAGGTTCCACCACCTCTCTGGGAAACCTGTTCCAGTGTTCTACTATGCTCCTAGTGACAGCATTCTTCCTAATATCTAATCTAAACTTCCCTTGCTGCACCTGGAGACCATTGTTCCTTGTTCTGTCATCTGCTAACACTGAGAACAGTCTTGTTCCATCTTCTTTTGAACCCCACTTTAAGTAGTGGGAGGCTGCTATTAAATATCCTTTCAGTCTTTTCTTCTGTAGACTAAATAGTCCCAGTTCCCTCAATCTTTCCTCATAAGTCATGTCCCCCAGTGCCCTCACAATTTTTGTTTCCCTCTTCTGGACCCTCTTCATTTTGTCCATATACTTTCCATAGTGGGGGACCCAAAAGTGAACACAGTACTCCAGATGTTGCCTAACCAGTACTGAATAGAGGGGAATAATCACTTCCCTTGACCTACTGGCAACACAAGTACCAATGCAGCCCAGTATGCCATTAGACTTTGTGGCAAAAAGGGAACATTGTTTGCTCATATTCTACTTATTGTCCACTGTAATCAACAGATCTTTTTCTGAAGAGCTGCTGACCAACCAGTCAGTCCCCTGCCTGTATTGTACATGAGATTGTTCCATCCTAAGTACAGGGCTTTGCACTTGTCCTTGTTGAACCTTATGCAATTTCTTTTGGCCCAATCTTCCAATTTGTCTAGGTCACTCTGAATCCTAGCCCTATCCTCCAACGTATCTAATACTCCCCACATCTAGGTGTCATCTTCAAACTTGTTGAGAGTGCACTCTATGCCATCTTCTAGGTCATAGATGAAGTCACTGAACAAAACTGGCCCCAGAACTAGCTCCTGAAGCAGTCCACTTGATACTGGCTACCAACTAGACATTGAGCCATTGACTACTACTCTCTGAGCCCAATGCTCCAGCCAGTTTTCTATCCACCTTACAGTCCATTCATCCAGCCCATATTTCCTCAGCCTGCCTGTGACAATGTTGTCAGAGACTGTATTAAAAACCTAACTAAAATCAAGGTATGATTTTTGTTGTTTTTTTTCCTGATTGGGAAAACAATTGTCAGAAAATTGTCTTGTGGCACTAATGTGTAGGCCTCATCTGTGTCTGGCACTGCACCATAGCAGTGGACTTTTCATCTTCATATTGGCTAAAGTCAAAGGAGCAGAATAAGGGAAATTCCCTTGAACTGCTTATATGTTGCTACTTCCTACATCATTGGTGATGCGTAGGGGGTTGATGCGAGTGCACATGTACCCTCTGAGATTGGCTGTGTACCCCCTGGAAACACCAGCCACAAAATCAGAAGTGTCAGCAGAAATGCCTTTCTGATTTTGCCAGTTTTGACAATGGTGGTTCTGGGCTCAGCGACTGACTGCTCAAGACCCTCCTCCCTTTTGTCAGTGATCTGGTGTTCTTTAAACGTAGAGGGGAGGAGGAGAATACTTTATTATTAATATTGTTAGAAGAACTGGGAACAGAGAGCCAGATAATATGATTCTGTCCAGTTTACCATAGTTAGACATAGTTTGGGGTTTCCAATACAGAGGGATCACCCTGAATAATCCCAAAATAAATAATTTTGGTTCAAAATCTTTTAACATTTAAGTATAGAGACAAAGGAAAAGAAGTTAAAACATTTGAAAAAGTATTATTAATGCTTTCATGTAATAATACCCTTATCCTCTTCAGCTTTAGAAAGTGTTTAGAGACTATTTTGTTATAAAAATAAAATAAAATGTATTTGTTCAAAAAGATGGTATTAACTGACCCTTTTTAGGGAAAAGAGAAAAAAATAGGTCGAAAGAACTGGAAGTTCTTTGGTTGCTCTTTATTAAAAACCTAGTCTACTTTCTTGAATAAAAGCCTTGATAAATTGAAAAAAAAGAGAGAGAAAAGATCAACAAAAATAGAACATGCATTTGTTTCCTGTGATGACTTACAATTTAAGTGATGGAGAAAGACAGATATATGGCTCAATCAGTTACTCCTAAAACTGAAAAAAATTGTTCTTTTTTTGGACTTCTTATGAAAATGCTTTTAGCTGTCTCTCTCATTATATCAGTGTTGTAAAAGATGTAGTTGTGGCCAGCCATGCAAGTCTTATTAACAGAATTTGTTTTGGGTGGGGGAGAGGGAGGGAGGAAGGAGGCAGAGGAAGAACCTGAAGAAATAAAATGAGAAAAGAAAAGGGAAGGGAAAAGAAGAATGAAGGAGTACAAGCCTCATATTCCATGTCGTATCTTGGATATAGATTAAGTTGGAAATAATTTTGTGATCTGTTCCCGTCTCTTTGGCTTTGTGAGGTCACACAATCATTCAGTATTTTGCTTCACTTTCCAAAAGAAGTAATTTATCATGGTCAAGATAGTGAAATTCCATTGATGTCACAGTGGACTCTAGAATCACAGATGTGATAGTATCCATGGTTATGACTTCTTAAGTCTGTAAGAACTCCTCTTCATATTAGAGTTCAAACATGCTCTCATTTGTGTACCAATTAAGTGTAATATTTCTAATACCACTTCTGATCCATTAGTTTTTCTTCTCATACTCCTCTTGTTCACTGGTCATAAACTCACTACAGTTCTTATATTGTATTACCAAAATTTTTAGTTTGGACTAATTCAATCCTTCTCTCAGTGTTACTGATGTTTATCAATAGTTGTATGAAATGAGCTTAATTACACTTTTGCAGCCTCTGGTAATTTAGTGTATGTTAATGTTGCAAAATGCAGTGCACTATACAGATACCTGAATTAGCTCTACATGAGTTATTGTAGGCATCAGAAGTATAATCATTTTGGGAGCAAGCAGCTCCATATAGCCTAATCTACCCTATCAAAAAGAAGGGTGCATTAGTACATTGGCCACATATAGACATTCAGTTTTTCCAGGGAGAGTCACTGCTTTCCTAGGACAAATCAAAGGGTACAAAAGTTCAGAGTAAAAATGGCCATTCCAAGAAAAAAATAACATGGGAATGAACAGGATTAAAGAATTCCTAGGAGAGTTTCCCCATGGAAAGCTAAAATCTACGAATATGTGTACGCTTGTGAGAAAAATCATGGCACAGACCCCAAGCATCGCAGGATGCTTTGCTCCCTCCCTCCCCAGGAAGAATTCAGCAGTTTCCCTCCCTCCTCAGGAAGATACTTGCTGAATTCTGCTTCTCTGGAGCAGAATACGCCCCTTCACAACCCCACATTGTGTTACAGAGAGACGAAGGCTGATGTATAGGTCTAGGTCAGTCAACCAAGGCTGCCCTATTTACTACTTCTTTCTGTCACTAGGCAGACTTGGGAGTCCACAGAGCTTGCTGTGATGTGTGCACAGAGTCAGCTTTGCAAGCTGTCTGCTCTTCAGGGTCTCAGTAGGTCTGTGTGAAGCTTTAGGGGAGGGAGGGCTGGGGGAGGGTGAGAGGGGACCCTGGAGGGACCCCTTCCAGGTTCTATTCCTTATCTGCTCCCCCAGCTCCCCCACCCCTGCCCTCTTCCCCAGCCCCCCCCCAACTTCTGATGCTTTAAAAAAATCCCTACTCACTGGGTACTGCCAGGCGGTGGGTGATCCAAGATGACCCTCACTGCCCCATGCTGCATGGGGGGGCTCTGCATGAGCCCCCTGAACCCCTTTGCAGCCCCAGCTCCCCCCATGGCTGCCCTGCATGCCCCAGCTTTGGCCCTTTAAGGAAAAGAAAAAATCCCTCCCAGGCAGGAACTAGTGGAACTGTGTTTTTTTTTCCATAAAAGGCAGGAGCTGGGGTGAATGGGGCAGCCATGGTGGGGCTGGGGGAGGGGAGTCAGTGGGGCTCTTGCAGAGCCCCTCACACAGTGTGGGGCAGTGGGGAGCAGCAGGGATCATCCCCCCCAGCCAGCAGCACTCAGTGAGTTGGGGCTTTTTTTTTTCAAAGTGCCGGGAGCTGGGGCAGGCAGGACAGCCATTGGCAGGCTGGAAGACCAGGCAGGGGGTGAGCCTGGGTGATTCAGAGATTCAAGCAAATCAATTCAGAACAGTGGTTCGAATCACCGAATCAACTCACTATCCCTGAATTAGCCAAATCCAAATCTGAAGTAAATACCAGCCACTTCGCACAGGCCTAGGTCTCAGCATTCAAGTATCTATGCAGGTATCTCCAGTAAGTTTTCTACCAGGAAAAGACACCTGGGATAATTCTTCCAGATTATTTGAATGTGTGTATGCAGCCATAATCTTCTTGATATAATGACTACATTGTTTCTGGTAATCAAGATACCTCCTTTAGAGATAGTTCATCTATTTCTAGTATAACAAGTCCAATCTCTGTGCTTGAATTAGCAAGGAAAGTAATCCTGTTGGAACAATGTCATCTAACTGTAATGAGTTGTGCTAAATCACTAATTAAATTAAACAAAAATGTGACGACTCAAGGTAATTTTTATGAAATTATTTAAAAAGACACTAGTGTAAAACCAGGAATGCCAGTAAACCTTTTATGACCATAGAGTCCATCATGGCATCACTAGAGCCTCAGTATCATCATTTTCACCAGTTCCATTTCTATCCCTACTATATTTAAGTAGGGATAGAACATATCAATATAATTGATTCTGGTCTACTGTATTTAAATCATTACATAGACCCTTAAATATATGTCAGATAATTTTCATTTATGGAGATAAAACTCTCTCAATCATACCAAAGCAATTAAAAAATATATTATTAAGGATTTGCTCTGCTCTTGTAATCATTTTACAGTTTATGGACATTGCCTTTTATCTGTAACTTAAGTCCAGGAACACTGAGAACTCAAGCAATTGAGCATCATTTTCATTAACTACAATTGCTTTGAAGCAAAATCCTCAGTAATGTAATTCCATGGAAATGTGGAATGGTATTCTGGTTTATGTGCTATAAGTCTTGTTTTTGCAGTAATTGGCTTTAGATTAGACTTACAGACAACAACATTTCTAAAGAGGTAAAGAAGGTATAATTGGAACAGAATGCCACAAGCTAAATATATATATTTTTTTTACTTCAGTTTTCTTTATATACTATTTGTGCCTGTGCCCTGTTTATAAAATGATTGATTCTTTTGCTGGGTTAGAGCTCCCCTCAGTGGTTAATTGCTATTAGACACATAGGACTCATTTGTTAACATTTTCCAATAAGAAATAATGAAAAATACAATGATGCCTATTCTCAAAACATGCAGTAACAACCAAAAATTATTTATGGGAAACATTCATGACATAACATTTTCAAATTAATAATAGTATTATATTCTTTTTAAAAGCTACTGGTTTAATAGTTGAAGTAAGATGTTGCTGGATCTTCAATTGAACCATTTTAAGTGCTTGATTAACATCAAGTATTTTAATTTATGATTATCAAACCTAGTTTAAATAAACTAAGAATTAGTCCAAATCTTCATCAAAAGAAAAAAAAACAGCTGAATAAATAAAGAGGACTAATCCTGACTTCTCAAGACCTAAGAGGCTTAGATAATCTATTATGAATTTAGTATACCTTAGCTTTAAGGTATACCAATGCAACTACAATCCCTTCAATCCTTGAAGGACCTGCCTCTGTTTTTTTGTTTTTTTTTTGTAATTTGTAGAATTTAGATATACATTGTACTTTATCTTTTATTATATTCCAGATTGGATCATATGTAATTCATCTCATTTTGCCACAAGTTTTTTGAGGCAGCAATCTGAAACCTGGAAAAGATACATGGCATTATGTATTATACAGGACAAAAGCAGGAAACAATGTCCCATTCACTCTTCTATTTCTAGTCTTCAGTGATGGCATACAACCTAAAGTGCATTAGCAGTTTGGCAACAGTCAATAATAGAAAAATCTTGCTATAATCAGGCTAATGTATCCCAATATATTTTCAAAGAATTATTGAAATTAGGGCTCCAAAGCTTACTTTCAAGGTTTTGTGATTAGCAGAGTTTGATAACATGATGAAGACTAATGAATTTTCCCTATTATGCCTCTTGTCACTATTCAGGGACCTCATTTCACTGAATAAAACTGACACAGTGACAGTCCCTGACCATCACACCTTGCCATTAGTGTTTTACTAGAAGGAAAATCTCTGAAAATAAAATTTCCAAGGTAGAAAAGAACAGGAAATGTAGAGATCATTGAGAATCCAATTGTTATTGTACATTTTCTTCATTGATTATCATATTCTCTTATTTTCTGAAACATCTTATCTTCCTATAAAAGCCACACACCTCTGTCTTTCAGCTCTAAAACTCAGTCACTAGTTTTATATTCTGAATGAAGATTTTCCCAGTGGACTGTTTACCTCAATGGCATAATAATTTTAGACAGTTTGAAAAAAATTAAAGTCAAGAGTTCAATTATATATTATGTGACCTCATAAAACAGTTTAAAACAATTCAGTTCAGTTCAGCAATAATATAATACCTATTCAAGTCCCATGCCTACTAAAATTTGGAATCATGCACTGAAAATGCTATAACCCATGTGTGATTTATTACTTGTGTGATAAGATACAATGCCATTTGGAGGGGAAATATACATTTTGAGTTCTTCAATGAGTCATACGTCAAGTGCAATGTATTCTCAAGCTTCTCTTGATTTATTGTTTTCACATACTATTGTATATGCATTATCTCGGTATATATGTTTCCTAAGCATTTACCTTTTAAGATGCAATCTCTCAATTTAGGTGAATAACTCAAAGTTATCATCACATACTAGTGACAATCAAATATCAAAAGATTTAGCTTAGCCTAAATTCCAAAAAACACCCAGAAATCCCTATACCTATAATATTACTTTAGTACTTTAGAAATCCTTTATTAACTAATTAAACTTTACTTAAGTCCTATACATTATTTAGGAATTGTAAGTAGCCATCTCTTCTGAGCCAGTGAAACCAACAGGCTCCTCCAAATCCACAAAATATACCAGAATAAAAGACAAATTATGAATTGAATTCTGGAATTAAATTAAAGGGCTGTGTGAAATTTCATCCAAAGTTGCGCTTCAAAGATGTTTTGATGCATTTTGAGCTCAAAACAGTGAAATCGAGATAAAACAAAAGCCTTCAAAACAGCTTTGGAATAAAACAAGGGCACTCAAAACACTTAATAAAGTTTTGAAATGTTTCCAGTATTGAAGCCAGGTTTACTGTGCTGGTCCTAGCCGGCAGCAGCAGCCTCCTTTCATACATCAAGCAGATCTGGGCCCACCTGCAGCCGCAGGATGTCTGTGGGACTGTGCCATACTGTGTGGACCCCTGATCTGCCTGCCAGATGACAGGAGGCTTCTGCTGTCTGCTGGGACTGGTGCTGGGCACAGCCTGCACCCAGCACTAGGATGATCAATGATGCCACTGGCCCCAGCTGGCAGCACCAGCCTCTTGTCATCCAGCAGGCAGACTGGGGGCCTATGCACCTGGGAGCAGTCTGGCACAGCACCACCAGCCCTTCCAGGGGTGCGGGTAGCCCCTTTTTGCCAGTCAGATGACAGGAGGCTGGTGCTGCTGGCTGGGACCAGCAGCAGCACCGATCTTCCTGGAATGGACCGTGCAGATAGGGGTCCCCACACCCTCAGGAGAAATCATCAGAGCTCTGTAGCCATCCCAGGCATGTGGGGGGAGCTGATAGGCATGCTGGATCACTGAAGGCTGTTCCTGACACCTGGGATGGAGAAGATCAGTGCTGCCACTGGCTCCAGCTGGCAACATCAGCCTCTGGTCATCCGACAGGTAGATGGGGCCCACGCACAGCCCTGAAAAAGCTGGAGGGGCTGTGCCAGATTGCTCCCTCAGGTGCAGGAACCCGATCTGCCTCCCAGATCACAGGAGCTGGCTCAAGAACGGTGCGGGACTTAGGGCAAATCAGCTCATGTGGGGACGCTTCCCTGCCCTGGGATTGGGGCAGCTGGTCCCTGCATGAGCTGATATACCCCAGGCCCTATTCCACAGCTGGCTTAAGGAGGTTGCAGGGTTGGGGAAAATCAGCTCGTGCAAGGACCTACCCCAATCCCAAACCCAGGGCAGGGGCAAGTCTTTGCACGAGCTGATTTGTCCCAGGTAGCAGCACCAGCCTTCTGCAATCCAGAAGGCATATTGGGGGCCCATACTCCCAGGAGCAGTCCAGCGCAACCCAGTACAGTCCTCACAACCCTCCTGGGGGTGTGGGCAGCCCCGATCTGCCTGCCAGGTTATAGAAGTCTGGTGTTGCCTGCTGAGTGCAGCCCATGCCGGGAAGATTGGTGCTGCTGCTGGCTTCAACCAGCAGTACCAGCCTCCTGTCAAATGGCAGGCAGACTTGGGCCACCCGCACCCCTTGGATGGCTGTGGAGGCTGTGCCATATTGCTCCTGGGAGCGTGGGGGGCCCAGATCTGCCTCCCAGATGACAGGAATCTGGTGCTGCCACCTGGAGCCAGCAACTGCACTGATCTTCCTGGCACTGGGTGGGTGAAACATTGAAACAGCATCAATACAGTGAAACATTTCAACAAAACAAAATGAAATGGTGCTTTCAAAACAAAACAAAACTCGAACGAAACACTGCTCTGTCAAAACATCAAAATGGAAGTCAAATCAAAATGATTCTGTTTCTCTCAGCCTTATTAAATTATTCAAATATTAGACTCTTCATTCCAGAGATCTGGAATAATTTGTAGAACACTTAAAAGACTATCTGCGCTATGTGCCGGTAATACATAAAAACAACCAAATGTTCATACTTAATCCTAACTTAGAATAAGTTTCTCCATTTTGGAGGGGGGCAGGAAAAATAAAGGTCTAAAATGTCATCTCCAGGTTATCTACTGTAATTACCACTATACATTTTAATCTGGGGACACTTTGGCCATCCCTTTCGTGCACTACTTGTACTTGTCCCAAAATACAACTTTTAGATTTCACTTCATTTCCAATCCGAATATTTCAGAGCCTCACAAAAAGTTATTACTGGTTCTAAGATTAATATATGTTGTATTTGTATCTAAAGGTTATTCTCATTTACCATGCAGCAGTTTCAAGAGGAGTATATAGTTATGAAAATGAGATTGCTAAAGTCTTTGAAGTTTTACAAAGATATGAGAGGATCAATTTTAAAAGATCTGGTTATTTCTAAAAGCAGCTGACATAGTATTTACTTACAAGAGTGATCCAAGAAGCCAGAAGGTGTAGTGTGTAACTGTTTGCTGTATATGGTCCAAAACATGTCTAGGACAGACTCAGAGTTGCTAACTCTCTTAAATTATAATGCAAACATGGAAATGACAAACATCAAACTGGAACATGGTCATGTTTAAGTCTCATGACCTGCAATTAGGTCACATATTTAGACTTTCCAATTTGAAATGATAAATTACAGAAATAAGAATTAAAGCTGTGGTGGAATGCCACCTCTGTCTCTCCCCAAAAACTCTGCTATGTGACAATTTAGTTAACATGTTCCCTGAAGAGCGAAGACATCCCATCTCTTTAGGTAACCCTGAGTTGTAACCTGAGTTGGATACATTCCTGAGGGAGGGAGGAAACTTGTCAACCTATATGGCTGACATCACATACCTGGGTAAGGGGGGTTAGGCTTCCTATTGTTCTAAGCAATACCAGTCTAACTGGCAACCAGTGATGAATTGCAAATTGGTTGGCTGGCAGTCAACAGGTTCTGGCCTCCATTGGACCAGGTAAATGAGGCCAACGGGTGCTGGCCTCCATTGGACCAGGTAAATAAAGTCATAAAATCTATAGAAGTTAAGGACTACCCAGGAGGAGGGGCAGTAGCCATGATGTAAACTTAGAAGCTGAACCATCTGAAACTTGCTCTCTCTTGAAACTCATGATCAATGAACTGCCTGCCTCCAGAGGGAATCTCCACCTGCCTCTGGATGGTACTTATGTGTAAGCTACCTGATATCTAACTAAATATATAGTTTGCAGTAACTCAGATGTGTAATCAAAGACTACCCTTCCACCCTGTTTGGTCTATGGGATTGTTTTACCCTTTATCCTATTCTAAACCTACTCCTTGTAACCAATAAAGTTCTCCTTTGTACCTAGAATGAGAAACTTATTGGGAGAGGGACTAGATTATGCTTTGCGGTCCCCTTGGTTTGGTTAACTAAGGGAGACCACTATTTGTGCTTCAGACTAAAGGAATCACCCCAAGTTCTTGAAGTGGGGTGAGTACCCTCAAGGACTACTAGGCCTGTATTTTCCAGGGGGCACAGGACTAAGATCAGCCCAGACCCTGGGCAGTGGTGGCATTACCCCCAGGCTAGTGGGTGTGCTCCAGGAAGGGGGTTGGCCAGGCATGAGGTATCCCCAGGAAGGTGCTCAGAGTCTGGAAGGTGGTTGGGCACAGTGAGGTGGGTGGCTCAGCACAGGAGCATCCCCTACTGGCCTGCCAACATGACATGTGCTCAAGTGTTCCTACGGAAGTTAGGGATGAAGGTCCAGATATACAAATGACTTAGGTTATGGATATACAAATAACATACTGCAGGAGAGAAGAAACAGTGCAGGACTTTTCTGTATGTTCACTACAGTTCTTAATCTACGGTACATGGAAGCTAATCTATATTGGTTATATCTGTAAATGATGGCAGTACCATAATAAGGCGGGGGTGGGGGGCAGGCAGGACAACCAACCTGGGCCCCAAAGCAATAGGCTGCAAACAGGCAAGTCATGAGCTGGTATTTTGTTATAAATATTTTGAAAAAAAATTGGCTGTTGTGACCAATAAATTCTGGGTGCATGCATGCAGCCACAGCATGCATGCGGCCAGCCTGGCAGCTTGGAGATCACTGTCCAGCTGGCGAGTCTGTTGTGGGGGGGAAGGGCTGGGGGAGGAAAGGGGTGTGAAGAGGGCAAATTCAGGTCCCCTTGGTGAGGGAGGAGGGGGGTTGGGACTGGGACAGGTACTGCGTAGCTGGGATGGAGCACGGGACAGAGCCACAAGAAGCTTACCTGGTGGTGCAGCTCCCACCACTTCATGCACCCCCGGGCAAACATGGGGAGAACCATGTGTCCCCTTGATCTGTGCATGGGGCAAGGGTGGACTGTTGCTGTTGACTTGTCCCGGGTGCCAAATGTCCTTGTTGCGGCACTGAATGAGGGTTTAAGTTACATGATATTTAGAAAGGGGACGTTCCTTGGTAAGACAATATGACAATATGTTGAGGGGTTTTTATACCCTCCTCTGAAGTATTGATTTTGGGCTACTGTTAGATACAGAATATTAAAAAAAAAAAAAAGATATCCAGTATATTCTGTGTTTCCATCTTACTTCTACACCCAACTAGATATTCATACTTTGCAGGTGTTTGCTCTGTACATCAGGAAATAATGCTATAGCCAATTCTCCTATCAAAGATATTATTCCTTGTTATCATAGAAGTAACTACCAGACATAAGGCAATTGGATCAGCTAAATCAAGGTTTATTCAGGTATACAACTTGAAACTACCTAGCAATAATTAATCTAGTGAGGAACATCCTTATATCTGTAGTCCATGTCACCTAGTAGAAGTTTGTCATGAGTCCCTGACCCTGCACACTTCAAAGCTACTTTGAATCTTCTGTCCATCCTTCTAACAAGGTTCTTGAAACTTGGTTCATCATTACCACCTTTGTGTTTCATGACAATGAGGAAGAAATTAATTACTTCAGCCCTCTTACCAAAGAACTGCATCACTATTGCAGCCTTTCAAGTCTCCTATTTTTTCCCCTATAACAGATATTAGAAGCACTAATATTGTAAGTTAACATCTTTGTTAGATGTCCCCTGGTCCACTTCCCACTCTAGGTTATCTGAAATTTGCTATTAGTCAAGTTGAGATGTGGCATATTTTACAACTTAACCTACTAACTGTTTCTATGAACTGTGAAGCAAATGCGTGGGGCAAAAAATTACCCTACCCAGGCCAGTCTAGCAACAAAAGAACCTCCAAGAAAGCTTACTAGTATGATGTTTCAAGCGAGGCCCCCAAATGGAATCCTTATAATTTCAAAGGTTGAGGAGCTTCAATCATCTTGGATGTGTGAAAGCCAGTAAACTCATGCTACACCTATCTGCCCAACCAATAAATCAAAGAACGCTTCTCCTAGAACCCATGCTGAGGCTAAGCACTCCTGAAAGTGGGGAGGTGGGAAAGAAAATGCATTTCTTAAAGGGATTTCATTTTACCTCTGGTAACCCTTACAAAGTTCCCACAATCTTAGATGATTGGGGTAAGAGGATAGGGGGATTTGCCATTTAAGTTGTATACATTAATTTCCTGGGCAGCTAGGACAGTCTCATAAAAAAAAAAGAAAAAGAAAAAAGAAAAATAAACAAACCCTTTTGCCTTTACTAATAATAAATACCAGATTTCTCCCTTTGTTTTCAATAAGACTAAAGCCTCAAGTTGTTTCTACACCAGATGGTCATCCTCATTCCCCAAAAAGCAGAGAAGTAGGGGAATAGAAAAATACAGGAAACAAAAGTAAAGGCAGAAAAGGGAGTAGGTAACATGTTTGGAGAGAAAATGTAGGGGACCTAGAAAAGGGAGTAGAGAATAGGGAATGCTCATCAGGGTAGGAAAGGGTATGGAATAGGATATGTATTAGAACTGTTACAGTGGCAGGGGACATTGTATGCCCAGAGGGAGGCAAGAAAGTGAAAGATAGGGAATTAGGATAGAGAGAATGCAGCTCCCCATGCTTTGACAATATATAGGCAGGCTTAAATTTGTGTATGTGCATTTTTAACCTTAAAAACAAATGGTCTTTTTTTCAAGATGGGAGGGGGGAACAATCAAAGGCCCCGATGTAATCTTGTTTTTAAATATATCATTATAAACCAATTACCCGACTTCTGAGCTTTTAGAACTTGAACAGATGTCTACATTCATAGCCTATGGGTGAATTTTTAGGCAGCTCATGAAGTTCTGCAAGGATGCTATCACTAACAACTGCCTGCTACCTGTACACTATTAGGGGTGAATCAAGACCCCTGCTGCCTACCTGTACCTGTAACTGAATACATATGCATTGACCTGTGCTGTTTCCTCCTGTCCCCTCAGTGGTACTGCTATACAACACTTTCTTTAGAAGATTCATAGCAGAATGAATCATTGGGCAGTAGTGACCTAATGGGAGAGAAAAAATGCACAACAGCAATAGCAGACTCTGAAAGGAAACAGAGTCAGTCATATTGATGAGGTGAAGAAACCCGGAAAAGCTTGAGGGATGCCTTAAGGGGTCCAGGACTGGCAGGAATGAGTCTCAGGTGTAGCATAAATAATTGGCAATGTGAAGGAGGTATGGGAGGCGGGCTGGCTTGGAAAATTCTGCTTGTAGGAACATGACTGACTTGGATGGGGAGGAATTTGTCTGCTTTCCCTTGGGACATGAGCATGAGCAGAAATCTGGCTATCTGAGAGAATTATACAGACACTGGCAGGCATCTCTGTCTACAGAGGGAAAATGGGCCTGTGTTTTAGACAATCTGATATTGACTCTACAGTAAAGCCGTATTTTATTGTTTACAACAGTACCTTAAGGAAACACACGAGTGGCAAATATTTAAGTGACACTGTACATTTTCAGAGTGTGTGTGTGTGTGTTATTTATGGAATGTTGCATACTTTTTACAAACAGCTTGAATCTGCTAATGTGGAGTAAATGTCATTGCTGAAAATAAACAATGGAGAAGGTAAAATTACAAACAGAGACATAGTTTCTGACTTTTGAAGAACTGTTTGTGGCTACACCAGTCTCTAATTCTTCAGTAGCAAGTAACATGGAGCTACACCATTCTTTTGACAGTTTGAAATGCCAAGTTTTTGTAAATCAAAATGCAATATCCCAATGAAAAATGCTAAAGAATTATAAATGTCTAATTTAAGGATACTCAACTTCTAATGAATTCATAGTGATTTCCTTTAATAAAGAGGAAAGTCTCAGTTGTCTTAGTTAATTTCTGTAGAAGGATCAAAAATCAATCTTTATTTTGCTTTTAGCGCTCTGCAGCATTTATGTTTCACTATGCTAGTGCCCCCATAACATAATATTCATTACTTTCTAGATAGATGTTATATGTTGTATTAAAAAGTAATTATCACTAGGGATCCTGGGCTTCTCTGATTAAAAAAAAAAATCAGATTTAAAAAAGTAACCCCAAATATACCTTTGTCCTTAATTAGAATGAAACTCCACTAATATACATATATATTAGTGGAGTTTCATTTTAATCACAACAAATGTAGATTTTGGAGTTCTTTTTTTAATCCAAAATTGAGGAGATTTTTTTTTTTTTTATCAGAGAAAGCTAGGATCCCTGATTATCACCTCCCTTGTCTTCTCTTGCTTCCCTGGCTTTGAGTAGAAAGTAAGAAAAAAGAAGAGGGTAAATCTACAGAAGTTCTCCTATAGAAGAACTATAAATCCTACCCCTCATAAAAATTCACCACTTACCTTTGCCTTTACACCTTATAGCTCTGCTCATTATGATTTGGTCTAGCAGCATGACAGGCAAGAATTTCTGTGGGTTATATTTTTTACTGGCCCAATTATGTATTTGGGATAAAGTTGGACAAAAAAAACCCTACTGTTCCTAAAAAGGTCAATTTTCAGGAAGAATAATCTAATATATAGTGCAATATTCTGACAAGACTTGTTAGCCAAAATAGGTATTAATGGCCTTAAAATGGCCTTAAAATTATTATGGCCTTACTAAGGGATTAAAAAGATGCTTTAAAAGTGTACTTGGTAATGTCTTCAGCTTTTCCCACTATCCATCTATAACCTGATATCAGTACCAAACGTAGAATATGCTTTGAGTTTGTATTTATTTATTTTTTAGTTTATCAGCCCCCACATACTTATACTGGGGATTTTGTTCATCACTCACAACTCACAAAAGCAGAAGTGATCAGGGAAGAAATCTTTAGCAAATATTAATTAGAGAATAGAAGAACCGATATAATCTATACCAGTATCACTAAACCTTTTTAGATTCAATGTACCCCTCAGAAAATGCCAATTTATAGTTTTCATTTGTTCTTGGCTGAATGAAAATAATAAAGCAATGATTTTATTTTTTAAAACTCAGAAAGAGCACAACAGGTAAGAATATTTAAATACTATGAATTCCTATTTGAAACCTCTGACTTCACCTTTCAAATTATGTTTGTATACTTAGCAGTGCCAATCTTGTACATAAGCAATGAAAGGATTGATTCCCCTGAAAGGATTTCAATGCGCCCCTGAAAGGAGCTCTGTTCACCTGATTTATACCATATTTAGAATACAAAATTCTCCAAACTTAAGAAATTATAGAAATAGTGTTTCTGATATTCAGTATATATCTTTTTCTGAATTGTGTTTTTGATTTTGATTTAAAATTTCAAGATATATTCTGTTTCTTAGACATCACACATAGACTCAATTCAATTTTCAAATGATGTACAGCTCTTTCTAGTTGTTTAATTTATTTATTAAGGTACTTTTGTGATTTTTGGGGGGGCTGAAACTGTCCTCTTTCTTGTGTTTTAATATAACTGGTCCATAACTGGACTCCTAAGTCATAGCATATAACAAAGAATAACTAATAACTTTAGCCTAAAATGTGCCCTTCAAAAATTGTATTTGTTTTTAAATTCAAAGAATGATTCCATGCTCTTACTCAGCAGACAGAATCAAAACTGCATTTTGAAAATCTCACTTTGTCTTGAGTTAAATTCAAAATATTACTTTTTGCAGCATAATTCAGAGTAAAAAAAATGAAAACTGAGAATTTACAACACGTGATTTGTGTGTTGATTAAAAAAAATCTCTGAAAAATTTTTGTTTCTTTAATGTTAGTTATAACTACTGAAGCCCATCCAACAACTGAATCATGAGATACACATCATTGTCATAGAAGGCAGTCAAAGGAACATACAGAAAAGATATAATATTTAAACCATTGTGAGGATTAGAATAAATATAGAAAGAAGGTTACCAAAATGAAAATGAATTTCAAACAATTCACTGTCTTATAATACATAAGTATAATCTTCTATGCATGTATATTTCTGGAATTGCAAATTACTGGTGCCTGTTTTTTGCAAGGGCCAAGAACATCTTTCTTCTATTTGATGCATTGTACAAGAACGAAAGAAATACTTTTTTACTTTTAAAAAGACTTATTAACAGAAAAAGGGAAAACAATCCAACAAAAAAATAAAACACTGCACATTCAGGGGCCCAGGTACAACAGGCAGACCCTACAACTATGGCCCATGACTCTTTCCTCACAGTTTAAAAAAAAACCCAGCTAGTACAACAACAACCCACTCTGATCCCTGGAAGGGGTGAGCAGTATCACAGTGTGAGGACTAAATGAATGTCCTCAACACTGCAGAGTATCCCCTGAATGGCCCAACATGCCCGGAAGGTGGGTACTGTCTTCTGGAGGACCACATTTTCAAATTCCAGTGTCAGGCATGCCCAGACAAAGAACTGAAAGAGTCTCAGGGTATCATCAGAGCCAACCCCAGTGGGGTAGCTCTTGAGGATGACCATCTTAGCCTTATCAAGCAAAAAGTTGGCCAGGCAGACGACACCCACCTCTGCCACCTGGTATGGGAAAGAAAACAAATAGGTGATCTCCATGAGGTCCAAGTATAGTGCCTCAAACAAGGTACCAAGGGCACCAAAGAGTGGCAGCAGCTGAGAGCACCCAAGGAAGACATGAAATAAATCCTTGTCTACCTCCCTTGGGCAAAAGGGATAGGCTGCTAATGCAGTCAGGTCCATGTGGTGAACAAGAGTGCTGGTGGCCAGTATCCTATGCAGCAACTGCCACTAGAGGTCACCAGTCCATTTGGCAATGGGTAGCTTGTAAAGCATGGGCCACACAGGGCAAGCTGGTGTGAGTGCCAGTGCCACTAGGTGCTGCCTCCATCATAGAATCATACAAGTAGGGTCAGAAAGGACCTTGTAGATCTTCAAGTCTGACCCCCTGCCTGGGCAGGAGGAAAACTGGACTCAAATGACTCCAGTCAGGTAGGCATCAAGCCACTTCTTAAAGACCCCCAGGGTAGGAGCCAGCACCACTTCCCTTGGAAGTTAGTTCCAGATCCTAGCCACCCTTACTGTGAAGTAGTTCTTACAGATGTCTAATCTAAACCTACTCTCCAACAACATGTGGCTGTTATTCCTTGTTATCCCGGGGGGGGGTGCATGGGGAAACAAGGTCTCCCTCAAACTCTTCTGGTCCTCCCTAGTGAGTTTATAGATGATCACCAGGTCCCCCCTCAGCCTTCTCTTGTGAAGGCTGAATAGGTTCAGGTCCCGTAGCCTCTCATTGTAGGCTCTGCCCTGCTGTCCCTGGATCATGCGGGTGGCCCTCCTCTAGACCCTCTCAATGTTGTCCACATACCTCTTGAAGTGGGGTGCCCAAAACTGGACACAGTACTCCAGCTGTGGCCTGACCAGTGTCACATAGAGGGGGAGGATCACCTCCTTGGACCTACTTGAGATGCAGATGCTCAACAACCTGTGCTTCAGGGCCATGTTGTAGACAAGTGGCTCCTGCAGCAACTGTGGAAATTGCAGATGGCTGGCCCGGGGTTGGAGGTGGATGGCAGGCCCATGCCAAGCTGCAGTAGAAGGGCAGGAGGGTGGCCCAGTTCAGGAGGGCAGGATCCAGGAAAAAGAGTTTTCTTAGTCAAGCCCAAGGTTTCCTACCTGGTGCAGAAACACACAGGCCAGCTGCTGCCAGGGAGGGTGATCTTCAAAATAAAGAAGTCTCTGGAGATCCTGCAGGTGGAAGGCAGCCACTGAACGCCCCAGGTTAACCAAGCCCTGGCTTCCCTTAGCCATAGGCAGATAGAGAACAGCCTGGAGGAGCCAATGGCATCCATCCCAGAGAAAGTCCACCAGCAGTCTTTGAAACTGTTCGAGTAAATATGGTGGGGGTTCCAACATGGCACACTGGTGCCATAATATTGCAGCTGCCAAAATGTTCTCAATGAGGAGCCACCCATGGTAGGAGAGGTTGGGCAAGCGCCAGTGCCACTGCCACAGGCATGCTTCCACCTCCTCACTGAGGCCATGCAAATTCTGGGCTGGGAAGATTGATGGGCCAAGGAACACCCCCAGAGCTTTACAGCCCTCATGCTGCCAGACCGGGCAGGTCTGGGGGGAGATGACTGGGCCACCCACTGGAGAGGAGAGTATTGCTCTTAGGTCAGTTAATGCAAGCTGAGGAAGCTCTTAGGGTGACAATATTTGGATCTTGGGAAGCACTGCATGTGCAGCTGAATAAAGGATTTTTCCCATGTCTCAGCAAAAGCTGCTAGTCATAAGGCAGGATGATCTATTAAAAGTAACTAACTTTGCAAATGCGTCAGCAAGTGGATTCCTAACAAAAGGATAGGGTGCAAAATGCATGATGTGTTGTAAAAATAGGGTACAGACCAATGGCTATCATTAGGGGATAAAGCAGAAGCACAGTCTTGGAAATGGTGCCGAAGTCAGCAAGAAAGCGAAAGAACCAGCAAGAAACCACAATTGACCAGGAAAAGACAGGGTCAAAGTCTTAGGCATGCGCTCTTAGCGAAGAGGCAGGTAAACGAATGAAATGCTTAGGCAATTCCATGCTAATGAAGTAAGCAGTAAACAGAGGCAGAGCTTGAGATGGGAGAAGAAATGGGTGGAACAAAAGGAGGGATGAAGATGGAGTGAATGTTAATGAGTATGAACCAAAATGTATAAAATGTAAAAAAAAATGTTCCATGCTGCTCCCCTGGTTTCACAGGCTGCGTGTCAGTAAGGGAGCTCACCAAAATCTGTCTCCATTCTGAATAAAGCTATTGCAAGCAATGTGTGCTGGTGTTTGCTACCTGCTTGCTCTGGCTAATGAGTAACAGGATCCATGAGCAATTGGATCTTCATCTCCCTAGTCATTGGGCGCCGCATGTAGTCGGGGTCTAACAGAAGCACGCTCATAAACACAGGTTAGAAATAATTAATATAGCATTATAGAGCTGTGGCATTAGATGTCACTGTTAAATGTGTTTTTCTTCAAAAGTAATCAGAAAATATCGTGCAGCAGATGATCCTCTTTGGTGCATCATTCTCATAAAATGCAATTCCACACTTTTCTGAAACACATACAGAGGATTAGCCTGTAATCTGAAATGTACTGAAGCAGACATGTCTGTTTCACTATAACTGCATTGATGAAAGATTAGGTGGTGAGTTACATAGGACTCATTGCTCATTAGATGTTCCAGCTTGCCAGCTGTGTCCTGTTCTGCTATTACAAACTCAGTATCCATTAAATGTTTGAAAAGAATGATTTTTTAAATCTGGAGTTAAGTTTATATGGGAGAGCTCAGAAACCCGAGTTAATGCTATCCAACAATGGGGACAAAGGACATCATGACTCTTAAAAAGAAAAAAAACCCAGCTATTCATAGCCAAATTTTATTTTGCATATTACTTAAATATACTTATTCATCAGCTATTGCCTACATGACACCCATGCTACTCTGTCTGATTCAAGTTACAGAATACACACTTTTTTAGGTGGCTATATTCTTAATTAGTTCCTGATCCCCCACCTCCTTTCTTCCTTCTTTCCCCACATTATTTCTGGAAGAAGTGGGTGCCTTGCACTTCCTCCCTTCCTTTCATCCTTAGTCCTTCCTTCATATAGACACCTTGGTCTCTGAAGAGAGACTTTTTACCTTCAACAACAGAGTTACTTGTCTCTTTTTTTCCTTTAAGGCTTCTGAGTGGCAGCAGCAGGCTTCTGTGCGTGTGTTGGCAGGGAGAAGAATGGGACTATAAATCTATTTTAAAATGTGTATATATAGTAGGACTACTTAATAGGTCCACTACCCTTGGCTTTAACTTAGTAAGAGTTAGGAACAGAGCAGCACTTTGAGAGTCAGAAGAGGGACTGTGAGACTGAGATAGTTGAGTGAAAGCAAAACTCTACTACCAAAGGCCTGGAATTTGTAACAAGCAATAAGTATGTTTTAATTAGTGTATGAATGGATGCAAATGCATGCAAATAAATGTTGTGTGGGGAAGAACTGAAAGTAGGGGAGTGACAAATGAGAGAGGAAGGAAAAAAGAGAATAATGACTAAGTGAAGAAATGGTTTAATTTTTTTTTTAATTAACAACAAGGCTCATGCTTTTTGACAGAATCAGTAAAGAATTCCCCAAGCTCCTGTTATTGGTCATATTTTGGAAACACATGTAATTTTTGGGGAGATCAAATATATATGTTCATATTTAAAGGTATATTTAAAGAAAGTTTTAACTTGTAAAAAGAAAAAAAGTACTTGGCAAGGAGAAAAAACAGTCTATAATTCTGTCATTAGAATCAAACACACAGTGCTCATTGCACATGTGTATCTGAGGGCATAAATTATCTTTCCCAATATCCCATGATCGTCTAGAGGGAGTTTTGTTGAAATTAAATTACAGAGAACTGGAAACAAAATTCAAAGGTTTGCCAGGTAACGAACAACAATTGAAGAAATATCTTCAGTTTTCCTGTGTAAATTTAACATTTGTTCATGTTATGGAGTACTTACATGAATAATCTCACAGTGGGACTATCCATGTATACAAGAGCTTCTCAATGTGAGTGAAAAATTAAATAGTCTGGCTTTGAGTATGATTTTCAAAGTTAGTTATGTACAATTGTATGCCCAATTTACAAAGATTAAACATGAACTATAGAGTTAAGTAACTTCAATTTTAGTAGCAAATGTCTGGGGACAAAACAGAGCACAAGACAAGATTAATATATTCTGTTTCTGTGCATTTGCAAGATATCACTTCTCTACATGCCCTTACTGAAGACACCTTTTCCATTTTTTTCCTTTCAGTGTTTGATTCTGTTTTTAAATGTTCAGCTTCTGGAATCATATCATTATGTTAGACTATCAATATTCACTTTAAAAGTGAAAGCCCTTGTAGCTACCCCCTCCACAATCTTTTAAAAATGATGAGAAGCCTAAAGGAAAAGAAAAAAAAAATCTCAAACAATTTTACCATGAGTTGAACAACATCTCAAGTTTTTTTTAAGTCAGACTTATGATTTTTGCAGCCTACCTTTTGATGTTTGAATGCTGGAGGCTAGTCATTTTGGAACCTGTGTGGAGAATTCTGTTTTCATGAGTCCTGTAAATTTTTAACAAAGATCTCTAGAACCAAGGACCACCTGTCTTTGAAAATACACATTTATTACACATCCAAATAAGTAGAATCAATTTTTTTTTCTGTATGTGTGTTTATTTTCCCCAGTTATTAAATACATGGAAGCACTCTGTCACTCTGAATTTATCTATCATTTGTTTGTGACTTATGTATAGTGGGAGAAAAAAATGAAGATGCTTTTATCTTATTCTTATTATACTGTAATATTGTCTTCCATTTCTCAGTAGAATACTTATCCTAAATTTTATGATGACAGAAGATTTAGTATTAATTTGTATAGAGGTTTTTGAGTAAGTTGTTACTTTTTCCTTGCTGCTCAGATTGTACTGGAAACTTCAGATTAGAAATTGTTTATGAAGATTTTTCTTGTTTCAAAATTGTGGAATCATGCCAAGTCACAAAATTAAATGCATAATTGATACCTGGAATAATATTAACTCCCTCATTCCATTTTTCTATATTTGCTTGTAATCAGTTTGGGAGTTTGTAAAGAAAAAAGTACATAGCAGGCATGTCTACACGTGAATTTATGCTGGCTTAAATTTACTGCTCAGGAAGTTATTATGCAGTAAATGGAAATAGGCTGGCATCTACATGTGCAGCATTTAAGTGCAGTAATGCTGCATATAAGGGGTTTACACATGTGTTACTGTGCAGTAACTAATCAGGCTCAAGTCATCATAAATTGCCATATTAACTGCACAATAGGGGCATGCATGTGTAGATGTGTGCCCATCTTCTGCGGTACTATCAGTTAACTGCACAGAAAATGAACATGTATAGATGTGCCTACTGGATGCATCTACATGAGACACTTTACTGCAAAGTAACATAGTTTATTGTGCAGTAAGCATGAGCAGCTAAACATACACATGCTTACTATGCAGTAAACCTTGCTAATCATAAGTAAATTTGCTACCTGCACATGCAAGGATGATAATGATGATAAGGATTGAGTCTGTTCCCCACCCAGATCTGAGCTTATGGAGCTGAACAGGAAACAAATTCCCAAATTTGTTTCCTATCCAGCTCCATGCTCACACAACTGAGCTGGGAACACACTCCATAGCCTGTTCCCAACCCAGCTTCATGATTGCAAAGCTGAGCAGGGAATAAGGTCTCCATCCCCATACCACAGTCATGGAGAGGGGTTGAGAATTGTGCTGGTCAGAGGCAGATACCAGCTAATAAGAATCCCCTGACTGGATGGTGAATCCCTGCCTAGCCAGGGGCTCACTGCTAGCTGTCCCACTGGTAGATTGAGGAAGAGGACTGGGACTTCCCCACTCTTAAGCTCTTTCCAAGTCCCCTGCTGCAATCAGGGAGCTGGGGCTGGGAACTCCTTCCTGCAGGGAAGGGGATCGTTGTCCTCGCCTTGGCAGCAGGCAGCCCCCCTGGGGCGGGGTCCCAGCCCTGGACAGGAAACAGCTATCTTCTGGCTTGGTGCTCCTTGCCAGCCTCTGGGATAGTACATGGGGGGAGGCTAGAGCTCCCCATGGTGGCAGCAGGGGCCCATTGCAATGCCCCAGGAAGTGACAGCAGTTTGCTCCCATTAGCAGCAAATCTATTCCCACTTCTTTACACATGTAGATGCCTGCCTGGGAGTTTACTCATGAGTATTTTAATGCATGTGTAGACACATAGAATAATAATGTACCATGGTTAGCATGTGAAAACTGGATAAACTGTCAAGTTTAAAGGGGGAAAAATGTCTGGAAATGTCAGAGATGTCAAATGTTTTGGCTAAGCCAGTTACGGTTCATACCCTTTTCATGAACTTCATGCCAGATGCCAGCTTTTCAGCTCCAGCACTAAATTATAATTTAGTTTTTTGGTTTAATTCCAGAAGAATGCATTATTACATTTGGTTCATATTCATTTACAACTTAATATTGTAATAAACAAAATAAATATTGAGGATGAAGTTGATTATTGACTAGTAAAAACTTTGGATGTGTACAGCTGTGGACAGTAATCATCTACCCACACAACAATTTCAGAAGAGTTGTTTTCTCCACAGTGACTTTTCTCATCAACCATAAAATGAAAAGATAACTGAATATGGATATGATCATGGAGCTGAATATGGAAAGTAGTTATTCTACTTTGGGGAATGTTTTTTTTGTCTTTTATCTCTTATAAGAAGAGAATGTACGGTTAACCATGGTGCATTATTCTACAGTACACACTTTTTTCTTAGCAAACTAGAGAACTGACTACTTTTTTTAATGGTAAAAGGTAATCAGTATCATAATTTTCATTTTCTCATGAAAAGTATTAATTTTATTATTAGGATTTAGAACAAGAATTAAATAGCCCAATGCTATTTAGCAAAATAATGAGATGTCAGTCAGTTGGACTCCAGTTCTAATATCTTGAACCAATAAGTTTTGAATTGATTAAATCCTTAAAAAGAGAAAGAAACAGTTTTAAGAGTGTTTAGAACAAATACATTTTAATCAAACATCTGTTATAAACTACTAATGATTCTAAACATTATTGGTCAGTAACGGCTTAAGATCTCATGGTTCCAGCTTCATAATGACCTAAGATCTTGTGGCAGCCAAAACCACCCACATAAACCCCACTACAAGAACACATTGAAGGCTTACCTCAAGAAAATGGATGCCAACACCAAGAGCTGGAAGGAACTGGCTGCCAGCTGACTCCAATGGTGTTGGAATCTCTATCAAGTGGCAGCCCATTTCAGTGTAAGCTGTCTTTCCCTTGAAACACAAAAAAGAGAGCCGAGGAAGGAAATGGAGCAGAATCCCAGCTTGCAGCTTGCACCCCTCTGCAGAAAGACCTGCAATTTCTACAGTTGAATCAGTGCTTCAAGGATGGGAATTTTAAGTAACCTCAAGACCCATCAACGATCTGTGGTAGAGACCATATTTGAGTCGAGGGATTGCTGCAGCTGACAATCTTTGGGCATAATGAACAAAGAACTTACTCTGTGGAAGAACAAAAATGGCATAATACCCCATTGCTGAACTCTTCAGTGACAAAGAAGTATTTAACTTAAAGCAGGACTGCTCAGACAACCAGCCATTATCTGCATGTGGCCTGCAAAGGTTTAGTCCCATAGGCTCCTGACTGACCATTGCTCTCCCCCACTGCCAACTCCTTCTGCTGCTGGACTCCAGCTTCTACTTCTTGCCCCGCACCTCTGTGGGTAGAGTAGTGTAGCTTAGGTTATATTCCTGTCCTCTGGCAGAAGTGGTTTTAAGTCCTCATTAACTCTGTACATTGGGGAGCCAGTGCATTCATGCAGTCTATGAACTAAGATAGCCAATGCACCATGTAACATCAAGCCACTCAGAAGTTAGACAGTCCTGACCAAGCTGAATCCATGGGGAGAGCTGCACTAATATGGGCCTACCCAATTTTCGGTTGACCACCCTGTAGGAGAATCAGCCAGGTACTTTTTTTTAAGTCCTGTAAGCAAATAAAAATCCTCCCCTCTCTCCCCTTCCTTGCTCAGTGGCATATTTTCTCTTCTGTCCTCTCCTCTTCTCTCCCTACCCTTGTCTGCCACTACAAATACCTTTGGCTGTCCAGGGGCAGGGAGGAGCTCCAGAGCTTTCTCTGCTCAGTCCATCTAAGCTCTCTGTGGAGCCAGGCTCAGCCAGAAATAGCAGCAGCAATAGCAGAAAGGTCCTTGCTTTGGGGGCTGTTTCATGCCAGCCCAGGAGCAGGCATGGGGAAGGGAATCCACTCTCTGCCTTCTCTTTCTCTAGCCAATCTGGCTTTATATGCAGCTTGGCTGGAGCAGGACAGGTGTAGCCTTGTCCCCAACCTCCATGTCTGGGTCAGTTGAGAACAAGAACAGAAGCCAACAAGGGAAAGGGAGGAAGAAAGAAAGAAAGAGAGAGGGAGGGAGGTAACATGTAGCTGACCAGGGAAAGGAAGGAAGGAGGAAGGGATGATCTTTATCTGTTTGAGAAACTTAAAAAAAACATTCTCTTCAGTGGTCAGGAACAGTCATGTGGCATGGTCTGGCCACCCTAGTAGGTGTGTGAGTGGTGGGAGCAAAAAGTGCAGACACTTCTTCAGTGCAGGTCACTGCCCCTGTATCCCCCTTTATGGCATTTTGGATCCAACCATGAAGTTGACTTAGACCATTAAAGATGATGGTGTTATTTCTGCATCTTTCATTGGGTAAGAATTTCACCTTTAGTTAAATAGGACAGGAAAGAGCCTCTCTAGTTAGTGGTTTTTGTGCATTTTAGTAATGCAGGTTAGCCAGTTTTGTTATCTCCAAAATTCTGTTGTCACTTCAAATTTGGGGACTTTATAACACAAGTAATGCAGATCTCATTTACACCAACTCATGGCTGCCATTTAGAACTTGCAACCCATGGTAGAAATTTCTATGACTATTTTTAAACGCCATGTTTAATCATAAAATAAGTCTAGGAAGTAAAGCATCCTTAATAATCTCAAAACATATAAAATAACCATATAATTATTAACCACAATATGTGACTCTTTTAACGCTCTACATTAATAAAATAATAACACTGTTTTCTGAAGTAGTTAAACACACTGGAAAAAGCAGACTATTTACCCACAAGTACACTTGGGATCATATGGAGTTTATACTTGTGCTCTGGGAAGTGGAAGAGGTCACTTTAATTAGAGCAGCTCCAAGAGCCACTCTAATTAAAGTGCCCAGACTTTATATTGTATATCAGCGTCCATGCACTGCAAAATGATAGCAGGTGTGCCTTAAGTAAAGTTTATTGAAGGAACTTCAGTTAAAGTGGACACCAATTTTCAGCATGGGGATACTGATACAGGTGACACTGGAATCTGCTGAAGCATGGTAATTACCACCCTCCAGTGGACCCAATTAATCAGGTCTGCTTTGATCCATTGTAATTACAGTCAGAGCAGCCTCAATGCACACGTATAGGTGCGTATAATTGTTACTGAAAGTGAAATATTAAAATACAGTTTGTATTATGATATTTGAATTGCACTACCAAATATTTACATTGGGATGGAAATGAAGGAAGTCACAAGGAAGAAGGAATGTATTTTCTTTTTTTTTGTTTGTTCTTCATTTATGCTTGTACACAGCATATACCTTTGAATATATCAATTTAATAATACGAATGAATAAAATAGATTCATAATGAGAAAAAAATTCAATGTAGTAGAATGGCATAGACCTAATAGCCAGTAATAATTCTGAGATTATCAGGTGAGGGACTGACCTATAACAAGATCCTCACCAAGCCTGGAGCTTGGAGAAGCATTGAAGTAAAATGGTCTTTATGTGCAATCTAACTAACCTTTATAGGCATAAAATAATTTGGCATATGGATATGGGCTTGCATTAATTGCAGTTTTACCCAAAAGGATTAGAATCAAATCATTTGCGATAAGATTTTTTTTCATATACAAAGGTCATATTTTATCATTTTTAATTGGATACACATTATAAAGATATAAAAAGGCACATACAGGCAGCATCCATGTCACCAAGCCACCCTCGCTTAAGCTTGTTTATCTCCTTCTGACTCCACCTCACTGCATTTCCTACCTGACCACAAACGGTGGGGGGCAGATAAAGTTTTCTGAGTGATGCCTAAACCATGATCTGGTGATTCAAGCTCTTTGCTGAGAAATGAGAAATGAAGTTCAAACCTCAGGATAGGGATGTGGGACTCTAGAACTTGGCTTGGAATATGAAAGGGTCTTTCTCTCCTGTTTCATTTTCTGAAGATACATGCTTTCTACCACAGATAAAAATTGAATCTATGAACTGCCTAAGAGCTGATATTGCATTTGTGCAGCTGTGTAAGTTCCAGTTAGGTCCATAAAGGTAAAATAAGATAAGGCCCTTAGTATTTTCTATTGGAAGTCTCAACCATGATATTGCCAAAATTTTCACTAAGCAGACTGTTCATCAGCTTTTTTGTTCAAGTGTGTGCATGGGAAAGACACAAAAACCAACAACTACTTTTCTTGTGGTATGCCTGCATATATGTTAGATAGGAATTAAAAATCGAAAAGATGAAATATAAATAAGTGATAATAATAAAGAAGGATCCTGGTAGATGTCATCTTTAGTCAATACTTTTGAATATAATATTAATTTAATCATGAATATTACTGTATGTATGGACTTCTGGTAGTTATCATATTGCTGATTAAATATTAATTAAATTTATCTTAGTGTTAATGTTCATCTGCAAATTTCAGTCAATTTTATTACACTGATACTGATTGCTGGTTCTGAAGCCGATTGTTAGTTCTCCTAATTCCTTTTGAGTGTACCTGCAGAAATGTCGAATCTGAAGTCTGGCTGATCTCATGAAGGTAAAAGGAAAGAAGAGAGATGGTGTGATCTCAGAGCCTCAAGGACTATAGGCTTGAGTTAACAGCTGAGCCTTTAAGGGTGTGGGCATGTGAAAACATGCCATGAGGCAAAAGGTGTCGGGTCTTTTCTCTGGATAAGTTTCTCTGCAGTAATGTTCCATGTTTATGCAGGAATCAGAAGTGAAAACATAGTAGTTTCCTTTTTTTTTTCCTTTGGCAGTTAAGCTATCATAGTTTAACTTACAATATGGTGAAAGCATATGAATCATTAATGAGAAACTACTGCTATTCAGTAAAGCCCAGACCTTTGAAATCCATAGTAAATTGTTTGTATATCTATATCCTGAAACATGAGGAGCAGAATATTTTTTTCCATCTAGTAGATGACCAAATAGGGTGCCCTTGTGACCAATCTGAGTTATCGTTTAGGAGTGATATTTTTTACCCCACTCTAGGTATGTAAGTGCCTCCAATTATAGGAATCAGAAGACCGTGTTTCTGGAGGACAATCCTAATCCTGCCAATCAGAGTTCGTTGCAAAATGTGCTTTGGTTGCCCACTAAGTAAAACAGAATGAGCTCTTTTGGGTAGCAGGAAGGGACAAGAAGCTAGATTTGATTAGATGCAGAAGTGGACTTGGAGCTTAAGTTGATCCTACTCCATCATGCTTGTACCCCTGAAAAAAACTGTTAATGCAAAATATGAGTGTGTCTTTATCCTTCTATTTGATACTTTTTGTTACTTGTTTTCAAGGGTTAGATGATGGCATTTTGCAAAAAAAGTATATGCAATATAGATTTTTTAGGGACTTCAACAGTATGGAATTGAATCATAGAGTCATAGAAAATTAGGGTTGGAAGGGACCCCAGGAAGTCATCTAGTCCAACACCCTGTTCAAAGCAGGACCTTCCTCAACTAGATCCTCCCAGCCAAAGCTTTGTTTAGCTGGGTCTTAAAAACTTCCAAGGATAGAGATTTAATCATCTCTCTTGGTAACCTTTCCCAGTGTTTTACTACCCTCCTGGTGAGAAAATTCTTCCTAATATCTAACCTAAACTTCCCTTGCTGCAACTTGAGACTGTTGCTGCTTGTTCTGTCACCTGACACCACTGAAAACAGTATAGCTCCATCCTCTTTTGAACCTTCCTTCAAGTTGTTAAGGATGCAATTAAATTCCTTCTCAGTCTTCTTTTCTCTAGACCAAATAAACCTAGTCCTCTGTCTTTCCACATACATCATGTGCCCCATCCCCCTCACCATTTGTGTTGCCCTCTGACAAACCCTCTCCAATTTATACATATCCCTTCTGTAGCGGGGGGGCCCCAAAACTGAATACAGTACTCCAAATGAGGCCTCAGTGCTGAATAGAGAGGAATAATCATAGTCCTTGATCTGCTGACCATAATCCTACTCAGCCCAGTATGCCATTAACCTTTTTTGCAACAAGGGCACCCTGTTGGCTTATATTCACCTTATTGTCTACAGTAACCACTAGGTCCTTTTCTGCAGAGCTGCTGCACAGCCAGCCAGTCCCCAGGCTGTACTGGTGCCTGGGATTGCTCCATCCTAAGTACAGGTTTTTAAACTTGGCCTTGATAAACCTCTTAAGATTTCTTTTGGCCCAAACCTCCAATTTGTCTAGGTCACTGGATACTAGCTCTACTCTCCAGCATATCTACTACTCCGTACAGCTTGGTATCATTTGCAAACTCACTGAGTATGTAATTTATGCCATCTTCTACATCACTGATGAAGATCTCGTACAAAACTGGCCCCAAGACCAACCCCAGGGCACTTCACTTAATATCATCTGTAAACTAGACTGATTACTGTCCTCTGAGCACAACATTCCAATGTAAAGTTTTCTATCCACTTTACGGTCCACTCTTCCAACATATACTTCCTTAACTTGCCTGCTAGAATGTTGTGGGAGACCATGTCAAAATATATATAGTGGTGTTTAATTTTAATCATGGAAAAATGTGGATTTGGGGGTACTTTTTAAATCTGAAAATTGTTTTTGTTTTTGTTTTAAATCAGAGAAAACCAAAGTCCCTGCTAATCGCCTTCTTCTCCTCCAACTGCTTTGAGATGGATTCCTTAAGGGTTTACTCCACAATTTTTCTGGGGACTGAGGTGAGGCTGACTGGTCTGTAGTTCCCTGGATCCTCCTTTTACCCTTTCTTAAATATGGGCACTATGTTTGCCCTTTTCTAATCATGTGCAACCTTTTCTGATCACCATCAGTTTTCAAAGATGATGGCCAGTGGCTCCATGACCTCATCAGCCAACTCCCTCAATACCCTCAGGTGCATCCCATCTGCCCCCATGGACTTGTTTATATCCATTTTTTCTAACTAATCCCTAACCCATTCTTTTCCCACTGTTGGCTGCTCACGTCTTCCCCAAACTGTGCTGCCTGGTGCAGTAGTTTGGGAGCTGACCTTGCCTGTAAAGACTGAGGTGAAGAAAGCACTGAGCACTTTCTTCATCCTCTGTCACAAGGTTGCCTCCGCCATTCAGTAAGGGGCCCACACTTTCCCTGATTCTCCTTCTGCTACTGACATGCTTGTAGAAACCCTTCTTGTTACCTTTCACATCCCTTGCTAGCTGCAAATCCAATTGCACTTTGGCCTTCCTGACTTCTCTGAATGTCCGATCCATGCTTTTATATTCCTTCTTATTTATTTGTCCAAGTTTCCACTTATAGGCTTTCTTTTTGTGATTTAGTTTACTGAAGAGTTTCCTGATAAGCCAAGCTTGTCTTCTGCCATACTCATTAGTATTCCTGAGCATCGGGATGTTTTGTTCCAGCGCTCTCAGTAAGGCTTACTTAAATTATAGCCAGCTCTCCTTGACTCTTCTGTCCCTCAGACTGGCTTCCTAGAGGATCCTGCCCATGAGTTCCCTAAGTGAGTTGAAGTCTGCTTTTCTGAAGTCCAAGGTCCTTACTCTGCTGCTCTCCATCCTTACTTTCCTCAGGATCCTGAATTCAATTATCTCATGGTCACTGCTGCCTAAGTTGCCATCCATTATTGTCACAGAATTTAGATGAGAATCACACTATTTAGACCAACTGTATGGCCTGCAGGCTATATCTGGCCCCCAGAACCATTTCATTCAGCCTGCTGGTAATCTGATGGGCTACCAGAAGTTGGAAAGTGAAGGTGTTATGTATTGCATAATTTGGTATCTCTTGGCCGCCATGGACATGATCTTTGGTGGCACAGAGGCAAGTAGCGCTATGCAAATATAGACTTTGCTCACCCTGCTTCTACCCAACCTGTGTTGACCCATATTTAGACCGATATCACTGCCTGAATGCAAACCCATGCTGCCACAGATGCCACTGGTTCCACAGATCTGGCCAGAAAGGAGACTCCACAATTCAAATATGGACCAGGGCCCAAGGCGAGTTTGACACCCCTGGTTTAGATAGAATACAGCTGAGCAGATGGGGTAGAATATGTCTCAATGGTATATACAGTAGTAGGTCTTTGTAAGCAAAGAAAGGTACTGACAGTAGGCAGAACCTACCTAAGTGCTTGTGGAAAATACTAAGCTTATGAAAGATAATATTTATTTTATTAGTTGCTGTCTGTCATCTACATTCCTATATAGAACTATTATTTATTTGATGAGGCTGTGTAGTACCACTACATTTGAAGAGACTGTGCAGTTTCACTATGTGAAACTGGTCCACACATCAGAAGGAAAGTTTATATTGGGGATCAAAGCAGTGTGAACTTGGTGAAGTAAATACATTTGTTTACTCATACCCTTGCTATTCCAATTTTAAAATGGAGTGACTTTCAGGATTTTGCCGTGAAACACATGCAGTGATAGGCCTGTCGTTTGAATGGAGTACATAGGAAGGCCAAGACATCAATAATATGGATGTAGCCATGACAGAAGTTCTTAAGCTCTCTAAAAAATTAGGAGGTATATTGGCAAACATGCATTAATCTATTGTCTAGCCTTGAAAGCACAGAGCTGATGTCATCATTTTAAGTCACTAATACATGCTACCTCCCTCTGTGGAAAAGGGTTTATACACGAATCATAAAGAAAGATGTATTTCTTTATCTTATATAAACATTTTTCAGCAAGTTGCCTAAAATGAATTTGCAGGCGCTCTTTAATCTTTGGGTAGAGCTGTAACACAAGTCTGATAAACTCCACAGGTTGATTCTATTCATTGTGATTGTAAGACTTCTCAAAGAAAAGGAACTTATTCTCTATTCCTGCTGAGAAAGAAATTGAGATGCTCTATTAAAGGACTGAAGATTGACACAGATGCTAACCATGCATTAGTAGTTAGAATAAAACAGGAATTGTGAAGCAAAAAAATTTGAAACCAACAGTGGTATCTGGATTATATAACCTCTGAATCAATGTATCTTGTGTCTTAGTTCCACACTGACTCCAGCTTCCTTCTTATAGGATCCCTTTCGTAGTATTCAGCCATTATTTTCACATTATCAAAAGCTAACAAATATCCCATTATACTGGGGCTTCATAGTGAAAAGAAAGTCTCTAAGGGAACCTCTGGTGAAAGGAAATGCAGAAAGGAAACCAATCAGGTCCACACAGAGTCAGAAACCAAAATAAGGAGATTAAAATCTCATAACCCTCGCCCAATCCCAGTTTTGTTTGTTTTTTGTTTTTTTTGTTTTTTGGCAGGAGCAGAGGGGTTCTGTACTGAGGTGGATGGTGGTGGGAGAAGGGGAAGGAAAGTCTATGATGAATAAAAGCAAGGCACAGATTCAAAGTATTTGTTGACCCAAGTACTTAGAGGTTGCTAAGGTTTCTGTAATAGAAATAAATCCCTATTGCTGAGATTCCACTCAAGGAAAGATGCAGTTTATTCAGAAGCCTCACAGCCAGAGATTTGATAATTGAGTGTTCCTGACCCTGCTCTTCTGAGACTGAATACACTAGGGGCAAATACAACTGCAAAGAAAAACTATGTACTGGAAAATGAATATGTGGATACAGTCCTAAGAGAATTAGTATGAACTTTCTACTGTTTTTGTTTTCTTTTCTTTCATTTAAATGGATTCGTTTTGAAAAAAAGAAACATAGCTACTTTTTTAAATATGATTTTTAAAAAATGTCATGAAGAGATACCAGTTCCAATTATCTGGAGGGAGCTTAACAATCCATACATACAAAATAGTCATATTTAAAACCTTTGAAATGTTTATGTAAGGCATTTGTCCATAGGCATTTTCATAGACAAACTTCTTCCTATCAACTAAATATTGTAATAACCATTACACAATACATAGAAAAAGTTGTTTTCAACTATGTTTCTTTTCTTTTCTTTTTCTTTTTTTTTTTTTGATTTAGTTGATGGAGGCCTATCATATACCAAAAGAGAGTTTTGGCTCCCTTTTTAGGGATGCTTCAGGATTTAGAGGACTGAGTAAGCAAAATGCACACTGGACCCCTTGAACAGGGCACAAAGATTCAAGGTTTTCAAGGGATGCTTGGTTTTAAAGCACTAAGAAGAAAACTGAGTTCATAATTTTTGGTTCTAGTCCATGTCTTTGAAGATGAAAACTATGTTCATGATTTCCTTTAAGAGATCCTTGACTTATCATTTTTAAGTTAGTGTTCCATGTATTAAGTTCATAGGTTTTTTAAGTTCAGAAGGAATCATTACAATGATCTAATTTGATTTTTTCTCAAATACAAGTCAAAGAATTTCACCCTGTAGAGGGAATTATTTTTTTTCCCTGTTCTTCCCCCAGTTTTAACACGCTGATTTGTCATGAATATTCTACAGCTGACAACTCCATAAGCCAAGATGAGATACAGCAATGATGAAGTGCATCATGCATCATGTAATGGTAATGGTAATGGGGAATCTACCAAATGTTGATTCCTAAGAAGTAAACATTTCCTGGGTCCTATAGATTCTATACTATGTCATCTAAGAGACAGAAAGCAAGTATTTCTGGTCCAGGTTTATTGAGCTAGAGTCAGACATTGTTTTAGAACATGTTTAGACACTCCAACTTCTGGAAGGAGAAATTCCCTTAAGTAGATTAGACAGGAGCCTAGGAATGTTTCTTGTATTCTCTTTAGTAGTTGCTCAGTTCTAGCAGTATTCTTTTTAGCATTTAGAGCTGCTGTATACAGCTGTTGTACAAGATGAATATTCCTGGCCCCTTGGAACTCATTCTCCCACAAAAAATAGTTCTATTGTATATATACCAGGGGAAGAGATGTTTTGTTATGTGCTGGTGTGTGGGGGGGTTATATTGATCATTGGCTTGCAGGAGCAAAGAGAGCTGAAAAAAAGGAATACTTGATTAGCATGTGTTTGCACTTTCTTTCTACAACTCTGACTTTCTGACTGGTTCTACATTTATGGCCTTTCTTATGAGATTTCTGCTATTTTTACTGTACAAAGAAAAATCTCTTTTTAGGATACTTGTGATTGTGTGAACCAATCCAGTAAAACACAAAAGCAAAGATAAAAGTTAACCAGTTTCCTAAACAAAGCTTGGAACAATAAATAAAAAAATCCTAACTTCAAAGTATTTCCTTTTATTTTGTCTTAACCTTCATGTCTGCATTTAAGAAAGGTTAACTAGAAAGCAAGATTTTAAAGTCACAAAAAATGTTGAGTTTTCAGACTGCTTTAATTATGTGTCAGAATGGAAAGAAAGAGATCTTTCAAAACTTTCTTAATAGAACGAAAGTAAATAGGGAGCTTGCTCACATTTATGGAGGCAAAATTTAAGATGTTGCTCTGCGTTATTTGGAGGAAGGACTTACCTGTGTTATTCCTATATCCTAGTGGAGTGCCTTGAAGACAGACAATTGATGATTCCCCTTCTCTGCCCCACACCCCACTCCCACCTTTTGGCTTAATGAGCATTTAAGTAATTTTTACAAAGTGGAGTCATTCAAAGAAGAACTTTTAAAATGTGTGAGATCCAGGTTTTAGCCTCCTTTCTGAATTAGCTAAATATTCTACCATTTGGCTATTGATAAGTCTAAGAAGCAACTGTTCTTTTTCACTCTTAATTCTATTCTGAACCTGGGAAACTTTCCAGATAAAAACTGTATTATAACTGGCACTTCCTATAGCAACTTTTTAGCTTCAATGAGCTGTCATTTTCTTAAAATAATTTTCTTATAAAATTCCTAACAATCTTTCCATCTCAGGCTAAATTCTGCCTTTTAACTCTTTGTCCAATGTCCTCAGGTAATATAAGTAAACAATAATACATCAGTCCATAGCATCTGAATTCAGCCTTGGTCCTTTGTTTATACTCATTGTTATTTTTCAATACTGTAATAATCAGACAAAGCTCATGCTTTTTAAAATGTATTTAATATTAAGGGCTTCAGAATCCTAGAGGCCTGGACAAATCAAAGACTGTATTTGTCTTAAAACATTTTTTGCCAAGTTATTTTGTGGGTGAGAGCTTTACTTTACAGTAAAAGTTTAATGGTCTAGATTTCCTTTTGGAAGCAGAAATAATATTGACATATATCACTAGAGGGCAGAAAACACCTGACACTTTTTCTTTTACAGAATTACCTACAAGTTGAATTTTGCATTGGTGTTCTGAGACTATGTATGTTCTCAGCTGTTTAAGCTTTGAATCATAATATAGCAGGCAAGTCAAAATAAATAATAATAATAATTTAAGATATGTAGTTATTTGTGACAAACCAGAATTCTCCAGTACTGTACAGTGGTACCTCGGTACTCGTCGTTAATTGGTTCCAGGAGGCGCAACGAGTACCAAAAACGACGAGTACAAAACAAACAGCCCTCCCCACGTCCCCTTCTCTCCGCAGGTGAGGGCTTGGCCATGCCGGGGCCCAGGGGAGGGCGAAAGGGAGCGCAGGGCCGGGCAGCGACGGTGGCGGCGCCTTGCCAGAGCAGAGCAGAGCAGAGCAGAGCAAGCAGCGAAGTTCAGGAGGGAGCAGGTGCTGCCACCGCCTCTTCCTCCGCCGACAAGTTCTCGCTTGCGCATCAAGTACCAAACAAACAACGAGTACCGGACAAAATTTTCTCATGAAAATGCGTCGAGAACCAAATTCGACAATTTTCAAGGCAGTCGAGTACCGAGGTACCACTGTATTTACCTGAATCCAAGATAACCTTGAATTTAAGATAATCGCTCAATAATTGCATTCTATACATGGAAAATATATATATATATGTTATAATTTTCCAGGAATATAATCTAATTATTGAAGGTTCATCTTAAATTCATCTCTCCATACCACTGTAAGAGGAAAAGCAGTGGATGGAGGTATATGGAGGGCCAGGTAGTGAGGGAGTCTGGCAGTGGGAGGTGGGGGCTTAAATCATTTGACCTCTGCCCCTTGCCCCTCCACAGCTTGCTCTCTGCCATCTGTTTCCCCCTATCCCTTTCTCCCTGTGCCTGTCCCCTCTCCTTCCCCACCCTCTGACCTCTTACCCACTTCGTTCCTCATCTCCTAGCCCCATATCTCTATCCTCCAGCCAATAATCCCCAGACCTCCAGTTCTGGCAGGCTATGACCCTGCTTCAGCTGGAAAATGGAACACATGCTTGCTTTGGCCCCAATCCAGCCTGGTAGCAGCATCAATGGTAGTAGTTGGATCAAGGGTAGACAGTGGGGGAAGTGGAGGGCAGACAGGAACACAAGCAGCAGGTAGGGTTCAGGCAGCAGCTGTGACTCTGGCCCCAACCCTGGGGTTGAGACCAAAGCTGGAGCCATAGCAGCTGCCTGCCTGCCTCACCCCCCAAATCCACAACCTGTACCCAAACCCAAGACAAGGGTTTTTTTTTTTCCCCCACAGCGACAGGGAAGGGAAAATCTTGTTTGGGATTTTAGTAAATATAATAAATACCATAGCTACAAGTCCTTCAGAGTAGTCACAGGTGTTGTTCAATCATGCCAGACAGTAGGAGAAAATAAGACTTCCTTTTCCCTGCTTTCCCACTCATACCTACTTCTGCCTTTCTCCCATGCTTAACTTATGCTTAACTTTTTCTGCACATTAGAGGGTCTGTATTAATTGTAAGTATAAGTGGAAGGGTGAAAACTAGCTGAATCTTCAACATACCTGCCAGTGCAGCTAGCTTGACACACAGGTGCTTCACACAAAAAAAGGTGTGAATAAGCTCACCTTCCCAGGAAAGATAAATGTGAGACAGAGGAAAACTCTGTCCAAATCATAATTTCTTCCTTGAATTACTCCTAAGACAGTAAAGTTTTCCATTGCCCCTTCAAAGAAATGTGGAGCCACAACAATCATCTTCTTAGGGAAGCTAATCATAAATATTTGTTCATTAAAGGACATAATGATATGTTCTTAGGTATAATCAATATTTAAGAAAGAAGAAGTGAGAATTAAGTATTACTGTTCTTAGCTTATGATTCTTTCAACCCTTCTATGATAAATTCAGTTCTTAGACAAGTGAATAAATCTTTGTTGCTGCTGCTGCAAAACAAGACAATATATAAATACAAAAAGGCTGTATAACAATCTCATTATTGTAAATCTTTGGTGCATTACATCTTTATGGTAACTGTATAACCTAGACTTGGGGAAAGATGAGGTATGTCCTATTTAGGAAAACATGAAAAAAGATGTTATTTTAATATTATTAGTGAATACAGTGATTGTTCTTTTCCACAAAATCAGTTATTGGGACTTTCATGATATCAGTAAATAGTTTGGGCTACCAAAAATTATCTGTCTAATAATAATAAACTCTATCTCCTAGCTGCTGCTACTCAGATAATAACTGTAAGAAAGGAAATATATATTTTTTTCCATTCTGCCTTACAAGGTATTTTATTCCAAGGTATGTGGTATGCAAGAAAATATGGTATTAATATTATTGTGTATTAGATTAAATAATTATTTCCCATTATTAATAATGCTTATGCACCGAGAGGCTTGTCTGACTTCAGCTACAGCTTCCAAACCCAATTCTGACACCAGATCCCTCTGCACCACGGTCCAACAGGAGCAGAAACAGCAGAAGAATGGGGTCCAGTAGCTTCTCTTGCTACTGATGACTAGGGATCCTGGTTTTCTCAGATTTAAAAAAATGCCCAAATTTTGGATTAAAGAAAGTAACCCCAAATCAACATTTTTTCCATGGAACTGCATTTAAATCATAGTAAAATGTGAATTTAGGGTTACTTTTTTTTAATTTGAAAATTGGGGATTTTTTAAATCAGAGAAAACCAGGATCCTTGCTGATGACCATGATCAGTGGGACCCAACTTTTAATGCCCTCCATTAACTCAATCGGCTGACTAGAGATGCTCTGTGGGAAAAATCCAGCCCATGGGCTGACACTCTTACTGGTTTGACACCCTCACTATGAACAAATTTTAGAATGAATCAGTGTCGTGGCGCACCTTGTGGCACCACTCCTTGTGTGTAAAGGCTGCTGGGGAAAACCCAGCAGTGGGATAATGATCAGCACAGCTGATGGTTGCTGAGGCAACTAATAGGTGTCAGTTGACCTAAGGGGCGGAGCTTGGCCCTATAAAGCCCAGAGCCAGGCTGAGAGTTCTCTGCCAGCAGCCTGAGGAGCAGGAGCTCCCAGAGGCAGTAATGTGAGTACAGCTCACAAGCGCTCCAGAGGCTGGAGCGATGATGTAGAGTGGTAGGTGGGAGGATTACTTTTTTGTGGCTAGGTGCCTTATGTTTGAGTTACAGCCAGAGGCCTCTGTTATGTTTTGTTAGTATTGTATTACACCGGTGGTTTGGGCGAGGCTGTAGGGGTTGGAGGAAGCCTCATAGGGACCCCAGCAGTGTGGGGATCCTGGTGCCCAGGAGGGTGCAATTCAGTGCTAGAGAGGGTGCAGCAATACGGGGTGAGAAGACCCCCAGGCCCGAGAGGGGCAGCTATGGAGAAGCCCTAGCAGGAGGCAGTATTGTAAGAAGCCCATGAGGGGCAGCGTTATTGGGAATCCCTGAGGGGGCACAGTGAGCCCTAGAGAGGGAAGCGCCACTTAAGAAGCCCAGACAAGGGGCAGTAATACTAAGAAGCCCAGTTGTAGGCTAGTACGGAGGTAGACCTCTGCCAAGGGGCAGGGTGCTGCAGTGGACCCCAAGAAAAGAGTTAGCAGCACAGCGCCTCCAGAGAAGGGCAAGAGACTGCAGTGGTCTCCAAGGAGACAACAGCACACAACACCTGGCTAAAGGGGGCAGAACTGTGCAGAAAGCCTAAAAGACTGGGGCTGGACAGAAGGTCCCCAGAGCGGACGAGGGTCCCAGGGATGAACGATATTTTTAGAGAGGCCTGAGAAGGGGCACTGATATTCTTAGCAAGCTGAGAAGGTGCATCGAGACCCCCAAGGGAGGGTTGGTCTCATTGAGAGTCCCAGGAAGGGGCAGTAGTAATGAGAGGGCCCGAGAGTGGGTGGGCTTAAAGATAAGGCCCAGAGAGCGGGCGAGTATATAGAGGAGCCCTAGAGAGGAAGGGCTAGACTGACGGTTGACACACCAACGTCTGGGACTGCAGCAAGGCTTGGGACATGGTATCAGGGGTGATAGGGCCAAACATGGCTCCTAGGCCAGGGTGCCTGGAGTGTACCCAACATACAGGGGGAACATCCCGATGGGTCCCGGATATCACAGGGACAAAGGTCCTGGTCCGGTATAAAGGTAGCCCTTTATATACCTCTTTATATTCCCAATATATACCTCTTTATCATCAAAGTTGAGGCGGGCGAGAATAGAGGGTGCCTTGGGCTGGACTTGGCGTGGACGGAGGGCTTTCAGGAGATCACAGCCCTCCTGAGGGACGCCGCCGTGACAATCAGAATATAGCAGTTCTGAGACTAATAGGACACTCTCTGGAATGTCCCCAGGTGACTAAGTTGAAGAAAAAAGTTGTTTCATGGAACATTTTTCTCTATAAGATATTGACTGTCAACGAGGCATTAGCTATCTCTGTTCAGAGGCGGAATTTCTGACGTGCAGGCTGAGTTTCTCCCTCAAATTTATTTGGAAATAACTTCATGGAAGTAGTGTGCAGTCTCCTACGAGAGACCTAGATGCAAAAAAACCCACTCTGGCTAGGGAGAGAAATTGCACATAAATCAGTTTAGGTGGTCAGAAACTGGTTGAAACCTGTAACAGAACAGAAGCTCGGTGCACATAAATCAGTTTCAAAATGACTGAAACTGGTTTAAGATAAACTTAGTTGAATGTATTATCCAATTTAACTATTTTAGATCAAACTGTTTTATGAAACTTCTGTCCCAGACCCCTTCCTGGTTCAAGTTAAATCACTTTCCCCAGCATCCCAGCATGCTTTCCAGCCCTGGAATGTGCTGTTCTGTGCTGTCTGCTCTGGAGAGTAGGACTGGCCCCACCCCTCTGCTCCATAGTTGGAGCAGTAAGGGCCTGCTTACAAGACCAGGGTGGGAGGGATAGGAGTGGGGTGGCAAGCCCGGCTGGGGATGAAGCCCAACCTATGATGGGGGGCAAGGGGTGGGATTGCTGCTCCCCAGGCAAACCCTGCCTGGGGTCTGGAGCCAGGGAGGGAGGTTAAACACCCCTTCCCCTGCTCAAACTTACTGCTATCTGCAACTGTGGACTACAAATCCCAGAGGTACCTGGAAACAGGAAGAGGAAGTGATGAGTAACCTTGCAGAGTCATACTGCTGTGATTCTGGGCTGAAAATCCCAGAGATGATAGGGGAAACAGGAAAAGGAAGTGAACACACAGCTAGAGAGCTGTGCTTTAGCACTGCCTGTCTTCTGGCCTGAGCCACTGCAGGTATGTGGCTGCATTTCCTGAATCAAAGGTAAATATCTGTTCACTCCTTTTTCAATTTAATCTGTGCAGCTTAGACTAACCCATAAAGACTGAATTAATTCAGCTTTGGGCTTTTTTATTGTCTGTACCCAACATCTGATAATCTTTACAATCTAACTGTGAAATGTCTAAACCAAGGAGCTCTAGACAGGACAAATATGAAGAAGTAAAGTGATCATAATTAAAAAAAATTGTTTCCTGGGTTAGAGTGAGTTCCATTTGGTCAAGAAACATTTAGGGCTTTTAGATCTTGAATTAAGATTACTCTGCCATATGATCTGCATGCTGTTTTTGGCACTTATGCACAGCTCCATTCTAAGTACTGTATGCATGAATAAACCTAGCTACCAAGCAGACTTAGTAGTCTGCTCTCCTTTTGTTGGTTTGGTGTGTAATGCTGTACAGATGTTTATGAACAACCATAATTCTCAAACTAGTCTGTTGGGAAGATTAGAGAGAGATGAGAGGCCAGGAGGAAGACCGCAAACTAGCAGGTGCATTGCTCAGTGAGATGGTTACTGTCTTGGATGAGAGGGATCCCTGGGCTTTAGCTTGGACCCTTGGTTCCAATTCAGCAGAAATTTTCCAGGGGTCTCTACACATTTCATCAAATGACTAGTAAGTGCAAAAACCAGTGGCTCAGCTTGAAGAGTAGGGCTGGAGACGGGGATAAAAAATGCCTAACCTATGGCAGGGCAATAGAGCACTTTGCTGAGAATTAAGAGGGATAGGTTCCAACCTGGAGGGTGGAATAGAGTCGGAATCTGGATCTCCCACTTTCTGAGTTACTTTGTTAAACATAATATTTTTCAGCTAAATCATTGGGCTGTCTATACATGTGCTCAAAGGTGTGTGTAGGGGAATTTTAATTAGAGTGCTAGTTAATACAGCTTACCATCACATGTATTAAATGCCTTCCTTCCCCCCCATATTTTGAAATGGCCACAGGACACTTTAACTAGAGCTCATTCAATGAACTTTACTTAAAGTGCCCCTGTGACTGTTTTGAAATGTGAGGAGAGTTAATACATGTAATGCTGAAATGCTAGAGTACTCTAATTAGAATGCATTGGAGCAGCATTACACACCAATCTGTAAAGCATTACACACCAACCTGACAAATGTACAGCAGACCACTAAGTCTAGAGGTAGCCTTAAAGGCCCCTCTTCCTTCTCCAGCATCTAATAGTTCCTAATCATAGATTTTTCCAGGCTATAAATTTAGAACTACTCAAATATATGTGTATGGCACTGCATGCTTAGTAACCATGTGGGTGCCCACATATCCTCACTACCTATGAACTGGATCGCAAACTGAATGTAAGTCCCAAAAATATGAAAGAGTAAAATGAAATGGGATTCTGCACTTAGATGTGGAGCTATGGACCTCAAGGGAATTCAAAGACTAAAGCAGAAGAGGAGATAAAAGTATAGACTCTCAACTGGTGTAAATCAGAGCCACTTGACGTCAGTTGAGTAGTTGGCTGATTCCTTTTTCACTCCATTTATTTATCAAGGGAGTGAAAACCAGTTTTTAATGATTGCACATCAAGATACAAGTTATCACTTTGTATCAAGCTATTTATCTTTCAAATAGAAACGTCTGAGATTTTTTTTATTAAAATATTTTTTTAAACATTTTTTCTCAGGGCAAAATATTAAGATTTTTTTATTGGAACATTTCAAAATTTCCCCATAAAAATGAAGTATTTAACAGCATTAGAAGTAACGGGCTCAAGTTGCAGCAATGGAAGTTTAGGTTAGATATTAACAAAACTTTTTATCATGAGGAAGGTAGTAAATTGCTGGAACAGGCTACCCTGAGAGGTTGCGGAATCTCTATCCTTACAGGTTTTAAAAACCCAGGTAGATAAAGCCTTGGCTGGGGTGGTATAGTTGGGACTATCCGACCTTTAAATGTAATATATATATTTAAAAAATACTTTATTTTCTCTATGGGAACTTGAATTAAAACAAAATTTTCCTATGGAATATTTTGATTTTGATTTTTTTTCTTTTGAAATACATATATTTATATATACACTAGTGACTTGCTCATCAAGAATGATGGGGGTAGGGGTGGGGGCAGAACACCATCACCCACAAACCCATGCTGCTGGCATCTCCCAGGAGCTGGGGGAGGAGGAAGCTTGCCTTACCATCCCGTCCACCCCGTCCACCAGTACCCCACATCACTACTGCCTCCAGAGCTGGTGTTCTTACCCTCCCCCACCTCCGGCCCTGCTCCTCAGAGGTGATGAAGTGCTGCCATGATGGTGGGGATGGAACGCGGAGGGGGTGAGGTTAGCCCATCCAACTGATCACTCTCTCTTTCTCTAAGCCCATAATTATATAAGAATTATATTATTCTTATATAATTATGGGCTTAGTTCATCTATCTGTCTGTCCATAACAATCATGGAGCACTCTGATTGGTTAGTGGAACAACCAATCAGAGTGTGGAGCCCTGTCATGTTGGCAGGGATAGAGGTGACAGAGTGGATGGGCAAAGCCAGCACTAATGGTCTTGCTTCTCCCCACCCCCAGCCCTGCTTCTTGGAGGTGATGGAGTGCCACCATAAGGGCAGGGACAGTTGGTCTGCACCCCCCCCACCTCCACTCTCTCCACCCTCCCATCATGGCAGTGCTCCACACTCAAATTAGTTCTTTCACTAACCAATCAGAGTGCCCCAAGAGCATTACAGACAGACAAATGGACCTGTATTATATAAGTGTGTGTGTGTGTGTGTGAGTGTGTGTGTGTGTGTGTGTGTGTGCGCGCCTATTCACTGAGCTGGAAAACAGTTTGAAACTAAAGTGAGTCTCTATGAGATGTAATAGTGACTTGTAGTGGTAAACATTGGGCACTTTGTGCACCAGTTCTCCCCAGTGTTTTTCATTCTTTGGCGAAACAAAACTTTGGAAGATATTCTATATTCTTCTCTATAGCAGAGCTGTTTTAGTGTATCTTGGAATTTTTGTGGCTTGAATGCATCATGGAGAAACAAGGCACTTGAACTGTATCCCATATATGGCATTATGATAATTCAGGCAGATGCACATTAGTGTTAAATTGAAACAACATATAACATTCAGTTCAGTTTAACAAACATAAAATGTTTTGGTTCATGAGTACTCAGAAGATTTTATTGATGAAAATACCAAACTAAAAATGTTGACCTTTTAATCAACTTTTAAAACTTTCCATGTCAACATATGCAGTATACCATAATTTTTCATAGGAATTTAATTCTAGTTTTTAACTAGTTTAATTAAACGAACATTTATTTAATTCAGGATAGCATGCACTATTTTAAGTATAATCTATAAATAATCTTATAAATAATGATATTTTTGTCCTTAAAAACATGTATGAGAACAGTTGAGAACTGATTGAAAAGTTTAAATAAAGCAATATCATATAGATTTGGAAAGAAATTTCTAATTTATTTAATCCCAAGAATTTAACAAAATTGTGATACTGGAAACCAAAATATCATTTTAAGGTATTTATTTTAAAGATTTTATATTTTTGTATACTCCTCTATTTCACTGAACACATGACTGCTATAACACACAGCAGTGATTAGGTATATTAGTCCATTTTATTTGTAGGTAAATGCTGCTAGTAGTTATATATGAATAGTAGAAAACTCCAATATTTATTCATTGACCTAACCGAGGGCTTTGACTCCATCAATTGTGAAACCTTATGGAAGATTCTGGCTAGGTTTAGAAATCAAACATAGGATTCACTGCGCCAGCATATCCTCCAGAAAGCTGCTTCGCTGTGTCTTTGCCAACTGAGATCTGCAGATGGAAACTAAGATTCTGATCTACATGCATTATAAGAGAGCCTTCAGAGGACAGAGGAAGTGCTGCAAGCACACCCTGAAAGTACACCTCAAGAAAATGGAATCAACCTTATAAACTGGAAAGTGATGGCTAGTAACAGGCCTCAGTGGTGCTGCACTGTACACCAAACTACAATCCACTTCAAAGAGAATGGTCTTGCTCCCAAAGCTGAGAAACCGTGGAAGAGGAAGGACAGTGCACAATATCCTGGTCAACAATTGTGCTTCCCACCCCCTTGCAAGGCACCTCCTGTCATATCTGTGGAAAAACTTGCAGAGCACAGAATGGACTCTTTAATCATCTTAAAGCTCACCAATAATTCCCCACACCCCAACAGACATTGAGGGAAAGCCAAAAAAGGGATTTGCAGGTAAGTGCTGTTACCATTTATATATGATTAGCAGAAAACTCAAGTATCAATTTTGTCCAAAAAATGGAATTTTAGGAGGTCTGCTTTTGCTTCAGATTTTTTTTAGGATTTTTTTTTTTGGGGGGTCCCAGGCTTACCAGACTTCATGATTCAGCATCTCTACAAAGACGATTTCAGATGTAGCTATTGCATATTTTGAAAACCAAGTTAAAAGTTTATTTTTTTAATGCAGTTGTTGACTGTGTTTCAGTACATTCTTATTTTGCTCTCCTGGATTGATAGGCGATGACCTTAAAATTCCGGAAATTATGCAATTGCAGCAGAGGAAGGAAGAGCTGGCTCCATAGTGCATCTTCTTTTGTTTTTCAGTGTTGCTCTAGGGCAGCAAAGTGCATCTCCCAGCTCCCTGTTAGCTAAAAAAATAAACAGTACCTTTCCCTGACCAAGCTTTTACGTGATACTTTATAGTTCAGGCAGCATACAGGAGGTCAAAATAGCTAACACCTGCGGCAAGAGGGTTACAACCTCTTCTGGACCTTCTGGCTTATCTCCTTATGTGAAACTATAAGCTCTATTTTTAAAAAGTTCTAACTGCTTTTAACACCTTTCTGTGAACATCTTTCCTGGTCTTGAGGTCTGAAATAGCCAACAGCAGATCTAAGCACTTCTCACAGAGTCTGCATAGATGAGACAATGCTGCAGAGTGAGCTAAGAGAAATGTCATTCTGGAAGGTACCTCCATAGTTCTGTAGATCTTAGGAAGAGCAAAAGATTTTGAGGTAAAAAATTGTAAGTAGTAAGAAATGGGGTTGGTCATTGACCTCAAGTAGAGAAGAAACTGGTGAACAATTATGCAGATTTAAAATAAACAAATGTCTCAAGAAACAATTAAAAACAAATATCTTATTTGAATGCAAGAGTGAATATTACTGCTACAGAAGCAGTTATGGTAGAAGCAAAAGCCTTTGACATAAAATAATCTGTGATTTAAAAAAAAATATATAAAAGTTTTACTCAAAGAGAATTCTTTAAAAACTTCCATGGAGATCAGATATTTAGAATGTCCTAAAGGTGTAACACAACCAGTTTTATGGAGACTGTGTTGAAGGACTGAAAACTGGGGAAAACATATTTTCTTAAACTATGAGAATGGGGGGAAAACAAACAAACAAACAAATAGCATTACAGCATGGCTACATTTAGAACAGAATCATACCTGGACTAATCCCTGTTATAGTTAACAGGAATAAATGAAATGGCAAAAGATAAAACAGATTCTATTAGAAAAGAGTCCTTCAGTGCAATTATTTAAAAAAAAAACACACAAAAAGTCTGTGCTTTCAACTCTGAATGTTTATAGTTTATATAATTTTTATTGACCAGCACAACTTAAAATTATTAACTTCAACTGTTGTGAATCAGCTGTCATTTTTCAAGTCTGGATCTAAAATATAAGGCTTTTATAATGAAATTAAAAAAAAAAAAAGGGTGCTTGCTGAACCTATAAAAAAAATTTCCCCCTTTGTATTAATTGACCAGATATAATACAAAACAAACATCAGTATTAATATAACTAAAGAAATTTCTTGGCCACATTCTCAGGTGACATAAATCAAGGCTACTTCAAAGTCCATGAGAGTCCTGAGCTTAAAATAACTCTCCTAAAATTGAGTGCCCTGAAAAATAATCACTTGAACTTTTTCTAATCAATGCTGTGGAGCTTTATGGATGATAACAATTTTAAAAGCATTGAACAACACAAACTGAATGGATCATCTAAACAAACAAACAAGGAAAGAGAAGACTTAAAACCACCACCAACAAAACTGAAACAAAGTACCATGTTTGAGTGACGGAGGGCATAGAAAGGAGAGAGAGAAGGTAAGAAATGTTGAGAAATCGTCTGAGCTTTGTTTTGCACTTTCTAAGTCTATGTTTGGGTGAAAAACAAGGATCCTATTTTTCTCTGATTAAAAGAAAAAATCCCCAATTTTCATGTTTAAAAAAGTAACCCATAATCCAAATTTTTCTGTGGTTAAAATGAAACACTGCTATATATATGGTGTTTCATTTCAATCATGGAAAAATATGGAGTTTGGGTTACTTTTTTAAATCTGAAATTTGGGGATTTTATCAGAGAAAAGCAGGATCCCAGATGATAACACACTTTCTTCAGTTGTTCAATGAGAATGAATGCTTACTATGCACAAGTTATTATGATCCCTTGTACCTTCAAATATTATTGGTTTTGTTATGTAACCAAATAATGCACCAATTCATAGCAGGCTTTGATTGGCATGCAAATGTAGCTGCTGCACTCTGGTGTTGTTCTGCAAGGTCTTCAACCTAAATTCACTGTATTTATACACTCCCTTCCAACTATATTGCTACTAGGAGTCAGTCCAGTTCTGCCACAGTACAGTCCTTCATTCAAAAGACAACAAAATCTGAAAATGAAAGAATCTTCAGTCCAGCCAGGCTTAGCATTCAGTCCTCTTAACTCATCGGAAAATCCTCAACTGAAATATTCTGTCCCAGTGACTAACTACCAGCTCTTTGGATTCAATCAGATTAGCTTACCCTATGAAGCTAGGGGACCGCACTTAAGGAGGGATGTGGCCAGCATTAAGATTAAGTGGTCCAGAGGAGGGCCACTCTTATGGTCAGGGGGCAGCAGGGCAGGCCCTATGAAGAGAGGCTACGGGACCTGAACCTGTTCAGCCTCCGCAAGAGAAGGTTGAGAGGGGATCTGGTGACTATCTATAAACTTACCAAGGGGGACCAGCAGGGAATGGGAGAGGCCCTACTCACCTGAGCACTACCCGAGTAACTAGGAATAACAGCCACAAGTTGATTCAGAGTATACTACATATCAGGAGCCACTACTTCACAGTCAGGGTGGCTAGGATTTGGAACCAACTTCCAAGGGAAATGGTGCTTGCTACTACCCTGGGGGTCTTCAAAAGGAGGCTAGATAATCACGTAGCTGGGGTCATCTGATTCCAGCATTTGTTCTTGCCCATGGCAGCGGGTTGAACTTGATGATCTGTTCAGGTCCGTTCTATCTCTAACTACTATAAAACTATGAAGAAGCTTGGATAAGCTGTAGTTATAACAAAATCATCCAGACAGGCAGCTACCCTACTGGTAGCAGAAAGATAGGCAGGTGTAAATGACATGGCGTACTATATAAAGTAAAAGAAGGGGCATGTTATACAGTCAATGCAATAGAATGATGGATCTTTCCTTATAAGACTTTTTCCCAGGCCTCACATCCATCTAGGCATAGCTGGGCATGGGTAATGAAGTTTGTCTGCTTTTAACACTTCTGTAGCTGATATGGGGTTTGCAGCATTCTATCATCTTATTAACTGATTTAAAAAGATCTTCCCAGAGCCACCCATCCTAGCCTTCAGACAAGCACCGAACCTCGCCAACCTCATCACCAGAAGCAAACTTCCTCAACCCCAGAACAGACCAAAAGGATCCAGACTGTGCCAGGACAAAAAATGCAAAACCTGCCAACACATCTCCACCACCCCCACTATTACCACGCCCCACAACAGAGCCATCAGCATCCCAGGATCTTACAGCTGCACCTCTAGAAATATAATATACCTTATCCAATGCACCGAATGCCCTGATGGAAGATGTGTAGGAGAGACCACACAACAACTGCGCACCAGAATGATTGCACACCGGAAATCCATCAAAGACAGAAACACTCAATTACCGGTGGGGGCACATTCCTCACAGGAGGGCCACTCTCTCTTCAATCTCTGTCCTGATCCTCAAGGGAAACTTACACCACACTTCCCAGAGATGAGCCTATGAGCTTCATTTCATCAACCTGCTGGATACTAGAGATCATGGACTAAACATAGACATTGGATTTTTGATGCATTATAATCTGCCTGGCAACTGACTCCCCAGCCCAGTCCAGCCTCTGGTTTCTTTACTTTTCATTCCATCCAGGAAGAGCACACATCAACTGCTGAAGCTTCCTTAGTCTGATGAAGGGTTTTTGAACCCGGAAGCTTGCTTAATAACTATTCTTCAACCATTTGGGTTGCTCTAATAAAAGATACCAAATTCACCCGAGGAACCTTGTCTAACTGATTTCAGGCACTCTGCTGGATTGAATGCAGGGGCAGAGATAATGGCTGGCACAGATCAGAGGTAGACTTTTCAGACCAGAAAGCAACAAGCGCATGGCCCTCGGGATGGGGCTCCATGACCATGCCATTAAAGAGAAGGAGGAGTGTGCTAGTGGTTGGGAACTCCCTCCTGTGGAGGACAGTAGCACCCATTTGTTGTCCAGACTGGGCCATGGTAAGATATTCACAGCCAGAGTTAGCTATTAATAGAAGATGCAAAGAAAGTGCTTCTAAACAGCTACTGTGCCCCAGTATCTATAAAATACAAGCTACAAAAAGAGAACTAGTAAAAATATAGGCAAGGAAGGAGAGGCTAAGAGTCATGCTAATGAAAGAGAACATCAAAGAACTTTCGACGGTCCTGACTGAATTGAAGCCAGGAGGACATGATGAGCTTCACTTTAGGATTATAAAGGAACCTTTGGCAATAGTTTTCATAAAATGATAGAAAATTGGTTCCAGATGACAAGGGATCCTGATTTTCTCTGATTTAAAAAAAAATCTCCAATTTTAAATTTAAAAAATAACCCCAGATCCAGTTTTTGTGATTAAAATGAAACACTTCTCTCTCTTCTGAAAATTGGAGATTGTTTTTTTTTTTTAAATAAGAGAAAAACAGGCTACCTGCAGATGACTGGGAGAAGGCCAATATAGTTCCCCTTAAAAAAAAAAAAAAAGACTACTCAGCCTAATTTCAATACAAGGAAAGTTACTACAGTGACTTTTAAAATTAATCTGTAAACATTTGGTGGAGGAAAGGCTAATATAAATAGCCAGCATGGATTTGTTAAAAACAAGTCATACCAAATCAATTGGATCTCATGTTTTGACAAAGTAACTTGTTGAATAGATGAGGTAAATACAACGGACACAGTGCACTTGCACTTTAATAAGGCATTTAATACAATTCCACATGACTTTCCTATAAGCAAATTCTAGAAATAAACACCAGATACATGACTACAAGGTAGATAGATAATTGTCTCAATAGCCAGAATAAATGGGTAATTATAAATCGATTAATATCAATATAGCAAGATGTTTCCACTGGCTTCCACAAGGATCAGTCCTGGGTCTTCCAATATTTAATGTGTTTATTCATGATCTAGATGCTCTGAATAAGGCCTTTTGTTGAGCAAATGTTCAAATGCCTTGACACTGGCAAAGACTGAAAACCCACTGCAGAGCAAAAGCAGAATGCAAAAGAACTTTGATAGATTGATGAAGATCAAAGATAAAATCAAAATGTTACAACTAGGGAAGATTAATGAGAAGCACAATTATAGAATGGGGGATAAATGGTTTGATGGCAGAATTGCTGAGAAGGCTTTTGAGATTTTGATGAATCATTGCTTACAAACAGAGGCTGTGCAATATATTTTTTTTTTTATGGAGCCAGAAAGTGAAAGTAAACATCAATCTATGCCCTTTGTCACACCAAATGCCCAAAGTTGTGGCTGGGAAAAAAAAAAAAAGCATATCTACGTGCCTCCCTTTTACTGTGGATGTCTGTTTGTTCAGCCTAGAGTTCAGTCTGGAATGAACCATGAGTTGTATGTGGCAGATACCACTGAGTTCATTCCCCAATACCCTGAAAGGGGATTCCTCACCAACCCTCATATCCTGAAAGAAGTCTTCATGCCATCAAGGAAACCAAGAACAGCAAGGATAGTGAACCGGATGGCATATCTATAGAAATCTACAGGATTAACATCAAGGAACTGATCCTGAAATTCTAAAAATTTATTCTACAAATTTGGAATTAAAAAAAAAAAAGATCCCTGGGGACCTGAAGAATGCCAACATCTTGACTATCTTCAAGAAAGAAGATAAGTCTCTGTATGAGAACTATTGAGGTATTGCTCTCCTTTCTACAGAAAATCCTTGTCTGAATCAACTCGAATTGTCTTCTGCCTCATGCTGAGGAAGTCTTACTAGAGTCTCAGTGAGACAACTAACATAACCTTTTTTTGTCACCAGGTGCAAGAAAAGTGTCAGGGACATCAGAAACTGTATATGACCCTCATTGACTTCACTAAGACTTTCATTTCTACCAAATATGAAGCCTTATGGAAAGTACTAGCCAGATTTGGAACATCAAGATCCTGAGATTATTCATGAGCAGATGACTGTGAATATCCTATGTAGCAGATCAAAAACAAATCCATTTGTCAGCTAAACCAGGATCATCAAGGATGTGTAACTGCCCCAGCTCTGTTTCCATTTTCTTGACAGTTATCTTGGTTCTCATTAAGGACTGCCATCTGTGTGGAATTGGCATGGAATACCAAATGGATGAAAAGCTTTTCAATCTGGGCCTTTTTGGTTGAAAACCAACTTACTCAAAACAACCATCCTTGACCTTCAGTGTTCCAGCTGTGCCATCCTTGTGCACAATTAGGAAAACCTCCAGACTGCTCTGGATATTTTTGGAGATGCCTACTATACTAAATTTTGGGCCTCTCTGTCAAGAAAACTAAAGTGTCCTATCAACCTTCCCCAGGCCATGAATGTACCCCTTCTCCCCAAATTACCCTCAAAGAAAAGACCCTGGAGGTAGTCAAGCATTTTCCTTGCCTTCGTAGCGACCTCTGTCAGTGAATGAACATTGATGAGGAGATCTGGTATAGAGTTCAGTGTACAAGTGTCTGCTTTGGGGAATTGCTTTGGCATGAATTTATTCTTTTTGACCTTTGGAAAGACCAGGATCCAGATCTACAACACAGTCATCATCACCATGTTTCTCTACAGATTCTAAATGTGGCTGATGTACTACCATCATCTCAAGAGCCTGGAAAGCTATCACCAATGAAGCCTCCAGAAAATCCTCCATATCAAATGGCAAGATATCACACAAACACCAGACCCCTTGCCAAAATCAATGTTACCAGCATTGAGTAGAAAAACCTCAAGCACCAGCTTCACTGTACCATACATTATGTGTGGATGTCTGACTCTCAACTTCCCAGGAAGTGCTGTACTCCCAGTTTAGGAACAGCCTGAGATCTCATGGTGGCTTTGCTACAAGACATGGTGGAAATGCTACAAGGATGCATACAGGGATATCTCAGAAACATGGATGCCTGCTTCGAGAGCTGGGTTAAACTGGCTGCTAATTGTCTCCAATAGTGCTGCAACTGCAACCAAAAAGTAGCCCATTTCAAATTAAAGTATCTTGCTTTCAAAGCAGAGAAGGGAAAATGGACAGGAAACAAAACCCACACTACTCACCCTATAAAAAGACCTGCATCTTCTGTGGACAGATCTACAGCTCAGAGATTGCTGTGTCTTGAGCGATTTAAGAGTCCAATGAGCCATCATCCTCGGATTAAAGGAATACCTTGGTGAGATGCCTGCAATTTGCAGCTGCACTAGACATCTAAATCCCTGGAAGCACCTTCTCAGTTTTCCTATTTGCAGAGGCATACTCTGAATAGTAGTAGGTTTCCCTGCTTGCAGAGGTGCCCCAAACAGTTCTAACTTGGGGTTCCTCTTCTGCAAAGAGGGTGAAGCTCTCACAGAATGCAGCCCCAGGAATGGCAGAGGCCAGACCCTGTGGGACAATGGACCATAATCAATAATGAGCAATACATCCTAGCACAGATGACCTGCTTCATTTGGTGATATCCGTTTATAGCTATAGACTCAAAACAAGTCATCAATGTGATACAGTTGTAAAAAAAAAAAATCAAATTCAATGCTGGGCTGCAACAACAGATGTAAGACATGGGAGTTTAGGAGGTTTTAAAATATATTAAATGTAGGGATCACCTACCTACCTTGTGGGGTCTTCAAGAGGAGGTTGGGTAGATCTCTGGCTGAGATGTTATGATCCCAGCACTTGTTCCTGCCCACAGCAGGGGGTTGGACTTGAAGATCTGTTCAGGTCCCTTCTGATCCTAGAAACTATGGAACTAGGAGATGGAGATATGGTTATAAGCCTACTGACACTCAACCAGGGACTCAGTCACCCTCATTGCTCCCCAAAACAGTCACATCATTGGCATACACTGTCACCTTAACTGTGGTGCCAGCAACTGGGGCAGCTGAGGGAGTCAATGGCAGGGCTAGACCTGCCAGTCACTGCTGCAGCACTGTTGGGAATGGTTAGAGCATTCCAAAAGAAGGACAGCCCTCCCAGATGCACCTCCATGCTGGGAACAGGGCATATAGCTCTCTTCAATTTCAGAAAGCTAGAGCTATCCCAGTACAAGAGTTAGATGGTTCAGGTTCAGACAGGCCAAAACCCAAAGCTTTCCAGGGTCTAGAATAAGAAGTTGTGGTTGATCCAATCAGAGCATTTTTTTTGATCCGTGGAAACAAAAATGATGCTCAGGCCAAAGAGTTCCACAGCTGCCAGCAAGTCATGCAGCAGGAACAGGTTGATCTAAATTGCTCTGCTAGATATGTAGTAGCTCTGTATATCTGGTGTACAGAAGAGCCCATGACCTACAGCAGAGTTTATGGCCACTTGGGGACAGTTGGCCACGGATTTGGTCAGAATTTTGTAATTGGCACACAGAAACAATATTGGTCACTAGTTCTTAATGTTATCAAGATCTCCCATCTTTGCCAGCAGAGTGAGTACTGTTTATCAGCACCTGACTGAAAAAATCCAATCTTCTAGACTCTCTTAGAAGACATGGAGGAGGCTCAGGTTGAACGAAAGTCAAAAGGTTTCGTAGGGCTTGACTGGTAACCTGTCAAGGCCTCGTGCCTTCCTTCAGGGTGAGGCCTTCAATGGCAGCAGTCAGTTCTGCCAGGGATAGCTCTTATTCTAGCTTGTCAGAGTCAGTCATGGAGAGTTTGTGGAGGCCCTCCTGTGGTTGATTAATGACCTCTTCGAAGAGCTACATATAGAAGATAACAGTAAGTTCTTGGATCTCAAGAGTGTCCATGAACATCTGGCCCAATGCGGTTGTTAAGTGGCCTATGCTTTTTTATTCCTTGCACTTATTCTCTGGGGTGAAAAACAAACAGGCTGGGGCACCAGGTCTTTGAGGTCTTGGAAGCAAGCTTGAATTCTTGCAGCCCTGGTCTTATACTTTACCAGTCTCTAAAATGCTTTTTCTGGAGCTTGAGGTTCTCATATGGTCATTATCGGCATCCCTCAGGGCAGCCTTAAGCTCCACAATGTCTCCCTAAAGTTCTCCAATGATGCAGCAGTGGTTTTCAATTGCTTGCTCTGTGTTCTGTTGGCAGAAGATCTTGATTTGTGCTTTATCCATTTCCTACTCTTGTTTCTTGTATAGGAAGTTACTTCTTGAGACTGCCCTAGTCTGCCACAGGTACATGAAGCAAAGAGAAAGAGAGAGAGACAGAAATAAAGAAATGATTGTCATATAAACTAGAGATCTGAGGCCATAAAGAGAAAAAAATACTAAATATTTCATATTTCTAAAGGGAAAGAATCACTTCCATCAATCAACACTCTTTGAGAGCATGCTGAGCTGCATTACTGCTTTCTTTACAACAATGGCATACTCTTGGCTTATATTCTGCTTATATGCATGTACTATAACCTGGTCCTTTAATATCATCTTATTGTATGCTTTGAAAATATGGAATGTAACCTTGAAGTTGACTCAATATTCTGTGGGTAGCCAGTGTAGGAAGCAGAGAACAGTTTTTCAGTGCTTGTGATAGCCTGTGTTCTCAGAAAGATCTGATAGAATTTTCTACATTAGTTGGAGTTTCCTAAGCACCAGTGATTTCCTTGTATATTGCAGTAAAATAGCTCAAATAGGAAGACACAAAACTGAGTGTATAACTGAAGCTAGGTCATCATCCAGCAGGATTAGAGGCATTGCCCAGTCTAGTGATGTTGGTAAATATGTTACTATGGATGCTGCTATGTGAGAAATAAAAAAATTATGTGTATTTTGCCCTTTTCTATATCAATGCTGTGAAACTTGAAGCCACAAAAAATAACAATGATTAAGAAGAAAAATAATGTAGGAGGTCATAATAGGTGAAATGAAGTATAAAATTGCTCAATATGCTGACTTTAAATTCTTTATCTCTAATCCTATTATTCCTTTGCTCTATTTGTTAAAAATAAAATGTGTTTAGTTCATTATCTGAGTTTAAAATAACTTTTGTTAAAATTGAAGTGCTTTTGAGTTTTATTAGTCCATGCACAGATTTTTCTCAGAAATTTTTACCTCTTAAGCAGGCTAGGGATTTGATATTTATAATCAGAATGTCAATTAATTTTCAGTCTTAATCATAATCACTATTTCCTTTTATACAACTTTATCGTTTAATACCAAGACCTTATTTTCCACAAGTCTAAGCATGTAGGTCCCAGAATGTTGCCACTTTACCCCAGCAGTGGCCCACTCTAACTTTTCTGAGGGTGTATGTTTAAAAGTAACTTGTATTACTTTAAAAAGTAACCCAAAATCTACATTTTTGCCATGATTAAAATGCAACACCACAATATCTATGTCTTGTATATTAGTGGTGTTTCCTTTTAATCATGGAAAAACATGGCTTTTGGGTTATATTATTTACATCAAAACTTGGGGATTTTTTTATCAGAGAAAACCAGGATATCTGCTAACCAACATATAATATGTAGTAATTAAATAATAATAATAATAAAACTTCCTACTTACATTAAATATGTTTTAATTTCTATAATCATCTTTTCAGTAAAATGAAAAGAGCTGTGGCTAGAATCCAGATTAACAAACTGACAATGTCTCTCCAGTTATGCCACATTGTTACATTTAGAACCAAAGATAAAATGCATTATTCAAAGTAGCCGTGTAATTTTTGCAAAGATGGTTTTGTATAGACATTTGTTCTAGCCATCTTTTTCAGTAGCAAAGCACTTAGAACCTTTTTTTACAGTGGCAAGAACTAATTATTTGTTTAGAAATCAAACCATAATTTTACATATGACTATTATTACCTATTGAGTGTTCAGTGCTTTATATTAGAGTTTGGCTGGGCCAGTTCAGAAAGTGATGGCAACTGAATTATATATTTTTTTCCATACTTTAAGATATACTATGAATGATTTCAAAAGGCATTTGATACAATATGTGCCTTAACATATTCTCCTGGTGTTTTTTTTTTCTTGGAGTTGGCTCAAACATACCCAGAACTGTTTGCATATTAGAATCATAGACTTATAGAAAATTAGGATTGGAAGAGACCCAAGTCCAAACTCCTGCTCAAAACAGGACCATCCCCAGCTAGATCATTCCACCCAGGACTTTGTCTAGATGTGTCTTAAAAACCTCTTAGGATGGAGATTCCACAGCCTCACCATGTAACCTGTTTCTGTTCTTTACCATGATCCTTGTGAGAAAGTTTCCCTAATATTTAACTTAAACTCCCCTGGCTGTAACTTGAGAACATTGCTCCTTGTTTTGTCATTTTTCCATGACTGAAAATAGTCCAGCTCCGTCCTCTTTGGAACCACCCCTCATTTAGTTGAAGGCTGCTATTAAATTCCCCCTCAATCTTTTCTTCTCCATACTAAATAAGCCCAATTCCCTCACCCTCTCCTTAGAAGTCATGTGCCCAAGCACCCTAATCATTTTTGTTACCCTCCATTGGACTCACTCCAGTTTGTCCACATCTTTTCTGTGTTGGGGGTCTCAAAACTGGGCACAGTAAATAAATGCTATTCCTGCTTTATTAAAAGCAATTTTGCTTTTAGCACTGCTCATAACAGCTCATGTATTTACCATAGTTAAGATTGCTATTGTGAAATAATTAAAGAACTAGCTAATGATGGGTCCTTAGAATCATAGAATTATAGAAAATGAAGGTTGGAAGGGACCTCAAGAAGTTATCTAGTCCAACCCACTGCTCAAGGCAGGACCATCCCCAAAAAGATCATCCCAGCCAAACCTCCAAGGATGCAGATTCCACCACCTCTCTGGGTAACCTGTTCTAGCATTTTACTACCTTCCTAGTGAGAAAATCCTTCCTAATATCGAACCTAAACTTCCCTTGCTGCAACTTGAGACCATTAGTCTTCTTTCTAACAAGGGCACACCTTTGACTCATATTCAGCTTATTGTCCACTGTAACCTTTTCTGCAGAGCTGCTATGTTCCAACCCACACAGTATAATGTAAAGTAAGGCATAAAGGACTGTAAGGTGAATAGAGAACTGGCTGGAGCATCAGACTCTGAGGGTAGTAATCAATGGCTCAATGTCTGGTTAACAGTTGGTATTAGGCAGAGTTCATCTGCGGGTTCATCCTAGAGCTGGTTTAGTTCCATATCTTCAACAACCTGGAAGATGGCATAGAGTGCGCCTTTAGCAAGCTTGCAGATGATACAAAGATGGGGAACACATCAGATATGCTGGAGGGTAAGGCTAGGATTTAGTGTGACCTAGACAAACTGAAGGATAGGTCAAAAGAAATCTCATGAAGTTCAGGAAAGACAAGTACAAGGTCCTGCACTTAGGATGGAACAATCCTATGCATTAGTACAGGCTGGGGACTGACTGGCTGGGCAGCAGCTCTGCAGAAAAGAACCTGGGGGTTACAGTGGACAATAAGATGGGATGATCTAGTAGGGGATGATCCTGACTTAAGCAGCGGGTCGGATTAGATAATTTCTTCAGGTCCCTGCCAACCCTAATTTTCTATGATTCTGTGATTCTAAGTACCCATCATTAGCTAGCTCTTTAAGTGTGTGTGTGTATGCATATGCATATATATACATACATATATATGTTGTGTGTGTTTGTGTGTGCACGCACACACACAAAAAACACACAGAATAAAACAACATATATGTGTATATATATGCATGTGTGTGTATGTGTGTGTGTGATATAGATATATATATATATATATATATATATATAGGAAACCATTGCTATTTGCAGGTTTGGCATTTGTGGTTTCGAATATTCACAGTGCTAAGCTAACCCACGGTCCCTCTCCACTGGCAGCATGATGACACTTTTACAGTACTGGTGATAGTTTCATAGTTTCATAATGTCTAGAGTCGGAAGGGACCTGGGCAGATCATCTAGTCCGACCCCCTGCCTTGGCAGGAAAGAGCACCGGGGTCAGATGACC
>JAGPOW010003316.1:116856228-116867617 GCA_030014935.1 Caiman crocodilus
CCCACTTACCTTCAGGGAATCAGCTGCTGCTCCTGCTGCCTCCTCAGCTGCTCTGCTCGCCGCTCGCTGCTGCTGCTCCTAACCGTCAATCCAAACGGCGTCTGCGGGATGTCCATGTTTGCCACCACCAGGCTCCCGCCTCTGCTGCTGTGCTCCCGCCACCACCAGTACAGCTGTATCACCCCAGCTGTCAGGTGCACATGCCGTTCATGATGTATTCACAGATTTTGCCATTCACGGGGATCTCTGGAACGTATCCCATGTGAATGGCGAGCACCTTCTATATGTATATATATATGTATGTGTTTGTGTGTGGGGGGGGTGTATATATTTTATATATATATTATCTATATATTTTATATATATCTATAGATATATGCATGTATATAAAACAATCTCTTGAGTAGCTTATTTGTTAGGACTCTTGCGGAAGTCTTGCCTCTATTCTGGCTTTCATTTGCATAATTGAGAGAAACCCTTTTTTAAAATTCTTGATAAGTGACATAACAGAAATAACTAGTTTCCAGAAGTGTGAAGCTTGGTGTAGCTTATCATAAATACAGTAACATAAAATAATTAATAAATAGCTTACACACTGCCGTATGCCCCCTTCAATTTGCTGTTGCTTGTGATTTTTTTTTTTATGAAATCGGCCAAATGACCAGCATAAAATTGTATGTCCCCAGGGACACCTTCCTGATCCTGCTTCAACAACCAAAATGGAACACTACTATATATATATATATATATATAGAGAGAGAGAGAATTAGTGGTGTTTCATTTTGATCACAGAAAAATGGGGATTTGTGGTTACTTTTTGAAGCCAAAAACTGGGGATTTTTTTTATCAAGAAAACCAGGATCCCCACTTATCATGTTAAATGGAAAAAAGGCACTTCTTTTCAAATTTTCTTTCAATTATAATAAAGGTGGTGAGCAGCTATTACTAAAACATATTATTTAGGTAATGGTGAAACTGTTAAAACTTTTAGACAAAAATCAATGTATATTTTTCCTGGTTCATTTCACCCCTTGAAATTAAGATTTTTCATGACTCTTTTGTATTTTTTTTAATAAAAATTAAAAAAACAGAGACTTGTGTATTCATAAACACAATGCAATCCCACATTGGCCTAAAAATATCTTACAGATCCTATTTAGATTTGAAGAAGTTATAACATTCTTTCCTGGGGGTCTGTTTGTGGGATGGAAGGCTCAAGATTATACAAGGCCATACAACTTATGATGTTGCTGAACTCTTAAAAAGGGCAGATTGTATTGCTGTTCAATATCATTTTAGCTTAAACACCTTCCAGCTGTTGCTTTCTAAAAGGTGAAGAACTCCTCCTTGAAATAACAAAGTTCACTCTATTGTACTGTTTGAAATCTGTTTTTAAAACTCATGTCTGCCACGATGCCTTTAGGTAATGTGACAATGCTAGACATTATAAACAATTATAAACCAGTTATACAAAATCCATCCTTTACTTGTTTTATCCATTTATCGGTACCTTATTACATATAAAGAGTATAAGCTACTTAAGCAAGAGATTTTTTTTTTCAATTTTATGTGTATGCATTTTGCATAATTGAGCTAAAATTACTAAGGAGAGCTTCTATAAACTAATACGATTCAGTAAAATAATAAAACTAACAGTAGTAATATACCATCATCAGAATCAAGATCATCTGGTTCTTTTGGATAGACTTGATAAGAATGAGATAGGTGTCTCTAAAAATATTACTTTGTACTGTAAGGCACCTATTTTCTCTATGTTCTGTATAAGGCCCCTGGCAACATTAATATAATTTTGAGAGAGATAATAAATGGTATCCTGGATTCCAAAAAATTGTGCATTCTGCCATGCCATACATGCATGGCATTATATGTGATTTTTGGGATCTAGGATAAAATTTTTCAGACACTGATCATACACTAGGAGAATGGGGAGTCTGGCACTGGGTATTCTGTGCCCATCCCATCAGTTTATGCACTACTTATATAAATAAAATGAGATGTATAGGTGTCATTTTTTCCCTTTGCTTTTCTGAGCAAGTTCAGAAGATGTTGCTCAAACCATTTATACTGTCTTGAAATATATATGTGTGTCTGTATGCACAGTGGTGTTTCATTTTAATCATGTAAAAATGTGGATTTTTTTTTTAATTCAAAGATTGGGGATTTGTTTTTAATCAGAGAAAACCAGGATCCCTGCTCATGGCTGTGTAGAGAAGATAAACCCATGGTTTATTGAGTAGCTTATTTGTTAGGACACTTGCCCATGTAGTGGGTGAGCCAGGTTCGAACATTTTCCCCCTTATCAGAAGGGTTTGACACTGACATTTCTTCCTTCTATCAAAGCTCCTAATCTTTTGTCTTTCATCATGTGTTAAACTGATTGGCTGGCAGCGTAAAGCCCTGCCATGAAGCCCGGCACCAGCTGCATGGTGGGCCTTTTCTTTTGGCACATTATGTGGAATGGCATAGAGACATTCCCACTCCCCAGCTGCCTGCACCCTGAATCCATGGCACTAGCAGCTGGGGTAGTAGAGCTTAAGATGGCAGAAGACAAGGAACTGATGAACAGGGTGACAGCCATTCAGTAGAGTTTTAAGCTTGCCAATGCCAGGGGAGCCCATCTACTGATGGGTATCCTGCCCATGAGCAGGTACAAAACCATATGGTTGCTCAGAAAAGCAAAGAGAAGTTGAGCTTTCTCAAGGGGCAGGAGGGTGAAGTAAAACCTCAAATCTGAACAACTAGATAAAAATGCCATTTGTGTAGATAACTAATTAAATAAGGACTGCAGCAGCTGACAGCCTCCCCATGGGTCAGCAGACTAGAAGGATGCTATGGAAGAATGGCATGAGAAACTGCTGCCCAGCAGAAAATTAAAAAAAAGATAAAGAAGAATAAACAATTTCAGATGATGCTTTACAGTGAGAAATGTAAATAATTCAATCTGCTTAGTTTTTCAGAAATAAATGTATGAAGTGATTTGATTATTGTTTATAAGTAAATTTATGAGGAGTTAATACCAGGTACTAAAGTTCTCTTTAATCTAACAGAGAAAGGCACAACAAGAGCTAGAAGCTGAAATTAGAGTTTAGGCAAAAATGTTGACAGAGGCTGATTAATCATTGGAATAAGCTACCAAGTGAAGAGGTAGATTCTGTATTTATCAATGGCTTTAAATCAAGAACACCTGACTTTCTGGAAGATATGGTTTAACTAAAACACATTATGTCTTAGTGTAATAAAGTTATTGTGCTCAAGTGAAATTTTATAGCTATTTCTCTTGTAAGTGCACATGAATTATAAGAGTCCAGTTAACTCCCTTGTGAGTTTGTTAGGGCTGCAGGATGATCAAGTCTAAACAGGGCTGGAACTACAAATCCCAATACTGCAACAATATTCAGGTCATTAGTTTTGTGAATTGCAAGACAGCCGATTGAAGTCAATTGCTGAAATCAGTAGGACTAATTTTGACTAAATGAGCACATTTGAAGGGTAAGGGCTTTAGTTTTGCCATTTAACTTATTAGATATGACTTTGAATTTACATCAGTATTAAGCAAAAATGTATATAATCACTTGACAAAGAGTAAATGCATTGAAAAGAATCATATTACATTAGAGAAGAAGTTGGTGCAAAGGCAGAACGAAAAAAAAAAGATTTTTCAATTTAACTTCTAACAAACCTCAAATACTCCTTCCTCTTTGGTCTTAACTTATATTGGCCAATGGATCATATAGGTCCAACATTTTACAGAGATTTAAGAAATATTATTTTAACAACAAAAATGCTTAATAATTACAACAGATATATAAAGTAGTAGGTTTAGTTACCCATACCTCTCCTGAGAAACAAGACTTCATGTATGCATCTTTCTAGGTTTCTCTCTATTCCATGTATACTTGCCCCTCTGCTTTTCATAAAGACTTGATAGAACCCTTGTTGAGAAACTGAAATAATCTATGCACTGACAATCTGGGGTTTTTTATTTTGTTTTGGTTTTGGTTTTGATTTCCCTGGGGAAATGAAGACGCTCCCACTGTCTAGGGCTCCCAGCTGTTCAAATCATAGTTTTCACTTTCCTAAATTTTCTCATGGGTCAGGGAATGTTTTAGATTATTTTTCTTCCCTCTTTGCTTTATTTCCATGATAGATAGAAACAAGTGAGTTACTTTTCTGCTGGGGGAAGCATCTTTGTTCTTTGCTTTCCCATGAATTAATGTCTTACTATTTTAATTATTTTTTCTTAGATTTTCATAACTTTTTCTCCACTTTAGTTTTCTAGGTTGATGACCAGATTATTAATTCTTAGGTGCCAGTCTTCTGGACTGGAATAGAGAAAGTAGGTTATGTGCCTAGACTATACGATACTGAAATGTACCTACATTATCACAAACATTTCAGATTAGGATACCAAATGTCCAGGATTCTGAGCAAAGAGCTACATAGATCCTGTTTATCCCTGGAATTTACAGTGCTTGTACACACAACAAAATTGGCCTTTAAAGCAGCTTAATCTCCCTTTTGCACCATGTTAATGGTGTTGTTATTTACACATTCAACAGTATACTTCACTTTAACTTCATGATAATGTACACTGTTGGCAGCATGTTTCACTTTAAATGACTTTGTTACATAGCAAGGTAAAACCCATTTGATGTATTTTAGTAACAAAGTGAAATGGTGCGTGGAAGCCCAGATGTGCTTGGAGAAAATCAGGCTTGGAGGGCATCCAGCCCCTGTGCACCATCCCTGTTGCCTTCTCCCACAGTCAGCACACCCAGCATCCATCCTGCCAACTTGCTGCTTTTCCCCTGGGGCAAGCTGGCCTATTCCTGGGTGGTCCCAGGTTGTGGGAAGGTGGTGCACAGAGCACTGGAGCCTATCTGCCACTCCTGCAGCTGGAGGGCTGGTGAGCTGCCAGCCATCCAAGCAACCCCTGAGCTGAGGGGGAACCCAGACCTTCCCTCCATCATGACAGTGCCTACCAGGTGGCACCTGCCTGCTAATACCCTGCCTGGGTAATCCTGGCAGGGACACTGACACCATGGAGGGAAGCACCAAGCTTCATGCAGCTCAGTGGCTGTGCAATCCAATGGCAGCTCATGCAGTCAGACTTGACTAAGATAAAAAAAAGAGAAAAGGGACAAGGAGCCTATTTTTTTTTTCTCCCAGAGCCTGCCAGCCTGAATTGCACAGGGCCCAGTGCTTTCCTCCATGGCTGTGGCACCCCACCCTTTACCACCACCCCTGGACCACTGACCACCAGGTGGGCTGCTAATGGGTGGGTGCTGCTGGGTAAGGGAGAGGAGGGAGAAGGCATAACACACTGTGACATCATGTAACCTCATAGAAGTCCCTAAATTGAAATGGTGGGGGGTTTTTTAAATGACACAATTAAAAATCCACCATTTCAAAATCCACCGTTTCAATTTAGGGAGAGCTAAACCCCCTTCGTATGTACAAGAAACCTTACTTACTTTATCCAGAATGACAGAGAAATACTTCTGAGCACTTGGGTTCCAGAGCTAACATGAGGAAAGTGTCTACACCCTTTGATTAATAAAACAATGTGGAGTTCACACTTCAAATGCTGAAGAATTTCTCCATATCTCCTTTATAGGTGAATCTAGCTTCCCCCACCGGAAGTGGTGCAAGCACCTACTCTTGATACCTCTAAGAAATACTTGGATCCTTATCTTGCTGGGGTGATCTGACCCCGGATGACTTCCTGACCCTTGGGCAGGGTGCTGGACCTGATGGTCTCACGAGGTGTCTTCCTGCCCTAATGTCTATGAAATCTATGAAATCTCAAATCATGCCTTGCCTTCCAAAGTTTGTCCTTGTATGACTATAATACTCTTTTACTCTTTCCAAGTAATCTGACCAAGTTTTCACGTTGGAGCAACAGAAAGCAGGAGGTTAAAATACTCTGGAGAAGAGTCTTTAGTACAATAACAGCTGAATATTTAGAGCTCTTACTCTGGGTAGGGGAGATCTGGATTGGATCTTCAACCTCTGCCTGAAGGGAGTCAAGCCTACACTTCCAACCTCACCAGAAAGTGTCCTCACTAGGTTAGGCTGTGAAACATACTGTCCTTCCTTCTTGCTGAATAGTGGGAAAATGAATTAAAGATTCATTGGACCAAAAAGAAAATAAGGGGGTGCATGATTTTAATTCCAGTGGTAAGGGAAGAATTGGGGATGAATCCAGGCTCTAAAGACTAGTTTATCCAATACTGTTTATTGTAAGATATGTGAATAGACCTTGGAGTCCATGCATTGTATAGGGAGTGCAGGCTTGAAACTCAGGGATTTGGACTCCCCTAAAACAGACAGCTGTATATAATTAAACATTATAGTGTTTGGTGCTGTGACTCCTTAACGTCTTTTCTGCATCTGGGCTGAAACGGCTGAGACTGTAGGTATGGGAGCTATCCAGAGGTGTAATAAAGCTGGATGTACAATAAACAACCATGGAATTACTTAAGCAGCAAAGAATGTACTGTGGAGACTGAGTGAAGAACTTTCTGGATATTTTGTTTCTTTGTTTGTTTACCTATTTGATTTATATGCTACCTTACCCAGTAAAGTTTTAGGATGACTCAATAAAAATGTCAAGGGACAGAAAGAAAATGAATAGTAAATAGTATCATAATTTTCCAGATGATACCCCAAACTTAACCCTGCCTGTTAAAACCTGTTTAAATAAGAAGTTCTTACAGGGATTTATGGACCTCGGGGGCCAAACCTGAAGAGTGGCTTATTAAGAATGACCTTCTCAAAGTAAACTTTCCAAATTAAATAAGTGCACAGATGGTATTTGCAGAAAATTGCCTTTTGGCTTATGTTAGGAAACATGATGTAAAATATGAGTAGGCAGTCCATTTGGTTTAACCCCCAGACTCTTTAGGGCTACATAGGTGAAGACCAACACCTTGGATTTTGCTCAGCATGCTATTGAAAATCAAACTCTGGAGCACTGCATTAATATATTCCTGGTGATGCATCCAGGCAGGTCCTCATGTTCTGTACCAGATGCAACTTCCATATAGGCCAAAAGTGAAGCACATTATAGCAGTCTAGCCTTAAGTTTAAAAAGTATGGATGATGTTGGCCAGGAAAGGTCACAGGCATCTCACTACATAGAGCTGATGGGAAGTGCTCCTAGACAATGCTGTAACCTGAACATCAAAATGCAGCAGAGGATTCAGGACACCCCAAGACTGTGAACCTGTACATGTTGCCCTGTGGGGTCAGGCCAACTCTCAGGATCTCAATATTGCTCTGTTAGATGGGAAGGTGTAACAGAATTGCTCTCTCACACACACACACACACACACACACACACTACCAGCTCAGGTACATATACATCCAAACCAGCCTAGACACATGCATACCTATCACCAATTCAAGCACATCAAGCACATACACTATACACCCCAAAAGTTAGACACAAATCACACACACAGTGCCATTATACAAATACACACACACACATAACCCACCTGCATATACACACAAGGAAGTTCCTAACTTGGATGGTACAGTGTGTATGTGTGTGCTTGGGGTACCTGGGGGAAGGTTCAGGTGAGAGGAGAGTGTTAAAGCTGCCAGAACCAGGATTAGAACCAGTGGACTATAGAGAAGCTGGCTGAAATACTGAGGCTTGGGTTTACTTAAGGTAGACTGGGAGCTGAGGCAGACAGCTAAGATATTGGGATGGGAGGGGACAGATAAGTGGAGGCAAAGAGGAGCCAGCCAGGAAAGAAACTGAGGCAGAAACCTGGTTGCTAAGGGGAAAAGGAAAAAGCAGTGGGGATAAGCTAGTGGCAAAGAAACAGGGGGGTTGGAGGCAGAGAGGACTTCAGGACAGGTTTTGGAGGTGGCAGTGTGCCAGAAACAGGAGAAGGAGAAATGAGACAAAAGTTAGAGGGGTGAGGAGCAGAGATTGGAGCAGGGCCAAACCATAGTAAAGCAAAACCCAATTTAGGGGTCCAAATAACCGTTTTACTAAACAGACAACACACTACACAGACCCATGAAGTTATTGGTTCAAACACACACACACACACACACACTAGCAGCACGAGAAAGAGACTCAGTGGAAGGGTTGGAGTCCAGGTGGGGAAGACAAGCAAAGTCCAAGTCCTTGGTTGAAGAGCGGGTGGAGGGTGATAGCTGCCTATCCAGGCTGGAAAGGGGTCCTTGTCCAGTAGGTGTTGTCCAGAGGGGGTTGCTGGCAGGGCCTCTGGGTGGATGGGTGGCGTGGCATGGTGCTGGTCCAGATGGAGAGGGCATCCTACTGGGTCTGTCTTCACTGCCCCTTTTTATAGGGGCAGACCTTGTGTGGCCCTAGTGGCAGGAGGCACGCCCAGACAAGGGTTAGCCCCTGGCATACTGAGTATGTGTGCAGTTTTGGGTGTCTGTAATGGTGAGAGTTGCTGGTTCTGCAGGGTCTTATGTCTTTCTGTGGTTCCTGGATGAATCAATGCAAGGTGATGGCCTGGTCATTACAGGCCATTCAGTAGAGGCCTGCTACCATTGTATTTCAATCATTCCCAATCACTCTCATTCATCTGGGAACCAATTTACATGGGAGGGATACATGAAGCATACAGTTGTAACACAGGGGGATGCCCGGGCAGAGGACACAAGATGGAGACTTAACATACAAAATGGAAACTTGACATTACTTTGGTTCACTTACAAACACAGGCCTAAGCCATACAATATCTATATAAAACAATACAATCAATATGAAAATGATAACAATACAATGTACAACAGTAAAAGGTAATACAAACCTAATAATAATACAGTATAAAACAGTGGATATCCAAAACCAAAAACTTGCTACCAAAATAAAAATGTTAAAGCTTATCTTAAGTCTGAGCTTACTTATGCTTGTCTAAAGGGAATACAGAGGAAGAGAAAGAAAAGCCAGAAATAATTGGGGAAGGGAATGTATATTTATTGTGTGTGTGTGTGTGTGTGTGTGTGTGTGTGTGTGTGTGTGTGTGTGTGTGTGTGTGTGTGTGTGTGTGTGTGTGTAAAAAATCAAACAAAAAATATGAGGTTTTGCTACATAGGAACAAGGGAAAGTTGAACCCTATCAGTCACTGGTGTCTCTATCCCCCAAGTCATGAGGTCTGCCCACCACCATAGCTTTTGTCTTGTGTGGACTCAGCTCTCATTGATTCACCCACATCCAGTTCCCAAATGTAGCCAGGCACTTGGTAAGTACAGAGACTGATAGTGCCGCCTCCCTACAAATCTCTGCATGATGTCATCCAGTAGCCTGAGATAGATATTGAAAGGTGTTGGGGGGTTTGACAGGATGGAACCCTTTGGAATCACAAGAAAGGTGCATAAGGAATAATAAAACATTGCCCGTCACCATCTGTTTAGGAAAGAGTGGAACTGAAGGTTTCATGAGTATGTTATTAACACCTCATAGTCAACTGTGTCAAAGGATGCTGGAAGATCTAATCGTATCAAAAGGGTACCATTTTTCCTATGGATTTCTAGGCAAAGATAACTGACCAATGTGATACATGTAATCACTATAATATATACAGAAAGAAAGCCAAACTGATAGGAGTCAAAGACTGGCTCTGCAGTCCCCATCCGCATCTGGCAGGTACACAGCAGGTCACAGCCAGGCAGCAGCCCCCACTGCCAGACTGCTGAAGTGGGTAGAAGATACAGGGAACTTTCAGGGCTGCTTCAGCAGTCCAGTTGGCACAAGAGGTAGTGTCTCCAGGTACCAATTGCCTGCACACCAGAAACTCCTGAGAGCTAGAAGCCCTGAGCTACTAGGGCAGCTTTTTATACTGCTGGGGCCAGCACAGGGCAATTTTTTTATACTGCTGGGGACAGCACAGGTGCTGCCCCGAGGCTCCAGCTTCCCCTTCCTGAAGATCCAGGAGGAGCCATGCAGGGTTATTTTGCCTCAAGTGGTACAATTTGCTCTAAAACAAAGTGCATGTCCAAGCACATGTGCTGGAGCAAAAAGCCCCTGCTCAAATATGTAATTCTTCTATTTGAGCTGCTGCAAGTGCATGTGCTTGCATATGTGGTCACGCCCAGGTGAACATAACATAGAGAAGGCAATTGTCAAAGAAATTTTACATGTCCATTTTCATAGTATCATAGTATCATAGTACCTAGGGTCAGAAGGGACCTAAAGCAGGCCATCTAGTCTGACCCCCCGCCAATGGGAGGAACGAGTGCCAGGGTCACAGGACCCCACCCAAGTACCAATCCAATCTAACCTTGAAGGTGCCCAAGGTAGGAGCAAGAACAATTTCCCTAGGAAGCTGGTTCCACATCCTAGCCACCCTAACTGTGAAGTAGTGTTTTCTGATGTCCAACCTAAACCTGCTCTCCAGTAATTTGTGAGCATTGGTGCTAGTTACCCCTGGTGGTGCCCGGGAAAATAGAGCTTGCTCTATTTCCTGCTGATCTCCCCTCAGCAGTTTATAGGTTGCCACCAGGTCCCCCTTCAGCCTCTGTTTACTGAGGCTGAACAGGTTCAGGTCCCTCAGATGCTCCTCGTAAGGCCTATCCTGCTGCCCACGTATCAATCTAGTGGCCCTCCTCTGGACGCTCTCGAGGCTGTCCACATCCCTCTTGAAGTGCGGCGCCCAGAACTGGACACAGTACTCCATCTGCGGCCTGACCAAAGCCACATAAAGGGGGAGAATCACTGCCTTGGACTGGCTCAAAATGCATCGTTGGATGCAGGCTAGGGTTTGGCTGGCCTTCCCAACCACTGTCTGACATTGGCGGCTCATGTTCATCTTGGCATTGACAATGACACCAAGATGCCATTCCACCTCCATGCTAACAAGAGGGGAACTTCCCAGCCAGTATGTGTGCTGGGGGTTGCTTCTCCCCAGATGCATCACCCTGCACTTGTCCACGTTGAATCCCATGCTGTTCTTGTCCATCCACTCAGGCAGTCGGCCCAGATCCCGCTGCAGCCTCTCCCTCTCCTCTGCTGTCCCCACCTCAGCCCACAGTTTGGTGTCATCAGCAAACTTGGAAAGCTTACTTTCCACCCCTTTGTCCAAGTCAGCGACGAAGATGTTGAACAGTGCGGGCCCAAGGACCAAGCCCTGGGGGACCCCGTTGCTGACATCTCTCCAGGCTGAGTACAACCCATCCACCACCACTCTTTGGGAGCGCCCAGTAAGCCAGTTTCTGACCCACTCAACTGTGTAGGGGTGAATGCCACAGCTCCCCATCTTTTTAATGAGGATGGGGTGGAAGACCGTGTCAAACGCCTTCCTGAAGTCTAAAAAGACTATGTCGACAGGGACGCCCACATCCATGGATTTGGTCACCTGGTCATAGAAGGTGACCAGGT
>JAGPOW010003316.1:116867717-116885975 GCA_030014935.1 Caiman crocodilus
ATGAGTTCTTTGACCTAATTAGCTGGCTTTTCTTATTCCTTCAAGTCTCTCTCTCACCCAGTTACCAATGCCACCTCCTTATCATCACAGATGGCCATTCTTTACATAACAGTCTCTTCTCCTTACCGTGTTTGGGTGGAGGTTTTCAAGGGTATTCCTTACACTGGCAAAGGATGTTCACATTACTGCCTCTGAGAGCATAGGCAAAATGAGTCAGGAATGCAATGGGGAAGGAGAGGTTGCAAGGAGTTAGGTGAATGGGGTTAGGATAGGGAGGTTTGGGGTGGGTACCTGGGAATCTGCCCCCGCAGCTGATCTGCCCCCCTCTCCTTACATGTATAGCACCACTATATATATATAGTGGTGATATATATATATATATAGGATTCCTGCTCATGACAGATGCAAATTTGACTCATGTTCTTCAAACAATGATCCTGTACCCATCTGAAGTTTCCTTTCATTTGTTGGTATATGTTTAGATTCAGAGATCTGGTCTGAATGCAGCTTCTCTTCTAATGAGTTTGGGTTTTTTTGTTCTGACTGATTGATTTGAGAAAGCAAAATTTTGTGTCAAAGCATCCATTCCCACAAGAACAATACCTTGTGATTAACAGTATTCAGAGGATAAAAAAGAAAATTTTAGAGATGTATGTGTATATATATCTATTAGTGGTATTTCATTTTAATCATGGGAAAAAGTGTTGATTTTGAGTTACTTTTCATCCAAAAATTGGGGATTTTTTTTAATAAGAGAAAACCTGGTTCCCTGGTCACAAGGCTGGGCTGAAACATTACCTCTGAACCCCTGAGCCAGAAAATGATCAGATCTGAAGACATTGGGGCCAAACTCTACTGAATGGCCACTAATGCCTCAAACCCCTCCAAAATCTGAAATTTGACCATTTCTTCTTGTATTAAGGTAGGGGGAAGAATAATTTAAAATCTGATGCTATTTTAAAGAAGCTAAACAATTGGCATACAAGACAGTCTCTCATCGATCTGTATGCTTAATACAGCTAAATGATAGGAAGACTAATGTACCATACTGATGTTTTAGGAATTTCATTAACATATTTGAAAGACTGTCATAACTCACTCACCTCTGTTGAGTTTATGAGCCCTGGGTTTTCTCTAGCTCATAAAATCAACTTGCTTAACACAATACACTGAGTGATAGCACCAGAGGTGACTCATTTTTTTTTCCCACTCAAGTTTTGTAGGACAATGGAGAGAGATTAAAAATAGATTTGAAATTAAGAATCTGACAAAACATTATACTACCAGAGTGATAATTTAATTGTAAATAGCCAGTCTCTTTTGTGGATAATCAATTTTTAACCTTAATGTGATATAAAGCAAGCTTCTAACATTCCAACAAATTAAACTATTTTTTAATTTTAAGAAATGTTATAAAACTTATTTTAAAATATTCCCACTAAAAAGTAACGCCACTTCCTCTCAATAATTCTTGTTACTTGTATTGTGCTTTGAACCAAGAAACTAAAATCAACAAATATTAATGAATTTGGTCTTATGAGACCCCATTGTGGAAAATAAGTACCAAGGGATATCTTCACATGGTAATGCTGACTGTTTGTTCAATTAAAACTGAAATGCTTAGCTCAGGTCATGGAATCCACAAAGCTGAATAAGGCCTCTAAGGTCAAATGTGCTCAGTGGTAACAGGGTGCCTTTACCATGATCTTCTTAGGTATGTGGCTCCCATCTCTTCTCTTCAAACCTAGAAATACTCAAGTTGGTCATCCCTCTGTGACTGCTTCTGAGACCTCAATCTCTGGGACAGTGTATGGCCTCTGGAGATGATTCTGGAGTACTTCCAATGGAAAATTTCTAGGTCTGTATTGTGTGAGCCATGTTCATAGCCATTTCAGGAAGGTCATGCTGCTGCCACTTTCTGTTATGATGGCATTGCTTCCCAATGCTTTAAATGGAGAGATTTAGCCAGCTAGGATTGGAACTGTGTTCAGCATAACAGATTATGATTGCCAGTAGGACAGTCACTATAAGGGGATAAAATCCCATTTCAGCCAGATTTTAGTGTCAGTCTTCCTCAGGTACGTATGAAATTGAGGCTAGATTTCAAAGCATAAACCCCTGCCTAGATTTAGGCACCTAATTTGTCATTTCATGTTCAGGCTTCTGGCTCATGTTTTGAATGCTTGGAAGGTAGTGCCCACCTGTAATAGCATTTCAGCCCTTTGCAGAACTCTTCACCATCAGAACTGGGACACTGAAAACCCCATTACTTTGCCAGAACTGGAACGAGATGTGAGGACTGAGAACTGGACAGTCAGTGGGGGCAGTGAGCAGGGGGATAGGGTGGAGGTGTGATGGTAGTGGCCCCCTAACCCTACTGCCCACTTCCAGGAATCTGGCCTCCCAGCCCCCAATTCTTCATCTCTCTTTATGTTCTCATGAGAGCAGTGTCAGTATGGCAATCTCTGGTCTCCTTGCTCCAGTGGTAGAGCAAAACAGAAATAGTGTGGCAGAAAAGTACTTGCTGACTGTCTTTCCTGCTCTTCCAGCCCTTCCCCTGGGGGGTGAAAGAGAGGGAGGACACGGTGGGATGGTGGAGGACACACAGGTCCCCTGTGTCACTCCAGAAAGATGCAGACATCAGAAGCAGCAAAGTGCTTTTAAATAGTACCTTATTCAAAAAGATATTATTTTGGAACACTGCAGCTGCCTTGGAGGGCTTCAAAGGGCATGGAGAACTTGTTCTTTGAAGCTCTTCAAAGACATTTGAAATGCTTTAAGTATGATATCTCTCCTCACCCAAAGAATCTGTACTTTGAAATGCTTTCTAAACAGAGGTGTGATATGATGTGCTGAGTCCACACAGCAGGTTTGCTTTACGAATAAAAAAGAACCCATGACTCCTGACTTCTAGCCTTATATCCCATCTACTAGATTTTTATTTACAGGTATTACTGTTGCTTTGCTTCAGTCAACAACAGGCAACCTATGTCTTTCTAGCAGTTTCCTTCTTCTTCCATATCTGTATCATTGTCTTCTATTTATTGCATCTTGATATTGCTGATGGATTCACTTTCTTTTTTGTAGACTCAGTCGTTTCCTATATTCCTCTATTGTGGTATCTATTCATATTGTTAATTCATTCTGACCCACATCCACTTGCCCCCCCTAGCCCTGCTGCTGCCCCCTCCCCGGACCTACTGTACCCTGCCCTCCCAGACCATGTGGGTGCCCCACACTCCTGACCTACATCCTTCTGCCTTCCCCAGTCCTGTCAGTGCCCCTCACTTCCAACCTGCAGCCCCCTGCCCCCCAGCCCTGCTGCCTACTCAGTTCACACCGACACAGACAAACTCTCTTCAAATGCTCTCTTCAGGAACAGAAAGAGGACATGTCTGTGATAACCGAGGCATATGGTTACTGTACCTTTAGGTCTCTTAAAGTTATGCCACTTATGGGTGAGTGTTAGGGTAAGACATTAGAGTTAGCAAGTGTAACACCCACCCACACACACTTGAGGTTATGTGTGGTAAAGAGTGTGCTTTTGGCTGTTGTATAGCCTGGGATTTTATTTGCTCCTGGAAGAGAATGACCTCTCCTACTCATTATGCCCAGACCATTGTCTTAAGATTCCTTAAAAGAACCTGTAAAACCAGTTTAGTGCCTCTGGAGCAAATCCTGGAGTACTGACCACCTTTGCATTGATTAGTCTGTATTTGCAGTGTTCAAATGATGCTGTTTCTTGATTAGGACCCTGTAGTGATGTCAGAAAAGTTATTTAAGGTAAAGACCACCTGGGCTGCTCACTCTTTTTTTTTTCTTCCTGGGACTGCTGAAACCTGAAAACTGAATTGTGAGCCAGCCAGAAAACCCTGGGGGGAGACGGGGAGGAAGGTCTCCCCTTATCTTCCTTGGAGAAGCAAACTGAATCCATGTGAAGGGAATGCCTCAGGTACAGGGAGAGAAAGTCTGTCTCAGGGCTTAAGACCCCTGTTTTCTCCCTCTTCTTTCCTCTTTTGTTTATCTGGGTTTTGAGTGTCATGATGTTCTGAAGCAGGGGCCCGGGGGGGGGGGGTTCAATCCATTCAGCAAACTAGCCAAGGCTGGAGCTTGGCAGTTTTGCTGGCATGCTCTGGGCCAGGGATGAGAGCCTGGCATCTTCTAGTTGCTGTTGCAACTTTTTTTGGGTTTAGCATAGCTACGTCACTGAACCCCAGCTTCATGTCTTGTTGGCAGTTTTGACCATGCAGGCCTTGAATGGGGTGATACCATGAGTGTATTAATAATCCCTAGTGCAGACTGACCAGGAATAGGGTCCTGGCAGTAACTATCACCCTGTATTGGGAATTGTAGCATCTCAGCACAATTACTCAAAAAATATCCAGGCTGCAGCCATAGGCCTAGTCCCTTTTGCTGTTTCATAGCTATATAGCTATTGCGTTACAGCCTAGTTGTGTGACTGAACCTCAGCCATATGTTTGGCAGGAAGATTTGGGCTGGGGTGAAGACTGGCTTTGTTTGAGCCTGGCACATATTGTTGCTTTGTCCTGAACAAGCAGCATGGCTGGTGCTAGTTACAGTTCAGGCTCTTTTGCCATTTGGCTGGATTCTCTTTGAGTTCTCTTGTAGTTTTCTCTCCCATTTCTGGGATTAGGAGTAGAAATGTTGGGGTGCAATATGCTGACAAAGGCTGCTGTTAACCTGCTGTTAACCTGGAAATGGAGATCACTGGTAGCTTCACAGGGAGCAACATAGGGCCCCTTGCAATATAGAAGTACCTATATTCCCTAGCAGCTCCCTGTGGCACAGTGAAGCCTTGGAGAAGCTTATAGGACTCTCCAGTGTGGCTCCCCTCTCCGGCCCATTGCTGAAGGGCAGGTATAGGGGTGCAGGCCCCCAGAACTACCCATTGTGTAGTATGTGTAAAGTCTCCCCAGAAGGGTGCCACCTATCAACCTTATTTAGTAGTGTATAGTGTTTCAAAATGACAGTTAGTGTGTGTGTGTGTGTGTGTGTGTGTGTGTGTGTGTGTGTGTGTGTGTGTGGTGGGGGTCTTTATTCTTTGTCGAGCTTGAACTAAGGAGATATATATTTAGTATCCTGAAATTTAACCCAGCCTTTGTTGCTGCTGACAGGTGCTCAGCAGAAGACTTACAGAAGTGTTAATTGAAAGAAATGTTAGTGAGTGTTAACGTTAATATGGGCTAGTGGTCACCAGGGATCCTGGTTTTGTCTGATTTTTAAAAATCCCCAATTTTCAGTTAAAAAAAAAGTAACCCCAAATCCACATTTCCCATGATTAAATTAAACACTACTATATACATATAGCTAGGTGATCAGGCATATATTACGTATTCATACTCGCTCTAACATGCACTGCTCAGGTCTGTCACTAGAGGGCTGGCAAGCAGGGGTATGGCTAGGGGCTGTAAGTTTGTTCCTGAGCTGCTGAAGAGTCTGGGCAAAGGGCTTGCCAGCCCTCTAGTGACAAGTCTGACCAGTGCATGCTGCTGGGATAATCCCCTACACCTTTTGTTGTCCCCCACATCTGCCCTGTCCTGCCCCACCCCACCCTGTGATCAGCCCCTCTACACCAAGATCTCCACCCTGTTGCCTCAATTACCCCAAGAGCCTCACTGATGCCAGGAGCTCTTTGCTTCCTCTGATTAGCTGATTAGGCAGTAGGTAGGTATCTGGACAGTGGCGGGGGGGGGATTAGAGTAAGAAGGGGGAGTTTGGGAGTGTGGAAGGGCAATTCAGATCTCTAATTCAAAGACTTGGGAGGAAATCAGAGTTCAGAGAGCACAGCAGCTTGGCAGCTTCCTGCCCACCCACTCCCCTTTTTTCCTTCCCCCTCCCTCTTTCCCTCTCCACTACTGCCTCTCTCTCACTGTTCCCATGCTCCCTTCCTGTTGCCCTCCTTCACCCATTTGCCCTCCTCCTCACTCACCTTCTGCCTGGATATCTCCAACTGCTGTCCAGCTCATGTGAACTTAACTTCTGCCTGTTCACCTAAGATAAAATCACCAATTTATGGTCCTCCAATATCCCAGGAGGAAGTGTTCCCAGTGCTAGCTGTTATTCAGGACCCTATGGTGCTGGACTGACAGCTGGGGATAGCCAAGGAACAGGTGAGTGGGGAGGAGCAGAGTGGAGGGGGAGGGAAAAGGGATGAGGTGGGCTTGGTAACCAGAAGGAAGGCAACATGGTAAAAGGGGGATAGGGTGGAAGTGGAAGAAGGAAAAGGGAGAGAGTAGGGGGAGGGAGGAAATGTATGGACAGGGAACTGATAGGTTGCTACACCCTTCTTCACCCCAAATTTCCTCCTTTCCCCTACTGTCTAGATCTCTGCCCTGCCATCCCAATAGTTCCCCTAATCAGCTCATTCGGCTCCAGATTTCACCCCTGCCATTCCAATCCCCAGGCAGTATCTAAATCACCACCCTGCTTCCCCAGTCACCTCCAACCCCTTCACTGCTCTGATCAACCCAAAAGCAGGATTGTTGGTGGCAGTAGCATGGGGGGGCTTCTGTCTCCCTGACTGCTTGTGGGGTCCATAACATCCCTGCATGCCCAGATCCAGTTTTTTGCTGGGCTTTGTGGCTGCCTAGCAGCTCCTTGGCCCCCATCCCCTCCCCACTTCACCTGCAGGGCTGGATCCAGGCACATAGAGGCACTTTAGGCTCTAGGGAGCCTGGAAGCAGACAGGGTGGGGAACTCCTCTGCTGTTGCTGCTGCTGTCACTATCACTCCTACTGCCGGTGCTGCTCTTAGAATGTTTGGGGTAGCAAGCTGGCAATCCAGGGGTGATTGGGACCAATGCAGGGTGGGGTGGTGATGCAGGGGATAGAGAGGGGAGGAGGGAAGATCCAAGTGATTGGGACACATAAGAAGCAATTGGGGCAACAGGGTGGGAGAGACTGGGGTGGCAAGGGCCTAATTCATGGTTGGATAGACCAAGCAGAGGGAGGAGGGCAATCTGGGACCAGTGGGAGTGAGGGGGATATTTGGGGGGCATAGGGGGTGGAGGGATGACCTAAGCAGGGCAAGGGGACCTTCCCCCTTCCCCTCTCTAAATTGCAGTAGAATTGCAGCTCCTAGCCACACCCCTGCTCACTGGCCCTCTCCCAGTATGTCTAAGCAGTGCATGTTAGAGGGGCTATTAACCCTTAATGTGTAACTTCTCACAGTGCATCTGCTAACTTTTACACTATTTTACACACTATTTTACACACTATTTTACAAGAGCCAAAATAATCAACACATATCAGGGAGTGAATGTTCCCTCAGGAGAAGCAGACTTCTTAAAAGTAATTAAATATTATTCAGTTAATAATATTTACTATTAAAGGAAAAAAAAAGAAGCAAAGCTAAAGGTGAAATTACCAGGGAATCCTGGTTTTCTCTGATTAAATAAATCCCCAATTCTTGGATTAAGAAAAGGAATCCACAATCTTTTTTCCATGATTAAAATGAAACACTACTAATACATAGATCACCACTAACATATAGATATATACTAGTGGTGTTTCATTTTGATAATGGAAAAATGTGTATTTTAGGTTCCTTTTTTTAATCCTAAAATCAGGGATTATTTTTAAGAGAGAAAACCAGGATCCTTGGAAATTACACATGCTAATAGCAATGTGTAATCTTGCTCTTAGTTTGTTGTCTTTTTCCCTCTATCCATTTTATATTGACAGCTTTTATTTCTTGTGATAGTCTATCTCCCTCTCTTTCTCTCTCATTTACCTGTCTTTTGAAAAACATGATGCTTCATTTTTGCTTTTAGTGATACACAAGCTTGCTATCTGACAGGTAGCTTGCCTCTGCTTGCACATGCTACAGTCAGGTGTAAAGTAGATATAAATAATATTTCCTTCTATATGTCAGTTTCCTGAGATACTGTGAATAGAGGAAGACCAGCTGAGAAAATCTTCTAGGGGGCATTTTTTTGAAGAGCCTATATCCAGTTAATCTAGGCCTAAAATCTCCAAACCAAGTGGATATCCTCTGAATAGTTTGAATCACTTCAGATGTTATTTTTAGTGCCTCTGTTAAAGGTTCCTCCTCTTCAGAATTCGCAAGTTGTGGTAGTGCTTTGGACATTCCAAAGCCATATTTGATTATTTTGTATCAGCTATAGCTTGAACTCATATTGCTTTCAGTTTATGGCTTGGCTTTCCTTATGAATCTTAAGCAAGGATGATTCCATGATCTTCATCCTGTTTTCCAAGGAATTAAATCTATATCAGTCTCTTAATAATGGTTAATCTGCTAAGCCATAATAACACAGTATGTCACAGTATATTGCATACTAAGTTTAGAAAAATCTGTTCCTAAAATAATATTTGAGTACACAGTGGGTATATAGTTGTTTCTCTTTTGCTTGCTTTTATGCTCTCCCCCTTTTTGCATTTTTGGGTTGCTGAGAAAAATGAAATTTTTCCTCTGTGTTATTTCTTTTCCTGAAAATGTTTAATTATGACAAATCTCATTAAGTGTTATATATTAATATTAACTGAATAATTTTTAAGAACTTTTAAGAAGTCCCCTTTTCCTGGGGGAAGATTCTCTCCTTGATGTGTGTTGATTTATTGGGTCTTACTTAGTGAGTTTCTCTCACTTATGTCTGAACTGAATGAGTGGTGTAACATTACTACGGTTATAGTTACAATGTCTTTGTGTTTTATTCACTGAATTAGGTGGCTAGTGAGCTTGAGGATCACTCATATGGTGTGGGGAAAGGGTAGGACTGTGTGTGCTGCAAGAAGGTTTCTTTTGTTCTAGCTCTTAGTAAAAGAGGTAAATTCTCTTTCAGATTGCTTAGGAGTAGCACAGAGAAACTGTGACAGAAGCATTGATGACCTGCCTAGCAAGAAAAATAATAAAGCAAAAATCAACAACTTAAAACCATTCCCTCAATAAAGGTTTATGTTCAGTGCAAATCATGGAAGTGTTTTACTATTCCAATATCTCTTTATTGAATGATGGATAGACACATATTCCAATCTTATCACCATGGTAACAGAGTGCCTATATAAAGTATGATGGCAATGGATACAGAGAAAATGAGTAGTACAAGGAAAGTGTGTTTAATTTTGACTGCATCTGGTACAAAGATTACATTTATGTTCACATTTTCAGCTCTTGCCAGAAGACAGCCAGATTTCAATAATATTCATGGTGTAATTTAGGATATTTGATTGAAGAATACAGACTGAATGATTTTGTTTATACAAAAGAGTTGAGAAACTGCCATATAAGAAAATAAAGTAACCCAGTTTTATTAATGTTGGGTCCTAAGACTTTTAGTTGGGATGAACTTTCAAAAGAGACATTTTTTTGAGCAAATTCATAGATAATTAGATTAGTAAAATAAAGGATCTGAAAAAGTTGCTAATCTTGAATACATAATAGAAATGAATTATGGGGTATGAAACTGGATGCACAGAACTTTCATGCACCTGTGTGACCATGCTGAAATGTTAGACTGAGTCTATGTATGCCAGAAAGAATGGATTACGTATGGTAGTAGTTTAACAGAAAATTTGTGATAGAAGACATGCTTAGCATATGTTGTGATTCAGACAGAAAGGATAAAAATCCTGTTTATGTAATATACAAATTAGATACATAATTACTGAAATGTAATTTATTTTAACTTTATTTCCTCTTCCTTCTTCTTTTATAATGTTTATAGAATAGGTGTACTGAAATTTAAATCCAACATTTTGTTAATTTGCCCATTTTGTTCAATGTGTCTTTTTTTTAAACTGAAACATCATCAAAACTTAGTCTAAGGCCATGGACAAAAATACATTTATCATTTTAACAGTTTAAAACTGGTCTTATAAAGCTATAGACAGATGATGGAACATTTTAATGTAGTAAACTTGGCCAATTGGATTGGCAAATTGACAAATATAGCTGTAAATGAATCTCTTCTGCATTGTGAATAGATTTTAATGTGTCTTAATTAAATGATTAATTTAATAATAAATCAATCTAAGTTTTATTTTAACCTTTTTATTTTAATTTTATTTTTAAAATTTAGATTGTCATGCCAAAAATCAAGATCATAACTTAATATATGCTTTCTATTGATACAGAGCACAACACATTTCAGCTAACAATACCTTTAATCAACCTAACTATTAGCATAATCATAGAAATTAAACACAGATGAGACGCATCCAATTTAGAATTCTAACATAATTATGGGAAATATTTTGCAGTTTTACCTGCTTCCAACTGTCCTTAAAAGTAAAATTACCTGACCAAAGAATATGCAAGTATAAAAACTGAAATGTGCAGTTTAGCTGCACAACAAACTATATCACTCCCTACAGTCACAAATTCTAATATAGAAAAAATGTGAACTAGTGAAATCACAAAGGGATTGGGACCTACCTAACACAAGTGAATAGGAATCACTTTATCTTGTATCAAATGTAACAACGTAATAGCAAGAAGTGGCTTTGTTTATGGGACAAGTAGTTGCAGAACAGTTAAAGAACTTCAAGGACAGTGACAATTGGGGAACAAGTATTGCAACTAAACTTGCATTTAAGCATAACTAAATTGAATGTGCATTAAGCTAATGCACATTAAGTGATTTTTGGCAGGTGTCTACACATACAGAGACTTGGAACTAAAGTCAGTGCCAAGTCCTTGCAGTGCTGCCATGTGCCCCGAGTGTCTGGGCAGACCCAACACTAAAGGTAGTGCCAGGTAATGCTTGAATACACCATTTTTAGTGCACATTAAGGGTATGCACATGTAGATGTGTGCCCTTAATGTGTATTAAATTAGGCTTATGTGCATTAACACATCTTGTGTAGACACGCCCAACATATACTATTTATAAATGAACAAATCATATATTCTATCACCTTCTGGTTGAAGAGCCTTTCTGAGATACAATTTAAAAGATACTGAACTCTCCTCAGGAAATCTATAAGGATTATTTCCTTTATTTTATATGCTTTTTATTTTGACTCAGCATGGGAAAATGGTGGGAAATTAAATACACTCATGCCTTTTGAGAGTTGTTTATTCTGTATAATGACTTTCAACTCATGGCTTAAAAGCAAGTAGTCAGATCAAATTTGAGAGTGAAAGTAGGAAGATCTACAGAATGTTTATACCTCTCTCAGGGAACTGTTAAAGATTAATACTACCTTTCCTAGCTGAATGACTAGGCTACATTCAGCACTTAGTACTTCGAAAGGAATTTTATCCTTAGTTCTTGGTTTAAAATGTAAAGGATATATTCTTAAATTGCTATGGGGGGAAGACTCAGAAAATAGAGAAAGTTCTTGTAATAGATTTTTAGGTAGCTTAATTGTCACTGTAATGATTCTATTCCATTATGTACTGAAAGAAGCAATTTAATTCAGACAGTTTAATATATACTGTAGCCTGTTGCCATTTGTATATATTCAGGATTGTAGCATCCTCATTCAACATCTAAAGAAGAACAGAATAATGCCCTGAGTACTTTATAGTACTTGAAAATAATAATGAGTTAATACAACAGTTAGTTCTTTGTTCTGGTTAGTATGTTGTAAGACAGATGTGCACATAGAAACAACTAGATCATAAGTGGAGAATCAAACTTGGATCCATAGCACTACAAAATCTAGCCTTGACCCCACTATGCTAAAGAACAACTTCTTTGATAAAAGCAAAACACTATTGGTGTCTCTAGGGCCAGTCACTAGAGGGAGCCATAAACACATACAGTTTATTAAACATGATTCCCAGAAATAATATAATTGTTTGTTGGACAGAAAGTCTGATGGCTTCTTTTAATGGCATAACACAGTAAACAGACTTTAGTATTTCAGTTTTGTATCTAGAACTGAGGAAAACTTATACACAGACCTTTTTTAGACCCTTCATTCTGGGCATAATAATTCAAACAAAAATACATGAACAGTAAGACAAAACACCTTGAATGTTACAAGACTAAATACAGGAATCAATGTTTCTTCTAATACCACCAGTTGAATTCTCTGTCTTTTACTAGAACAGACCCGAATTCTTCTGAGCTGAATCTTCTAATCAATCAAGGTAGTCAAAAATGGGAAAGATCAGGCTGATTATCTAAATTCCAATTTACCCTGCTGTATATTACTTGTGGGCTATGCTCAATAAAGGATTTAAATACTGTAATGCAATTCCTTAACTCCATCTCCTATCCTTTTTTACCCTGGTAGGAGATCTCTTAAGACTGGGGAGCACCCTAATCAAGAGCCAACAGGGTCATCTCCATTTTCATAGAATCATAGAAGTAGGGTTGGAAGGGACCTTGTAGATCTTCAAGTCTGACCCCCTGCCTGGTCAGGAGGGAAACTGGGCTCTTTTCTTTCATCTTTCCAGAACAATGAGGTAAGGAATTCCATTAAGTCCTTTATGAGAGAGTCCATCAGTAACTGGTGCCTTCTGAACCTGGGAGGCACCCACAGAAGCTGCTGATCCTGTCAGGGGGGTCACCAGCCCTACTGACAGCATCAATGTCAGCCGTCGGGGGGGGTACCGGTCCCATTGAGGGGGACACATGCACCCCTGTGCACCTCTTACCAGTTGCTTATGAGAGAGTCCTTTATGTTATAATATACCTAATGGAGACAATAAGAGTCAGGCATTTAACAAAATTCAGTGATGGCTGTCTTCTTTTAAAACACAGAGGGTTGCCCCTATTTAATAGGGTAGGACAGTGGTTATTGTACTCATCCAAAAAGTGGGGAGCCTGGGGCAATTCCTTCTCCTGTCAATTCAAAGTTACCTCTCTCATAATATTTCAGTTCTGCCCCTGGGAGTGGGGCAATGATCCATAGAAGGGTGGTTAGATCATAGTCAGCTAGAGACAGGAACTCACAGGCTCAGAAGTTAGATTCTGGACAGCTTCTAGTGAGAGGGGAAAAGCTTTCCTGGCAGCAGCAAAAAGCAGAAGTGAAGACCTTCTCAGTCAGGTACCTTAAGTGGAACGTCAGTGCATATGGGTGCCTTCCTGCCTATTTTTAAAATTCATTGGGCAACTAGAGCTCAGAAATGCTCCAGGTGGGAGAGGGAAGCATTTAGCACCTAAACTTGATTGAAAGCTTGAAATCAGGGGCCAGATTCTATTTGATCTCTTAGCTGTGTAAGTGCCTCTAAGTGTGATTGCATTGCACCCTGCTCAAGCTCCTGACAATTGTTAATGCAAAAGGTGGATGGGTCCTCCCCCTTGATATTTTATGTGACTCACTCTAAAGGGCAAAGCAATGATGGGTTGGAAAAGCAGATGCATTTTCAGGCACTCAGATGAAGAAATAGAATCACACCACCTAAATCCACTTAGATGCATAATAGGTGAACTAGAAACAAGGCTTTTCTGAACCTAAATCTCTGGAGGGCCTCATTCTTGAGGTGTTTTCAGAGCCTGCCTAATAAACCCTAACAGAATTGACCTCTCTATGCAATGCACTTTTATTTAAAAAAAAAAAAATCCAAAAACCTAGGAATTGGGGAATCCTCCTTAGCCTAAGAGAGTTCCAACCCACATCTTTGCCTGCTTCCCCAAGAGAACAGTGGAAGCAAAAGGATATTTGCTATTTTTGTTAGGGGCATGCTACACATATTGAGCTGAAGCTGTTCCACTAAGCAGAAAATAATTCAATATTCATTGTTCTGGAAAGATGAAGGAAAATGGAGATGACTGTTGCCTCTTGATTAGGGTGCTATTATAAGAGAGGTAACTTTGAATTGACTGAAGAAGAAAATGCCCCAGTCTTCCCACTTTTTGGATGAGTACAATAACCACTGTCCTATCAAGTAGAGGTATCCCTCTGTTTTAAAATAAGAAAGCCATCAGTGCATTTTGTGAAATGCCTGACTCTGTCTCTCCCTATTAGGTATACTATAGGAATGCCTACTACATTCATTCCCTTTGGGATTTTGGAAAGTATTGAATAGTGTTTGGATCAAGATCATATTTAGGTCTGAGACTCCAAAATACTTAGCCTTGTTGATACAAGGGACAAACTATGGCACATGCAAAAGCATAACTCCAAATGCCTGTAGAACAGCATTTCTTGGAGTTGTAGGAGCTGAATGGGAATTCTCAGCATCATAAATTTGAACGTAGATTCGTAAATCCCCCTTAGGTGCCTGAGTCTTTTATTGACTCTATCGAGAAAAAGCATATGGTAATTTCTCTAAGATTCTCATTTGTTGGTATAGATTCATTCTCCTGTATAACTCAAGTCAACAGAGATCAGGCTTTTGTCAAATTAGAACTGGTTGTAGCCCTTAAACGTTCTCAAACAGTGGACATAATTTTTGCTGTGAAATAGATTGTACCTCTGAGAATGAAGAACATTAGCTTATAGGAGAAGAGGTTGGAGCCTAATTCTCTGGTGAACAAAAAGTTAACTTACAAGGATTTTCTCCTTAGAAAATGTTATGTTCTTCAAGTATTTCCAATATGTGACTGCTCTTGGGATGTGCCTGCCTATGCCATTATTTATATAAAATCTTTAGAAACCTTAGCCATTGAGGACATAGAGCTGCAGGAAATTAAGAGTTAATTGTATATAGAGGGGGCTGAAGCTTTTACCCAATACTCATTTATTTCAGCTTCTGGAAAATAAAGTTAAAAAGCTGCTAGATTTCTCCAGCTACTTCCCTAAGGCTTTAACTTACGTAAAATTTTCCCCTAATGTTTAGTTTTCTATAGTATAGTTGTGATTGCCTAATTTAAATTTATTTTTTCAGTTGGATGGTACAGAAGGCAATCTGTGTTTTCCTAGATCTACTACAGTAGAGCCTGACTCCTTATCAGGATCCTCTGAGTATTTCTTCTGCAATAAAAACAATCTGTCAACTTCAATATGCATCTTTGAAAAACACCATAGCTTTCCTAATTGTTATACATGCATGAGATACGTTGCAAAAAAAAAAATATTAAATATATTTAAATTTAAGACATTTACATCTCACATTTGACCAATGTACCCTAATAGCTAAATCTATACATTTTAAATTCTGTATATTGAGCCTGAAACTGCTAGACAGGTATATAGAAACATATTAATTCACCTTCAGTGTTTGTCCATTGTTTCTATAATTATAACATGGTATTTGTGATTTTGTTCACCTGGAAATGAACTAGACATTCTCCTATCAATTCTTTATAAGTGATATATAGAATTGATTCCAAATGGATATATCCTGAATGTTTTATTTCATAACTGAAAGTGTCTCTTGTATGTGATCCAGGGGCTGAGCAGTCTTTTCATTTGCCAGCTGTACAAGATATTCCTTCAAGGCCTCTTGTGTATGCACATACATAAAAAATACTGCTAGAAGAACTGGTAAAAATGCAGATATACACTTGTTTGTAAAAATAGTCATCCTGTTTTTTTCCTGCTATAGTGGAATACAGCTTTTGCAAATCATAAATTGCTTTTCCATCCCACAAAAACACCACAAAACATAAAAAGTGATAACCTATTTCACCTTCATATATTTAAGTGGCAATTACAAAGCCATGTGACCAGACTTTGGTACTTATGCTTAAGATACTCAGGGCACATTTACATGCACTATTAATGTGCCTTAAGCTTACTGGGCAGCAAAATAAGGTGCAGTAAGCTTTTCCTAGGAATTCATGTACATGTGCATTCTGTTGGGCACAGATTTGTGCCTAACAGGAATAGGAATGTCTAGGTCTGCTCCTGCCCTGCTTTGGCCCCTTGCAGCAGTGCCAGAGGGCTCCAACGTGGGCAATTTTAGCATGGCAGGGGACTCTGGGGGCAGGTCCAACCTGGCAGCAGCTCCAGAAGTCACAGCCTGGCAGCGTGCTCCAGGGGGTGGCAGCGTCAGCCTGGCAGGGAATGCTGTCCAGTTACCTTGTGATCAGCATGCCATGGATGCTCCCAGGCCCACAGGGCAATCCCAAGACCATATGCTACAGAACATTTGCAACAAACATAAAATTTTCTTTTCCTCCACCATACAATAACAGACCCCCATTCCATACCCAACAACAGACTGCTGCCTTCCCTCTTTTCTCAATAGTACACTCCCTCCCTCTGTCCCTTCCAGCATCACACCCCTCCCTAACCCCAATGTGCACAAACAATAAAGTTCCTGCTTCCTGTGCAACTATGTACAAGGTGCTTTCTGAATGGTAAGTAGGGAAGACTGGGGTGGAGACACCTATGGCATGGATACTGTGGGGAGGAGCCCCATGTCTGGTGACACTACCAGAGGTGCAGACACCATAGTGGGCTGGTAGACTGGGGACTCGCTTGGGAGTGAGGGCAGCCACAGTCCAGCCTGCTCATTGTGCTCCCTCTCTTCTACCATGAGGCTAGGCTCAGCAGGGTCTACATGCAGAGCTAGCCCTGCTGTGGGCAGCTCATGCTCAGGGGGAGTATGGTAGCCAGGCAAGCAGTGGGCAGCGGCCTAGGTGCAGGGCCATGCCTCCAGGGGACCCAGTCCAGAAGCAGGGCAGGACACTGTGGCCACTGCAGGCAGCACTGAACCTCATCCCAAACACGCTGGGGACTTGGTACTGGTCCATGGCACCTCCCAGGCAGGCAGCAGGGCCAGGGCCAGATGCTGGGCCATGCCTAGCTGCCAAAGGCCAAGCAAGGTCAAAGCCAGGGACCAGGCAGCATGAAGCTGTCCATCAGCTCCAGAATGGTGTCCAGCACCCATTGGTTCTCTTTGGTGACCTCTACTGCCTAGGCCACATGGCAGCCTGCCAATCCTGAGCCTTATGTAACCCCTTGAAGAGGGTAACATACTTCTCCTTAATGGTGAGGAGTCTTTCCTGGAAGGCACAGTCCTTCCATTCCTTCTCCCATGCCAGGTCCTGGCCTCAACAGGCCTGTAAGTCCACAAGACAGTCCTCTGCTTCTGTGACCAGCTCCTCCAGTAGCAGTGTCTGGTCCTGTTTCTATAGCTGGTGGAGGCAGCACATGCAGATGGTACCAGCTGATGACGACAGCATCCTTGAACATGCATCCCCATCAGCAGCTGGTGCTTTTCCCTTGCATGAATGTGCAGAGCAGGACAAAAAGGCTCTTTGAGAGGTTTTGCAACATTTCAGACATAACATGCACTGTACTGAGGGGCTGTGCACTTCCTGGCCTCAAATTGGGTATCATGCATACAGAAGTGCCCAGGGACCAGGGTAAGTTGGCCAGGTGGCCCTGCCACAGATGGCCACCAGCTGAGCCCTCCATCCTCATTCCTTCCACAAGGGTACATGGATTGCTTCTTGCTTGCTGCAGGAAGCCTGACTTGCCTTTCTCCTCCCCAGACCAAGACTGGCTCCTGCTGACAGCAGCTCCCCAGCAGCTCCAAGCCAACTCCTCCCTTCAGGCCAGGCAGTTTGCTTCCATACTGCTGGGACCAAGGAACCTGGGATTGGGGGTGAGGAGGTTCTGCCAGCTGGGATGTATAGCTGGTGATACCCTCGCCCTCCCTCTTCCTCCAGGATCCCTCTCCAGATTAGTCTAATGGACAGTAAAGTGTCCTGTGTAGAGGTACCTTCAGTAAACAACACTCTAGTTCCATAAGGACTTGAATAGAAAAAGACTCACCCAAGTCCCAAAACATATTAACCCTTGTACAAGGAGAGGAAAACCTGGACTGCAGGCTTGCCATTGTCTATTAAATGCAAGCTTGGAGAGATAGCAACCTACCAATTGGGGAAGTGGAGGATAGAACCCAGGCCTCTAGCTCCCTGGGCAAGTACCTTCATTATTTGTTTGTTGAGTTAGGAGAAGGTTGAAGCATTCTTTCCCATGTTACTTCTAGTAGGTACCTGCATTCAGCAGTCCGGAAAAAGAATCTAAGCTGTGTTTAAATGCCTACAAAGTTAAAATAGAATTTAGCCCAGAATGTATAGGATTAGGCATGTATGCTATATTAATGCATACTAGTATATTTTTCAAGCTGCCCTTTTGTTCTGGAAAATCACAACTTCTATTTAAAGTTTTGTGATTTACAATTGTGAATAAATCCTCAAAAAATCTGAACTGAGTATAATCAATGCACAAATGTTGTGATTATGAAAGCAGTCTACATTGATTGTTCTGAGATATGTAAACTGATTCCCCCAGTTGGACTAGTTCAGATGCTAGTAATAATGATTGAAAAGCTAACATAACCCATTATTCTTTATGGAAGAAAGAAAGAAATCTGTACAATTTATAGAAAGTGATGTCTAATTTCACTGCTACTAAGGTGTGATGT
>JAGPOW010003316.1:116886075-117003906 GCA_030014935.1 Caiman crocodilus
GTCTCTATATATATATATATATATATATATATATATATATATATATTCAAACCTTATCAAAAGTCCAAGCCTGAAGAGGTTAGCTAAGCTAAGCAACACATATTACCATATTTACTCAATTCTAAGAAGAGGTCGCTCCCATTTGACATGGGGGGGGGGGCTCCCTCATCTTCGAATCACCTACCAAGTTGGATAGGGAAAGGCAGCTGCTGTGCCTCTGGCTTTAGCCTCTACCCAGGACTGAAGCCATAGCCACAGATGTTGCCTCCTACCCCACCTAACCCTTGCATTCAGCCATCTCCTTCCTGAATCAGCCTCTGTGCCCTTGCCTGCCCCTGTCCCTCCCACCTTGCTTTTGATCCATGCCAATAGGCTGTGCCCACAGTGCAGTTTGAGGCATTGAGGATAGCCCTTGCCTGGCTCTGACTAAAGATAAGGAATGGGACTAGAGTGGGATCAACGAGGCTGTAGGAGCAGGAGAGGAGAGCAATGAAACTGGGTGATAGGGGAAAATGGGGAGCAGAAGCTGGGGAGGAGGTAGAAACAGAGATAAATGAGAGGCAAGAGGGTAATCAGAATAGGAAGTGGAAGTGGGTCTGTGGCTATAGGAGGGCAGGCAGGGGATAGAAGTGGCAGGGGGAAAGCTGCTTGACCTCTTCACCTGTTCTCATGCAGCAGTGAAGGGGATGAATTTAAGATGACTCCTTCCCAAGAATTAGATTCTATCCATGAAATTTTACAACAAATTTGGTCATTTTCCATGTATAGAATCTTATTATTGGGGGTGGGTGGTAATTGTCTTACATTCAAGTCATCTTAGATTTGATATGGTATGTCAAATATGGTCAGCTAAGCTAGGCAGCACATATTAAATACAGAATATAATATATATGTGAACCATTTAGATAGCTGTCGTGAGTGGAACTTATTACGCAAGTTGAGTTTATAAAGGTATCATCAGCTTAACCCCACCCCAACCACTTTCCTTTTCCATTTAACTGCTGGCCTCTAAGTTACATCATGAGATGAAAGGATGCCTCAGACTGTGTTTTGTCCTTTTCCATCTGGTTTTGATTTATTGTTGCTGTGGCCTTATAAATGCTACTGCTTGTCTAAATCTTAATAGTACACAGTCTTTGGTGATGAACATCTTTTCATTGCCATATAGTTATAACTCTGTAGTCTAGCTACAAGCTTAAATGTACTACAGAATTTCTTGACATTCCTACTGTTGTTGCAATATTTGTAAACTGTTACCCAGTGTTGAACCTGCAACTAACCTTATACAGAGGGAGTGACTTGCAGAATTGTGGGCTAATTTTCAGATGTCACTGCTTGAAAGGCAGTGAAGAGGATGATGAAAAAAATACTTACTTTATTTGTTGCTGTATTTTAATACTTGCTCATTTCCATAAAGGGCATGGGTCTTTTGATCCACAACTTCAGGAAAGAGAACAGGCTCCCAAACCTATGGACCCCTCAGTGACCAGACACACTCCTGCCTAGAGAAGTATGTGTTCTAATCTGTATGTGCAAAATTGCTCTTTAGATTAACTTATATAGTTACCATGAGGGCATCAATTAATTGGATCGGATACGTAACACTTAGGAAAAGGCACATGCAGAATCCACGGATTCCAAGTATTGTGGTGGGTTGGGTTGCTTGTAGTAGTAGTGGAAGTGTGCAGACAGGTTACGTATCTGTTGCTAAGGCAAGGTTGTATCCTATTTGATGTCTCTTGAGCAGTGAAGAGTTTGCTTTAGTGATGAGTTGGGCCAGGTTAAGGGGTTGTTGGAAAGCCAGGACCAGGGTGGGGGCTGAGAATATGCCTCTCCAGGTTCTTTCTTTGTTGAGAATAGACTGTAGTTTGATTATTCTTCTAATCAGTTTCAGTTGGGGTTGTAGTTGACCTCTGGGGATGAGTAGTCACAAGGGAGGGGGTTCTTTTTGTATTGTAGCTGTTATTGTGGCCACTTGGGCAGGACTTTCACAGATATAGTCTATTTCTCTATTGGAGTTGCCTTGTTGTATGAAGGCAGGCCAGGTGAGCATCACAAGTATTCTCTTCAGATCATACGTGGTGGCATCTGAGGGCCTGACTACAGATTAAAGCTTTTTTGGTGTCCTTGGGATGATAGCTAGTCTTGTGGACATGAGTACTGTGTCCCATGTTTTGTTTTGTTTTTTGTATATAGTGGTTTGTGGAGGCTGACATGCCAGGTATGGATCTTGGTGTATAGATGTATGGATCTTGGTGTAAAGTTGATGATGGTGTAGGAGTATTCCAGAGAAAGCTTGATCATGGACTGATAGCCGTCAACCTGTGGTAGAAATCAGTAAGAGAGTCCTGATGACAAAAATGTCATTTATACAACGCAAGTATAGTGTATGTTTGATGGTTGTAGTTGGGTTATTACAGGTATGTGAGGTCATACAAGGTCAGTACAAATTACTGGGACAAAGATGTTAGACATTTCTGTCTAATTGTGGATGCCTAAAATGTTATTATAACATACAGTATTTCCTAGTACCACAAAACATGCTGGAATATCATAAGCCAATTTGCATATGTTGTTTTCCTTTCCAGTATTAGTATTGTCATGTTTTGATTTGACGTTGACACAAACCAAACAAAAACCTCTGAAAGTTAGGTGCTGCTAATATGAAAAAAAAAGTTGCTGAAAACAAGTGAGAATGAACAGACTGTATGTGATTTAAATCCCTTTTAAATTCTTGGCAGCTATAGATTTACTTTATATCCCATTTGTTCTTTATTCCTTCAGATATAGTGAGCAGGTAGTGTTTCTTTTGCAGTGAAAAATACTGTTGCTGCCAACTTTGTCAGCTAAGCTTCATTTCCACATTTGTGGCAACATCGTTTTGTCAATGTAAAAGCTAAAGTATTCCAAATGATCAAGGTTTCTCAAGCTGGTTTTTAATGTGACATTAGTACTTTGGGTTATCCTTATCTATTCAATATAAGGAATATTTGCAGGTTTTACTAAGTATCCAGTGGTGATTGTGATTGAAATATTGACTGTTTACTTGTAACCATACTCTACGCCATATTGTTTGAGCAACTTCGAGACAGAGATATATATTCATATCAAACAATAATTTCTGTTGTTTCAGCATTCTTCAATATAGATGCTTAGTACTGTGACAGTATAACACAAAATACATTTGGGACCATGTTTTCTCTTTGTGCCCTTGCCATTGAATTTATTTCATAAGTACAGACAATTTAGGATATGGACCATCTCCAGAAAATGGCCACATCATACAGAAACCTCTTTTTGATGCAACAGACAAATTCGCACTAACAGACAAGTAAAATGTAAAACATAAACCAAATCTTAAGCCTCACTTATCTTGTACAGCTCCAAAAAATACAATTTAATATTTTATGACATTCATAAATTTGCATTGGGAAAGTTATTTGTATTAGGAAATACTATTGCTTTTGTTGGATGCATATTGAATTATTTCAGTGAAGTGGAACAGTTCTGATTGTGCTACCAATATAAATATATATATCGTTAAGTGCAGATTCCAGCTTCAATATACCTTCTGTTAAAACTATGGAACATAAACTTTCTTGTATGCTTTAAAACTAACTCATATAAATACTTTCACATTAACTTAAATGAAATCTTTTTTCTTTAAAGGAAATGGTAAGGTTTCTCCTATGATGAAATGGTTGCTTTTTTTGTTTTGTTTTGTTTTGTTTTTACTCACCCTCCACTCCCACCCCCTCCCAAGGATTGTATTGAGTACAGTGTTATAGGTGCTTAAATTAGAACTTGTAATCTTTTTCTCCCCATGAAAATCATATTGTCACACTTCAAAATATCACTCTTGGCATCAGAAAATATATGTATATATATATTAATATCTATTGATTCCCCTTTTTTCTTACTAATTTCTATTCACAATTTATTTTGCCATGGAACAAATTTTAATTTTTGGTTATAGTTATATTTTTTACACCTGTATCATAGTTGCATAGGATTGGCTATTCCACAACAGAACTTTGACTATTATTTGCCTTTGCTTATGGCCTATCTTTCATGACAAAAACTAGATTTGCCTTCAGAGTAATTAATAATGCAGAATCCATATACATAAATAGAATGTTCTGTCGATGTATATTATTTTAAATTTTAAACTTGTATATAATTAATTTAAATTCTTCTCCAGTGGTTCTTGTTAGGTGAGGGGGAGAAGGCTGTACGCTTTGGCTGCATCCAGACAAGCGTGGCTGTGTGGTATGTGGTGCTGTAGACACCACACATTTAACTCTTCTCTGCACTACAAGGGAGCAGCATGGGTTGTTTGTGGCTTTTTGACTTTGGTTATCCAGGAGTAAAAAACACTCATGGAGAAAAAAGTACATCAGCACATATGGGGGCATAGTGCACCACTCAAAACCAAAACCTGATCAGCCAGATCCAAAATCCAAGCTCAGAGCAGCAAGATCACTGCTGTTGCTGCAGCCCTGGGAGGCCCCCCCAGGACTCTAGATAAGGCTTCTGGGGCCAGCTTAGTGCTGGCCCAAGCCTCCCCTGCTCCACTCAGAGGAGCATGTGGCACAGGCATTTCCTGGGGACAACTAAGAGTTGGAACATGCTATCCTGCTGCTAATTGTCCCCAGGGAACCAAATGTCCATGCTTGTGTAGATCCGGCCTTTAGGAGTCAGTTACAGCTTGTCTATAGCACTATCATGCTGAGACTTGGATTGCTTCTGAGAAAAAAAAAATATACTGCCTGCTTGTTCCTATGCAGTGGTCACATCTACATGAGACACTGACTGCACAGTAGCTAGTTACTACTGCACAGTATCATCATATGGTATAAAGCATGAAATGATGCTAGTGCACTGTAGTAGCAAGCTGCTGTGCATTCAATGTCACCTAAAAGATGATCAGTGATGCTACTGCACAGTAACTCCAGTTACTGCACAGTCATTAGTGCTTGTGTATGCAAGAACTAAATGACAGTGCAGCCAGCATCTCATGTAGATGCAGCCAGTGTGTGTCAAAGTCCAGAAATGAGGAAGTATGTCTGATATAGAGGGATCTCAGAAAATTCCCTAGGGTGGTTTTCAGGATTACTGTTTTGAGCAATGCCACATAATTTCTGAGCTTTCATACATCTAGTGTATATTGATGCAGTGGATATATTGTTTATCCCTTGTTATATTAAACAATTTAAATACTGTAGCAATAGGAGAATATTATCCCTTTGCTCTTCCAGGAAACCAGCTAGTTAAAGCTGATTGAAAAATAGAAAAGATGTTATCAAATCTTACAATTTTATTTCTAAAAAAATGTTTAATTTTCTGACTATGGGTTATTAATAAATATATTAAATATTATTCACTGTATTACTAATAAACAACATTATTTCTAAATTTGAAAATCACTGCCTTCTCTTCCTTAGCCATTTAGGAAGATAGGATTTTCCACATTATAAGAGATTAATAGACTACCTAGTCTACTAGGCTTTTTAACAATGGCCAGTAGCAATTGTTTTAGAGTGTGGAGCAAGAGGTCCCATGGTAGGCAGTTACTGAGTAATTTGGTCATGAGGAAAATATTTCCCTAATACTCTCTCATTGATCAGTTAAGTAAAATCAAATCTGCTCCAAAATGGAAAATTTAGGACTTCTCACTGAGCCAAAAACTTCTATTAAAATTAGGTTTGGCCCTTTTTGCTTACAGAGTAGACTAGAGGATATAGAATAACATTAAAATAACTGGCAGTCTCCATGAACAAAAATGATTTGTCCTCAGATCTGTGTATTAATACATCTTTGGAGACATAAATAGGAGTTATTCAATTATTCATCCTGACCTATATAGGTTCAGTTTATTTTTTCTTCATTGAATGAATCACATAGTGTATTCTGGGTTTCAGTTGACCTTACAATTCTGGCCCTTCTTGCTGATAAGATCTCCCTGGCAAACACACAGCAACACTGAGTCACAACATTTCCATTTCTACTTCCACACTTCTGAAAAAAAAATTAAAATCTTGGGTAAAAAGCCAGGAGTTCAGAATAATGCATATTTGTTGGAAACTATAGAAATGTCTCTGTCTTAGGAGTCCTGGGAAGATGAGGTGATGAAACATTGTAAGGACAGAGTTGGTAGAGTATCTTGTTATTGCAAAGAACAATGGGGTCCTTTTAAAAGGACTTGGGTGTCATAAAAATCTGAAATCCAACTAGAAATTGCTTGAAAACAATTTCTTTGGGATAAAGCAACACAGTACTCATATATCTGGACTACTGTAGGGGTTTGAGACTTTGTAACTGGTGTTAGTATAGTAGTCACATTATGGTTGCATGATGCTGATAAACAAGGATCCTGGTTTTCTCAAATAAAGAAAATCCCCAATTTTTGGATTAAAAAAAGTTAGTCAAAATCCACATTTTCCACGATTAAAATGAAATGCTACTAATACACACACACACACATATACAGTCCATCCTCAACTTAAGATGTTTCAAGTTACAGTGAACGGCACTTACAATGTTTAGGAATTGACACCCTGTTTTGACTTCCTGAAGTCATTTTCGACTTTATGATGCTTGATCTGATGCCATGCCAGCAAATAATTTTGCTGTGTTGCCCACCTCCCTAGAAAACATCAGTCCAAACTATTTGGACACTTTCTTTATGAAAGCAAATAAGACTCCAGAAAAACCTGCAGACAAGACTCCTGAGAAGACTTTAGCCAAGAACACTTAAAAAAGTCCAGCCACGTCACCTCAAATAATTCCTTCCAAATCAATATGATTCCTATTTACAATATAAATACATTAATGTAGCTATATTGCTCATCTATAACTGATCGAGTACAAAATTCTGGGTTATTTTTGGTGAAAACAGGGAACCAGGCCTTGGTTCAGGAACCCCTCCCCCATTTATAACATTGTTTCTATGGGAAAACTGATTCCGAGTTATGGCATTTTGACTCAAGACACTGTTTTCAGGAACCAATTATGTTGTAAGTCTGAGAACTACATCTTTCTCTCTATCTTTCTCTCTCTCTGTCTCATGGAAAAATGCAGATTTTGAGTTACCTTTTTAAATTATAAAATTGGGATTTTTGTAATCAGGGAAAACCAGGATCTTGAAGATGAAGAATTTGTGGGGAAGTTATACTTGGACATGTCTGTCTTCAACAAGTACATGGCTAGTGACATGAGAGGAGGTAGTTCCAAATGCACCAGGGAGAGTAGGAAGTTCTAACAGTTTTCTGATGCTTTCCTCCCACATTTCTCCCAAGGTGGGACTCTATCCTTAAGGTTATAAGTTGCATTAAATTCCCTGTATTACCCACAATGCCTCTGATTTGTATCTGGGGGTTGGCGGATGCATGCTTATGGGTGGAGAAGGGATGATTTGTTTAATTTTTGGTATCATAGCATTCTATTTAGCTTGCTTCTTGGTAGATTCTGTAGCACCCTCTTTTTTGTACTAAGGTCTACATTTCAGAGTAGTTATGCATAGTAGAGTTCTGGGTACTGCATTTGCCACAGGACCTTACACTTTGACTAATTTTTCCATTTTCATTCCTCTGTTCAGCCACTGCTATGCATGCTTCACAGTTCAACACAGAGCCTGTGAAAATTCATTAGGAAGTAAGTAGGTATCCAGGTAAAGGACATATCACCGTGGCAGCCAAGAATGGAAATTGACAATTGCTAATGTAAGTTTAATTCAGAGCACTAGAGAATCAATCACTGAAGTCTAAAACTCTCTTAAGTGAGGTAGATGTCAACACTTGTAGATTAACACTTCTCATATCCAGCTGTTCACAGTTTTTCTTTATATAATAGACATGATAAGAAAATACCAGCTTGCTCAGCCTTTTGTCCTTTGCTTATTCAGTTCCCGCTTTCTAGTGTATAACCAGGGATCCTGGTTTTCTCTGAGTAAAAAAAAAACAATTTTTGGTTTAGAAAAATTACCCCAAATCCACATTTTATCATGATTAAATGAAATGCCATTCATATATATATTGCAAGGAAAAATGTGGGTTTTGAATTATTTTTTTAAATCAAAAAATTATTTTTTTTATCAGAGTAAAATAGGATATCTGCTTAAACTCAAGTATTACTTCAATAGTTACTCCAGTTTTTTCCTTCTCATTCCATTTCATATGATCATTTCATATGCATCACTGACTCTCCTTCCCACTGTAACAGGGTTCATGCCCTAGGGGTAGCCATGAGTCCCCTGGAGCACTTTCTTTTTTTCAGCAATCTCTCTTTCAATTCTTCTGCCACACTTTGATGCTATTATGTCTTTAGAAAAGGGAAGCTGCCTCAGGGTTCCGCAAGCAAAATTACAATCATGAGATCTGGTGTCACTGCTCATCACCAGGAAGCCTGGTTTTCTGTGATAAAAAAAATCCCTTATTTTCAGTTTTAAAAAAGTAACCCACAATCTACATTTTTCCATGATCAAAATGAAATAGCACTATATATATATTTCTGTATTAGTACTGTTTCATTTTCATCACAAAAATGTGGATTTTGGGTTACTTTTTTAATACAAAAATTGGAGATTTTCTTTTAATCACCAAAAAAACATTATCCCTGCTCATCTCCTTAAGTACACCCCATGGAATTGTGAGCAGATTCATTGAAAATTATACAAAATTAATTACTTTTTTTTAAAAATTAAACTAAATATAACACTATTTGAACCTTTTTTAGAAATATATGCAGATATTTTGTATGGCTGAGGGTTTGTATGTGTGGATTTGTGAGGGGTGCATGGAGGGTTCTGAAAGTGGGGGTGTCAGTGCGTGGGAGGTTTGTGGGGAATATTAAAGGGGTGTGGAGTGTGTGGATATGTGTAGGGTTTGTGGGTAGGTGTAGATACAGGAATATTTTGGGGGGTTTTGTGGGGGAATGAGTGGGGTTTATGGATGGGTATGGCCCCCCTGCCACATGCCCCCCACCATGGTGCACAGCCCCTGTCACAAGTTGTTCAGCAGCAGCAGGTGGCAGGCCCTTGGGGCACTCATGGCCATGGGAGACAGAGTCCCTGATGGTGTACAGATCTGGCTGAGTCCCAGAGGCTTCATGTGGCAACATGGAACCAGCCTGGCCCAGCCCACTGTTTCACTCCTTCAGGCCACACAAAGGTGGCTCTCTGTGCTGCCTCAGAAGCTGCACACCATCAGGCTAGGCCAGGGGGAAGCCACACATGGAGTCATGGAATTATATTCCATTATGCCAGGCAGGACCTGTACCTCCATGTGTGGATTCTCACAAAAGTGCTGGAAGCCACATGTGGAGGCACAGAGTCAACCAGCCCAACACAATGATGCACAGTGCACGCCCACCAACCCAAAAACGCCACACATACCTACACATTCACCCAGGCCCACCCACAAATCCCTCTTGCAGGCAGAAGCTCCCCTCACCACCTACCAGCTGTCCGGTCTCACACCATCATGCTTGGTACCTGCATATGGGACTCCCATTTAGAGTGCTGGGAGCCCCATAGAGGCAGAGGCACCAAGCCCACTGGTGTTAAATTATACAAAAAAAAAAGCGTGGTCATGCCTTTTATGTGCAGAATTGCATGGGCACATAATTGCATAATTGGAATCCTATGGAGTCCAGCCTTCTGCAGCAACTACAGTTTCAGCTGTGGCTGAGCCAAGAGATGACAGTTCAGCTGTGAAAGGGTTAAAACTGTAGCTCTTGCCTGAGTAAGAGAAAGAGGGTAAGTGAGCTGCAAGTTAGGCCGTGTTCTTGCTATATATAGCTGTAATTCTGGAAAAAAAATCCTAATTCTGCCTCCTCAAAAACAAGGTATGTGCTTTATTTGGGGGTAAGAGAGGGAGGTGATATGCAAAAAAAAATCTATGTATGTATCTTGCAAACCATAATTTACTTAAACAAAACATTTACATCTTTAATTGTGGAAAATTATAAATAAATGTGTGCTATGAAAACCCAGACATTTTCAAACTTCCACTAACATTGCCCTAATGTTGAAAAGCCATATGTAGAAAAAAGCATTGAGATGGAATTTCAATTATCTATTAAATTAATGTTTTTGTGGTTTCATGATATTTTCTGCTTGCCTTACGTAGATAATTTCATTGGTATATTAATGATATAGGTACATCAAGGTCTGTATGCTCATGATTTAAATTCTGCTTAGCTGTTGTCCCTTTTGATACTATATTGTGTAACATTGCTAAAGGAGATTTGATGCACTACTTCTGTGGACTAGTAGGACATCACACCTTATCAAATATTCACATTAAGGGAAGTAGAAGTGAAATATTCAGAATAATATTGTGAAATTTTCCAGCAGGTTTAGGGATTGCATGATACTTCGTGATTCACAAAATCAGCCCCCTAGAATTGGGATGTCTATATAAAGTGGAGAAGCAGATGTTCTTTCTGGGATAGAGACACTCTGCTTTTGTTCCTACTCCACATTGAAGCACCTGTTGTATTAGTATTCAGGCAGGTGAGTGTATCAATTGACTTCACTCCAGAGGTGTTAATGCTTATCTCTCTTTTTGAATGTTCTTGATGTTCCACTAATCAAGCTAATCCATGCTAGGGCAAATCTGCTGTCTGCTAGCAACTCCTGAACCATCTCATGGTCTATTTCAGAAACTTGGAGAATCTTTAGCTTTTTTCAAATTAAAAATCTACCCGTGGAGACCAGTATTCAGTGGCAAACAGGGTTTCAGGGAGTGCTAGTGAACTGAAGATAAACCTTTGTCCTTGCAATGAAAAATATGGGAAAATCATTTTTTTCTTTATTCTGCTTCTCAAAAACAAAGTGTGTATTCTATTCAGACATATGTTGTATGACCTCTTGTTCAAACACTTCAATTTTAGCATGAATGGAATAACTGGTATTTTATTTATAATTGTTATCGGGTTCATGGGGTACCTCCCATTCCTCTGGTTCTTGCCTGCCACAACTTAGATCTTATGAGGGGAAGAAAGAGATTGATCAGATGTTAATTGATACCTGCTAAATGATTACTTCTGACCCATTATGTAATTTTAAGTATTTTATTTCTTTTTCTCCTCTTTCTTTTATAGTGGCCCAGAATGGAGGCTGCAGCCCATTTGAGCTGTCCCCTGGATCACCCCTGGGCTCAAAAGAGAATCCCTGGTGGTGAAATTCTCAAGGTAAGTGCTGGCTGGTGTTTTGCGGGATAATGGCTTTGCCCATAATCAGCACACCTGGTGACTCCTGTTGTGCACCAGCTACCCTTGTGGAGAGTGTCCCCATCTGCTTTTCTCAGTACAGGCTACTCGCAGTATTCTCATTACTGTTCCAATCACTTTCCACTCAAAAAAGAAAAAAAGATAAGTAGTTCCCTCCTTTCCTGTGCCTTGGCTTCCCGCCACTAATTAACTCGTTAGTGGCTTTTTACAGGCGCTGCCCAGTCTCTTCTTCCTCATTCTGTGCCAGCATGGCTCAGGGAATTTTCCCACCATTAATGCTGGGGCCACGGGACTTGGACCTGGCTTCCACATCCCCTCGAGCTCTGGGGTGGTTATCAGTGTTCCTTCTGGGGTCTCATCTTGTGACCCACCTTGTGACCCACTTTCTATTTAGTGCTACCTAGATGCATCCTAGTGCAGAAACTCAGCTCATCCCAGCACGGAGGGTCGGCTTTTTTTTCTGGATTCACCACAACTCCTGTACGTTCATCGTACGTAGTGAGTGGGGTTGCCGACCTGTCACCTCTGTGGTCCCTCCATCTCTGTGCTTGTCTTGGGTCTCAGATCCCTCCACCAGCTTCTCTATCTCAGGAGTTTTAAGCAGCTTCTCTCCTCTTGTGGTGCCCAAAGGCATTTTCCCCAGGACTTCCCCTTTCTTTTATTCCTGGAAATGGTGATGATCTTCCCAAAGTAACAGAGCTCCTAATAGACACCCTGTTACAATAATTACCATCCATTCCTTCAAACCTGGAAAGTTTGTTCATTGATGTAGTTCAAGCATTTAAATATCTCACAGGAATCTCACTGATTTCAACAATAACTGTGCTGCCATATATTGCTGCTACTAATATGGAGACATATTTCAGTGGGGTCTTTTTTTTCTGATATAGATTTAGTTTATTTTTCCCTTTGATGAGTAGATTGTGATTCAGTATTTACTGATACAACAAGTTTAGCTGTTGACACACTTGGTACTAAATCTTATTTCACCTTTCTGTGCCTAACTAGTACTTATAAAATCAAAGAATCATAGAAAATTAGGGTTGGAAGGGACCTCAGGAGGTCATCTAGTCCAACCTCCTGCTCAAAGCAGGACCAGTCCCAAATATATCATCCCAGCCAATGTGTCTACCCAGGTCTTAAAAACCTCCAAGAATGGAAATTCCACAACCTCTCTGGGTAACCTGTTCCAGTGTTTTACTACCCTCCCCATGAGAAAATTCTTCCTAATATCTAACCTAAACTTCTCTTGTTGCAACTCGAGACTGTTACTCCTTTTTTTTGTTATCTGGCACCACTGAGAACAGTCCAGCTCCATCACAAGCAGTGGGGGAAAATATTATTTGAGGGGGATGAGCCCCATCTGACCCCTGCCCCTTCCTCCCACAAGGTTATTGTGGGGCCAGTGTGCACTGGAGGGGCAACTGCATGCTGAGCAGTGTTGGGTGCTATGGGATGGTGGCACCATTGCGCTGCTGCTATTGCCGGCCACCATAAAAATTTTGTGGGGGGATAAGCCCCATTAGCCATGGTTTTTCACTGCCTATGAGCTCCATCCTCTTTGGAACCACCCTTCAGGTAGTTGAAGGTTACTATTAAATGCCCTCTCAATCTTCTCTTCTCTAGGCTATACAAGCTCAGTTCCTTCAGCATCTCCTCATAAGTCACGTACCCCACCAGCCCCACCATTTTCATTGCCCTTCTCTCGACTCTTTCCAATTTGTCCACGCCCTCTCTGTAGGGGTACAAAACCGAATAAATTTCTCCAGATGTGGCCTTACCAGTTATGAATAGAAGGGAATAATCACTTCCCTTGACCTACTGGCAACAGCCCTATCAATGGCCCAGTATGCCATTAGTCTTCTTAGCAACAAGGGCACACTGCTGACTCATATTCAGCTCATTGTCCATTGTAACCAACAGTACTTTTTCTGCAGCAGCCCCCAGCCTGTACTGATGCATGGGACTTTACATTTGTCTTAGTTGAACCTCATGAGATTTATTTTGGCCCAATCCCCCAATTTATCTAGGTCTTTCTGAATCCTAGCCCTACCCTCCAGTGTATCTACTACCCGCCCCACCCCTAGCTTCTATCTTTTAGCATAATGGCCTAGTGAGTAGAACACTTGTGTAGGAGAGACGTTGTAGAGCTCTGTCATGAATTTGAACATACTTTGTCTGATTTTCCCTGAAATACTCTAAGTATTGTCCTCAACACTCCTTTTTTGAAGTTGGTCCAGTGGGACGTCAGAATTGGAAAATGCCTGGGGCCAGAAGGAGACAAGCAAGCTAGGGGGAGTGTGGCTTAATGAAATGGGTATGCTGCCCTTCAAGGGAAGGAATCTGGTCCCATATTGAAGGAGAACCTGGTCTCCTGTAATTTGTTCTATAAGCCTTTAAATGCAAGGTTCATTTGGTCAGCTTCAAGAGGGGCCTACATTCCAAGTTTCTTGCCCTCTGGGCAAAGTCCCTAAACAGTAGGATAGTGGGCTAAAATATAGAAAAGCCCCCTCTTTTCTTCTTCTGTTTTACTAAGGGCATGTACAAACATAGAGTAAAACTATTTCATTATAAGTGGTAATAGTATCCAAAGTGTGTATGAACATCAAAACTTGCAGCTAGGTAAGTATATGTTCAGTGTGAAACAGGAAAATAGAAATTGACCTTAGTAATTAATTTATCAGAGTCCATTTTCCACCAGGTAAAGTCACATACTTTACATTCCTTTGCCTATTTGTTTAGAATGCTGAGGTGACAAGATCAAGATTGATGTAATAGTTTCTGGACATGAATCGCAGGCCTGTTGCACACTGATCAAATGTTTCATCTTCTGTGTATATCCAAAAATGATATTTGTTTTCTGAATGGAGTAAGCCTGAAACATTCTAATCATAACCTCAAAGATCCCCACTCCTCTATTTTCTTAAAAAGTAAATGCAATGAGACTTTAATGGTACTGTTCTGAAAACTACAGCCTCATTGTCCAAACTGTTTATTCCTTCCTTGTTGCTATCTCCTACCATTGACTTCAATATATTTAAAAAAAAATGGTTTTCTCTAATTCAGGAAAACCATCCTGAAATCTGGGAGTTATCCTATGCCCTCATAGCATGAATTTGGTTCGCACCTAATCTCACTGAATCCCTTTAGCTAGTTCTAAAATTTCTAATGTTTTGATGTCGCTTGACGTGATGTTGAGCACTGCCTTTTCTCAAATTCATAGGACTAAAAAAATTAAATAGAAGAAAAGCCTTCACTTCTGACATTAAAAATAGACATAAAAACTGTACATTGAAAATGATAACTGAAGGCATTAACATATTTTCAAGGCTTAAAAATACTACTACTACTACTGATGTATAAGGTACTATGACAAAGACATTTTTCTTGTTGTAGTCACTGCTCTAGGGTTAGCATTTCAAAATAATACTGAACATAGTTTGCACATGAGTTCTCACCAAAAGAGGCTTAATTCTCATAAAAGTGACACTCTAGTCTTGAAATATAATGAATGCTTGTTAGAGGTCAGTGAGGCTCCTGCTAAATAAAAAAAAATGGGTTTTAATGTTCATTCGTTTGTTCATTCATTCTTTTAATCTATTAGGACATCCTTTGATCCTGGATGTATCCAGGTGTGCCTTTGAGATATTTTTCCAGGGTGTTTTCACACTTTCAGGGTGCCCTTCAGCCCCAAATCCTTCATTGCCATCTGCTCCTTGAGCAATGAAAACAGACCAATATATGCTAATAGCCAATTACTTGGGTGCTGGCATCTCAGCTTTATTTGCTTCACCTAGGTCTTGCCATAGAGGAATTTGACAGCTAAAAGGATCACATCCTTGTCCAGTTATGTGTTTGAAAAAGGTGGATAAACTTTACTTCAAAAGGCCTGTCCATATGGTCAAATGTTCTTAAATCATAGTTGTAACCAACAAAAAGTGTGTTTTAAAAGATGATAAACAGATCCATTATAAAAACAGTGGCAAACATAAGAAATCAATAATCATATGGTGAATTGCAGAGAGATATAAGAACAAACACACTAGTATCAGAGCAATAATCTACTCTTCATCATAAACGTAAGAATTGTGACAAGAAAATTTGCAGGAGGTCCTGATATGATTGTTTTCCTGGGCACAGGGAAACTCTGTAGGCCCTCCAGTAATAAGCTGAGCAGAAGTTTCATTGCAAGGGTGGGGGGAATCTGTCTTTTCTGGGTGCATGATCTAACATAACAAGTTCCTAAGTCCCTTGTGTGATTCTTGTTGGCAAATCGTTTCCACTAAGGCAAGACCAAGATGAGACAGGCAAAGCTGAAGTGCCATTGATGAGGGAGGGGACCCTTGGGGGTTCTCAGTCTATTCTCAGTGATCAAGCAGCAAGTGGCAGAGAGGGGTTTGGGGCTGAAGGGCATTACTGAAGGTATAAGAGCACCTCAGAAATGCATCTCAAAGGTGCACTTGGTTACTTCTAGGGTCAGGTATTACATATATGTTATTCAATAATTTTAATCAGTCACAACAGTTGCATAAGTAAATGTGCCAAACTATTGGTATAATTTCAGAAGTTACAACTGACTTACCATCAAGAAGAGTCTAGTCCATTGTTCATATCTCTGCGGTTGTTTTCTTTCCAGTGAAATGTTGATACATACTCATTCTGTTGCCATAAGGAGGTCCTTTTTCATCCAAAGATGATTTGATTCACTGATATATACTTCACTCAACTATAATGTAGTAGCTTTTGAGTAGTTCCAGCTGATTTCAATAAATTAGCTACTACCTTAGTTTTAAAATTACAATTTTCTCTTCATTATCTCACTTTTTAAATTTCAATTCCCGTGTGTTTTTGGCAGCAAAGTAATAAATTGAGAGAGTAAGTTTCATGCACACAAGTCATCATTTTTGTAGTTTTTTAATGAACTCCTTACACTTCTGTAAAACTGGGATTGTATAAAACTAGGATGGCTGGAAATACAATAGCCTGCTTCTTATTCAATGGACCCAAAGACACTTATTACCTCTATGATGTCTTTGACTTCGCCGCTTTTTTTCAAGTTAATGTGACCAGGCACAGGGGACAATTCTAATAATTCTTCTGTGCCCATGTAGTTCTTTTTTTTTTAAGTGTGTGAAGCTGGTGTGCCTGTTTCATTCTGCATAATCCTAGGGCACTCCCGTTTGTTTGATATGCAGCATTTAGTTGTTTCCAGAGACAGTGCTTCTTTCACCCAGGATGAGTACTGATCTGCGTTCCCTAATGGGAAATTTCCACCTATGCTAAGATGAAGCCATTCCATGGCAACCATTCTATGACCACTAAGGATCTTGGTTTTCTCTGATTAAAAAAAATCTCCAATTTTCAAATTTAAAAAAGTAACCCAAAATCCATATTTTGTTACCAGATTTGCCCATCACCTTGGGGTGTGTTCATTTATTAGGGATGCATTTCTGGGGTTTTGGTAATTCTATTAATGTGCTGCTTATGTTACTTGTGTTTCTATACTGAGCTGTATATCTTCCTTCTGCAAGTCCTCACCCCCCAGTGGAGCTATCTTGCAGGATTCAGTCTTAATGGGGCTGGGTTCCTCCAGTCACCAGATCAGTCATACACACACAAACACACACAGATTAATGTAACACACCTGACCCGGCCAGGTTTATCAGCTTAGACAGGCTGACACCCTTATGTGTCAAGAACCAGTTCATCAGAGCAACAATAAACTGCAGTCAGACACAAGTACACAGGTAAAAAGAATACCTCTGAATCCGACTGGGTGTCCAGCTGACACCCTCACGGGGCAGCATTCAGTTCATTAGGGCACATCTGAGCCAAAATGGGTCAATCAGCCTGTACAAGCTGATTCCCATATGTGTTTCAAACTCAGCACATCGCAATCTTTAGCCTCTTGATGAGCAGAACCCACAGTATTTTTGGGATTCACAGGGATCTTTAGCTTAGGTAATAGAAGCGTTGCTGCAAAGCAAGCAAGTAAGGAGAAGTAGAGAAGGAAAAATATACCCAGTTACTACCAGTTTGACTATAAAAGTTATTTATTGCTAAGTATATGAAATATATAATGTTACTAGTAGTAATAGACACGCAAAGGAAGAACAAACACAAACAGTTACACTACTACCCTGGTTTCACTAAGTATCTGGGGAAACTTAGCTCAAGCTTAACTAATACAGTTCAGGTTCAGAAATTTATGCCTAGAGAAAAGAGAAAAGAGAGAGCAAGAGCAGGGGATCTCACCAGTCCAAGGCACTCAGGTTGCAATGCTGACAGGTAAAGTCCTTAGCACAATTTTTGAAGGGAGACGGTCTGTTTCTTCCAGCTTCTTGAGAATAACAGCAGATGGTGTTAGGGAGACTTCTCCTCTTGAAGCACACACACATTGTTCAGCTTCTTCAAAGCATTCTCAATAGTGTAAATCATTGTCTTTTCTCTTGACAAGGGGTTATCTGGTTTGGAACATCTCAAGAAACTGATTGATAACCAGGAAAAACATAAGGTAAAGGAGTAACCAGACATTTAGGAGCCAGCTTGAAATTCCTAGGGATAGCAGACATACTGATGGGATATCTCATAGTTTCTTCAGAAACAATAGATAGCTTGCAGCATCAGGGTTTGGGATTTTTACTTGTGAACAAGCCTCAGCTTAGCATGACTTTTCCAGATCTTACATAGTCTTTTAAGAGACTTAAGGCAATTACTGGAGTGTACATAACCTTCTGTGGGGAGGTCTCCCACCAGTCATCCTGGGAAAATTATGATGACACTTGTGGTTACGGCTCCAATGGGCTGGACACTGCGATGAATCCTTAACCATTGTTCAAAAGTTGCCCATGCCCCCTCTGACTCAGTCTCTTGCCTCAGCATTCCCTAACCCGGCAACCAAGTTTTAGCCAATCAAGTTTAAATAGGCCTCCCATAGTTGGACGGGGGAATGTACGAACTGAGATGCCTATTAACCTTTACTTCTCCTTAGAGGTGGGGGGAGGGGGAGAAGTCCTTTGTAAATCCAGATTAGAACTGATCTAATAAATGCTGAGCTGGGTGTGTGTAAATGTGGGTTGATTAGTATTTGGAGCACAGATTTCCCCATTGTGCAGTGCTCCCCTGCTTCTATGATCCCAGAATTCACTGCGGTCTCTGTTTCAGGTGTTCCTTTCTCCATCTCCTATGTAAATGAATGGTCATCTGGTTCCATCTCAGATACAAATGAGACCTAGGGCAGTTGCTGCTTTATCTGGAGTGCTTTAGGTATGTCTTCCACTGCATCTTAATCAGTTTTGTTTAGGTAGAGGAGGGGAAAGCTGGGAGGAATTCTTTGTGAGTCAGACAGGCTGCATCCTATGCCAGGGTTCCCCAAGATCACAGAACTGAGAGGTAACAATTTTTCTGTGGTTAAAATGAAACCTTGCTAATGTCTATCTATCTATCATGCTATTTTATTTTAATCACAGAAAAATGTGGATGTTGGAGTCCAAAAATTGGGGATTTTTTTTTTAAATCAGAGAAAACCAGGATTCCTGCTGACTGCATAAGGGGTGAATATCTTAACAAGACATAGGTCACAAACAGGAGTTGCCTACTTAGACAATTGTATCTACCTAACAAATAACTGGTTTAAATGCAAACCAAATTCATCTCTATGGAATGTTTATTGAGTAGAGTACTTCCAGTGAATAAAACATTTCTGGGTTTTAGGCTCCTACCTTAATTTTCAGGTGTTTGAACCCCATTGTGCTTATGCCCTAAAGCAAAATTGTAGAAATGGCTACAATTGCTACAAAGCAAAATTGTAGAAATGGCTAATACAATCCACCAACTTGTCTAATTGAAGCAGACTGTCTGGGTACCTAGAGGGAAACAGTCAAGAGCAAGATCAGGAGCGGGCAATTATTTTGGCTGGAGGGCTATTTAATGAGCTTTAGTTTCATAGTTTTATAGTTTATAGGGTCGGAAGGACCTGAACAGATCACCAAGTCCAAACCCCTTTCCTGGGCAGGAACAAGTGCTGGGATCATAATATGCTAGCCAGATATCCATCTAACCTCTTGAAGACCCCCAAGATAGGAGAGAGTATCACCTCCCTTGGGAACCCATTCCAGAGGCTGGCAGCCATCACTGTAAATAATGCCTCCTGATACCAAGCCTGAACCTGCTCTCAATTAAGTTGTGGCCGTTATTCCTTGTTATCCCAGGTGGTGCCCAGGGGAACAAAGCCTCACATATTTTCCGCTGGTACCCCCTGGTGAGTTTATAGACAGCTACCAGATCCCTTTTCAGTCCTCTCTTGTGGAAGCTGAATAGATTCAGGCCCTTTAGTCTGTCTTCATAGGGTCTTGCCTGCTCCCCCCGACCATGTGAGTGGCCCTCCTCTGGACCCTTTCAAGCTTAGTCACATCCCTCTTGAAATGCAGTGGCCAGGACTGGACACAGTATTCCAAATGTGGCCTGACCAGTACCACATAAAAGGGAAGGATCACCTCCCTGGGTCTGCTTGTGATGCATCTGTAGATGTACAAGGTGCAGTTAGCCTTAATGACTGCTTCCTCGCATTGGTGGCTCATGTCCATCCTGGAGTTAACAATGACTAAGATTCCTTTCAGCAACTGTGTTGTAGAGAAGGGTGTTCCCCAGCCTATAGGTATGTTGCAGAGTCCTTCCTGCTAGATGCAGTACCTTGCACTTGTCTGCATTGATTTCCATTCTATTCTCATCTGCCCACCTCTGTAACCTATCTAGATATAATTGGATTCTATCCCTCCCCTCCAGTGTGCCCACTTCTTCCCACATCTTTGTGTCACTAGCAAATTTGGACAGCATGCTTTCCACATCCACCTCCAAGTCACTGATAAAGATGTTGAATAGCACAGGCCAAAGGACCGAGCCCTGGGGAACGCCACTGCCCACATCCCTCCAGGTTAAAAATGGCCCATCCACCACCACTCTCTGGGTGCAACCATCGAGTCAATTTGCCATCTATCTGACTATGTAGGCATCAATGCCATTTTCACCTCGTTTTTTGTTTTGGTTTTTTTTGTTTTGTTTTGTTTTGTTTTTATGTGCATGGAGTGAGAAAGTGTCAAAGGCCTTCTTGAAGTCAAGGTAGAAGATATCCACCTCAAAACCTACATCCAAGGACTTGGTAACCTGAGTGTAAAAGGACACATAGTCAGGCAGTATCTGTCCACATTGAATCCATGTTAGTTGCCCCTGAGCATTACCTCCCATGCTGGGCCCCTAGATATGTGATCCTTGATAATTTTCTCAAAGGTCTTCTCAAGGACTGAGGTGAGCCTATAGTTACCTGGGTCCTCCTTTCTCCTCTTCTTGTAAATGGGAACCACAATGGCCCTTTTTCAGTCCTCTGGGACCTGGCCGAAGCACCATGAGTGCTCATACAGCCATGCTAGGTGCCCTGCTCTGACCTCCGCCAATTCCCTCAGTACCCTTGGATGAAGACCATCTGGACCTGCTGATTTAAATATGTCCAACCCCTCCAAAAGTTCCCTAACCTTAGGCATGGTGTCATAGCCCCCAAGCCTGTCCGTAATCCTAGTGGGGGAGTTGTCCCGGTCCTTGCTTAGAAATATGGAGGCAAAGAACCCATTGAAGAGATCAGCTTTTTCCTTTGCTGCAATCACCAAATTGCCTAGCCTGTCCTGTAGGGGCCACACATTGCCTGGTGCCTTCTTCTTACTCCCTATGTAATTGAAAAATGACTTTTTTTTTATCCTTAATTCTGGTCATCATCCCTCATTCTGTCTCTGCCTTGGCCTTCCTAACTGCCTCTGTGCAATCATAAGCAATGGAGGTGTAATCCTTCATGGTGATATCCCCTTGCTTCCACTGATTGTATGCCACCTTTTTGCCCTCAGGCCCTCCTGGATGACTTTATTGAGCCAAGGGGGCTTTTTAGCACTCTTGCCCACTTTGATTCACATTGGGACTGACTCCCTCTGAGCGCGGAGGATTGTCTCCTTAAGGAACAACCACCCATCCTGGACTCCCATTTCACTGAGGCTCCAAGTCCCCAGTGGCTCTCTTACTAATCACGTTAGCTCATTGAAGTCAGCCCTCCTGAAGTCAAGGACTTTTGCCTTACTGCTTGCTTTCACCACCCTGCTCCAGATAGTAAATTTCAGCAGATGATGGTAGTTGAGCACCCACAGATCCTTCACCAGATCATCACCTGTAGCAAGGACCAAGTCCAGCAAGGCAGTTCCAAGTCCCCAGAGGTGGTCTATATTAGACACCCGCTATCAAGTCCATTTCCCCATGAACCCCTTGCATTCTAACCCAGAGTGCCTCAGTTTGCCCCTCTTCTGAACCCATCCGGATCATTGAGGATGTGTACTGCTCTTTAACATAGAGCACTACACTCTCCTCCGCCGCTTTTTCCCTACTCTATCCCATCTATACAACCTATAGCCCTCGATATCTACTGCCCAGTCATAGGTACAATCCCACTAGGTTTCTGTAAACCCAACCAGGTCTGGGTTTTTGCTAGCTAGCACAAGGGTGAGTTCCTCCTGCTTATTTCTCATACTTCTAACATTTTTGTAGAGGCAATTGAGACCTCCAATGGTGTTCATGATGCCCTCTTGTTCCCAAGCTTGCTCAGGACCTTGTCACATACCTGGGTTGTGAAGCCCACGTGCTTTGGCCAACAGTTGAGTGCTGCACACAAAATCTTTCAGAAGGTATAATTTTAACAAGCAGATTAAAAAGTATATATTAAAGATCCAATGTTTAATATTCACATATTTTAATTTGATTCCAAAAAAGAATTCTTCTCCTTCCTTATGTTTTTTTTTAGTAGTGTATATAGAGATGATTGCATAATATCTCAAAATAAAGTCTTACTCATGTAGATTGTGCATGTGTGGGTGTGGGACACTGCATGGGTATGTGCAGGGGGATATGGGTGCGATATGTGTAGGGGAATGTCTGTGCATTAAGTCCTGGGAGATGGCTGGGGGTGCGGGGAAGAAGAATCAGAGGGCACATACAGCACAGCTTACTTGGGCAGTGCAGGTGCAGTCTGCCTTCCTGTCTCCCTTCATCCAGTCAATGTTTGCCCTCATGGTGGTGCATATGAGGCTGAGCCCTGCCTGCTCCTGCCTGGGAGTCTGTGCTTTGCTCCCACCTTCACCCACATCAGCTGATGGCACTGTCCCCACCTAAGCCAGCACAAGCAGCTTCAAAGCAGGGCTGCCTTTCACCCATTCAGCCATTCACAGCTGGCTGCTCATCATGCCAGATGACCAAGTGGGTAGAACGTGGTTGGGAGCTGGAGCTGGAGTCCCATATAGTGAGGCATACAGTGGCGGGGGGGCACTCAGCTACAGTTTCTCTCTTTCTTGACTAGGCATGCATCATCCCAATGGCTCCTGCTGCTTGCCTGTGCTATCTGGTGCCTAGAGCAGCACTGCAGGAGCAGGAGAAGGAGGAGGAGCTTCTGGAGGAGCAGGAGCTGAGCAGTACCTGAGTAGCTGAAGCAGCAGTGGGTGCAACCCCACTGAAAAGCTGTTTACAGTGGTCGGTGCTGAGGCCAGGGACAGGGTCAAGGCTAAGGCCGGGGTAGCATCTGGGGCAGGGCCAGGACATTGCCATTAGGAGGTGCAAGTTAGGTGTGGGTTGGAGCATAGTGTGGACTTCTCCAGGATTGTGTGGGTGGGTCTTAGTCCCATGCAGAGCACCATGAGGTAGCTGTGGGCCAGATGCAATCAATTGGCCATCTGTATTTTGCTCACCTCTGAACTAAATGGAAAGTAAGCAACAGAAAGCCAAATGCTGTAGTCCAGGGTGGACAGCCATTCCCTAGAAAGGTGAGACCCCTGTTTCTAGCTCATGCTCCTAAAGTTTTCTACTTAATGTTCAGAGAATGCCAAATTCATAAGTTACATTCTGTGTACTATGAACACATATTGAGAGGTGTAGTGGGAGAAGTGTGATTTCAGGAGAAATTTGACAGCAAAAGGAGGGGGCCAGTGTTCAGTGTTCCATGATGGTGCTTGAGCTACTAACAGAGGTTTGCAGAATGCTGAATTCTGCCCATACGTGGGCTTTATTTTTCTGAAAGGAAAGTCAGAGACCTGAGATCTGTTAGTACTAATGTGCTTGGCTTTCTTTTGTTACCTCCAAATGAAGTATTATAACAAGGACTGCTACTAGAATGCTTTCTTTAAAGTAGAGTAAATATGCATATATTGCAGCTTCATTTGGAGTTTTAAACCTTGTGAAGACACCTACTCTGTGCTCCTGATACTGTGTTTCTGGCAACTATTATTTTAGAATGCACAAGCAATACTGGAAGCAAAGACTTGCTCCCTCTTTGTTAGGGTAGTCTTTACTTGCTTAGCAACATAACAGGTTCTTTTCAGACATGAATAATTCCCTCCAGGTTGCCCCATGGTCTAGCTTGAAAAGTAATATGTGCTCAGCCTTAGTTATCCTATGGACTAATGATTAGAATGCTTTAGGATATAGTGTTCAGGACCCAACTTCCAGTTGGGGAGTGATGGGTGTAGAATTTCATTATCCTGTCCAAAACAATTGCCTATCCAGCATAATAATATTACCATGATGTGAAAAATGCCAAACAGTTGCTGACAGTTTCAGGATTTTTTACATTTATGCACCTGCATAAGAAAATGAATTCTAACATGGCATACATTGAGCTGGAATCTTTATCAAGTATACTGAATTGTTTCCGAGTAGGTGCAGTAGGTCAAGCTTAGCTGTATAGGACAATGTTTTAGATGGAGGAATAATTTAGACATCGTAATGGATTCATGCTGACACAGGGGGCACATCTACAAGTGCTATTAATGCTATAAAGACTTACAGTCCATTAAAATACTGTGCAGTAAGCCTGCTCTGGCAGCACATTTACACACGCTCACCATTGGGAGCAAATCAACTCCCAATGGGAGCAGCCTGGTACAGGTCTTCTTCTACCCTAATCTAGGGGAGCTCCAGGTTCCCCTAGAATAATAACCAAGGGGCTGGCAGGGATCATGGGGTCAGTCCTCATGCTTACGGGGCTAGGAGAGCTTGTCAGGCTACTGTGGCAGCTCTCTCCTTGCTCTGTACACGTCAGGAGGGTCCTGATGTGCAGGGAGTTGGGAAACAGCTGTTGCTGCAGGGCTTTCCCATACCTGTGCATTTGGGGACAAGCCTTATACCCAGGGGAGCTTTTCCACAACTGGGATCTGCCTAAGAGCTGTCTTGCTCCTGGGGAAGCTCCCAGCCAGCTTGGGGTTGGATGGGGAACTCCTACCCAGCCTTCTGCTTCCCAGAAGCAGAACAGCTCCCAGCTAGCCCTGAGCTGCATGGGGAAATCTCTGTCCATCCCAAAGCTGTATGGGGAAGCAGAGAGCTTCCTAGTCTTGATACTGCTCAGCTCCTGGCTCCTGTAGATGGCTGGGAGCTGAGCAGTGACAGCATGAGGGAGGGCAGAGAATTATCCTGTCTCAGTGCTGTTAGGCTCCTGGCTTCTGGGGGAAGCCAAGAACTAAGCAGTGCAAGGACCAGGGGAATTCCCCATCCTTTTTGGCCCCTAAGTGTTGGGGCTGACCAGGGCCAAATTTGTTCCTGGTCTGCATCTAAACATGCACTATTGTATAGTATTTACTGCACAGTTAGTTTACTACCTTCATTTACAGGCAGCAGCTAACTGCACAGTAGATTAATTTACTGCACAGTAAATCTGTTGCATGTATAGATGGTGACACTTTATTGCACAGTAAATTAGTCCATGTGCAGTAAAGTGTCTCATGTAGACACACCCAGGGTAAAGTAGAATGGCATTTCATGACTTAAATGCCTTGAACATGTGACATTTTGATATCTTATGAGAGAAGTAGAAAGTCACTGCAAGTTAAAAGATTTCTGTTTTGACTGAGGAACTTTACCATCAAACAGGAATGTGAATCTAGGATAAATTTTCATGTGAACAAGGGTTTCTTGATCCCCATTTTTGGAAGCTTCATCCTATGGAGACACTCCTTTCAGCACTGAAGTCCTTTCCTGGACTCAGTCCTAAATCACATTAACCAAAGAAGAAGGGTGACCAGGGATATAGATCTGATCTTCACATGTGTAAACTTTTGATTGTATTTCCCCTGATTTTATTTTTCTCAGTACTTTCGAGAAGAACTTTTCTCAGTCCTTTTTTGGCACGTTTACACTTGCTCCAGGTTGGGAGGTATGGTGCTTTAATTAGAGTGGCTCCAAGAACTGCTCTAATTCAAGTGCCACAGTGTCTTGTGCATTACTATCCCCATACTTCAAAATGGCAGCAGGGGCTTTTGAACTAAAGTTTGCTGGATGAGCTTTAGTTAAAGCACCCCTGCCCTCATTTTGAAGTGCAGGGATGCTGATATATGAGATGCAGGAGGCTGCTGGAGTGTAGTAATTACCACGCTCCAGAAGACTTGATTAATCGAGTCTGCTCCAACACACTGTGAATACAGGGCATCAGAGGAGCCTCATGTATAAGGGACCCTTTGTCTTTTAGAAGAAAATGAAACCCAGGCAAGATCTATTTATTTTTCATATCGTAATAATACTTCCTTTCCCCCCTCATTTATTCTTTTTTCCATTTAAATTATGAATTACTTGTGAGCAGCGCATATCTTATACATTTTTTACAGAGTCAATTAGAATAGGCCTCTGATGTCAAGCGTGATTTCTTCTGTAAAATAAATAATATTTTGGTTCACTGTGCAACAGCACTTCTTTTCTCAGCCAAGCAGAACCGTGTTGAGCAAAAATCCTGCTTAGACAAGTTTGTCACAGTCATGGAAGTTGCTTACTACAGCCTTCAGTTCAAATTATTCTTTAGCTGCTAAAGATGATTGAATTGAACCCCCACACATAAGCACATTTAAATGTCATAACCGACTCATTAGTGGGAGGAATAGAAAGAAAAAAATCCAAAGAAAGCCTAAGTAAAGATTTATTTTGTATGCACTTGATCACCACATACATCTCAGTGCTATAAAGGCATAGCTGAGAATAATTACTATAGAGAAGAGAAAAGACTGAGTTGAGCTGCCTTCTGTGCAGTTCAAATGTGAAGGTCATCTCAGCTCCACAAGTGAACTGACTTGGGTGCATATTTGACTTGGGTGCATATTTACATAATGTGGAGCAGCTTGTTTCTTATCTTCACATAGTCATGTTTGCTCCAGGATGATCAATTTTCAGGGAGTATTTAAAAATGTATGCAAAAGGGATGCTCTTAAACCCCTGTAATCTCATATCCATTTTGAAAACACATCGGGGGGCTGTTAAACTGCAAACTTTCACATGCACTGCTTGCATTAAAATGAACTACATTTTAAATAGCTACACCAGAAAAATAATTAAACCACTAAGGTCATAAGCATCAAGAAATCATTTGAAAGATCATCTAAATGCATAAGAGCAAATCACGTTTTGATACAAGGTCACACTTTGCAACTGTGTTTCCAGCATATCACTTTACTGGAGAACCTTCTATTTTAGGAAGTGCAGGTGTGCAGCAAGGAAACAGAGCCATTTACATGTTGCAAATTTCCACTTTCAGGAGAGCATATTGTTTTATATCTATTCACGTGCATTGTGCAAAGTAGAAAATATCTAAATGAAAGATGTGATCAGCATGTAAAGAGCACTCTTATGCATTCATGTAAAGAGCACATATTATTATAATAGATTTTTTTTTGCTTACATAGAAAATGAGCATGGTATTGATAAAACCCTGAATTTCTGAGGGAACTGAATGAGTAAATATAGTTATGAGCTGCAAGGTATACACCTGGTTTTCATTTTCAAAGTTGTTTATTCATAATCATGGATTCCATTCTTTCTCATGCCCAGTCTGAAGAACAGCTGTAAGAACATTAATTTTTATTTTCCAGAAGATTAGTATTAAATTTTATCTTTAGAGATTTTTTAAATAAAGAAACCAAGATTTAGCTTCCACAAAACCCTAGAGGTTATTAAAATGCCTTGGAGTTGAATCATGATTGGCAGAGAAAATACCTAAACAGGTCTTACAATGAATTTAAGGACCTAAAATCCAAAAAGCCAATCCAGATTGGTTCCAGCTACTGTAATATTCATTATTATGCATGGCTTGGAAATCAATAGGGGAAACTGTGCTCTGCTACCCATACTAAATCCTAAAACAGTCTTTGATATAGTTAAGTGTGAGGTTTTGGTTTCACTCTTTCTATAAGAATATCCCAGTGGGTGAGCATGTGATCATCATCCCTGCTGGACCTTTCCTGTGGAGTCCCCCAGGTCTCTATATTGTCTCTTCTCCTGTTCGATATGTAAATGAGGCTACTGAGGGGAGACTGACTGTTGATGATACACACCTCTATCTTTCCATCACAGCCTCAGTTCTGTCTAAACCAGTGCCTGGTTACTGTTGAGAATTGGATATGGCTGAATGAACTGAAGCTAAATCAAGGCAAGACAGAGTTGATGGTAGTGGACATATCATTAGGTCTTAGGGACTGGGACATCTGTCATTGGTGGATTTTAGCCTCTTCTTGTCACTAAGGTTCATAGCCTTGGGGTGCCCCTGGATCCTTTATTCCACCTGGATCCTCTACTACAGAAGGTTGCAAAAATGTTTTAACATGCCTTTACCATCTCCACCTGGTTAGAAAGGTACAACCCATTCTTTCAGATTCAGATCAAGCTATCATCATTAGGAATCTGGTTTTCTCTGTTAAAAATATCCCCAAATTTCATATTAAACCCTCCCCCCAAATTCCACATTTTTATCTTGTTAAAATGAAACACCACTATATATTAATGGTACTTCATTTTAATCATGGAAGAATGTGGATTTGGGGCTCCTTTTTTAAATTGAAAGATTGGGGATTTTTTTTTTTTTGTCAGAGAAAACCAGGTCCCATGTAACTTCAGGACTTGACTACTGCAGTGTGCTCTATGTGGAGCAACCCTGACAACCCTCCAGAAGCTCCTCCTGGTACAGAACAGAGTGGCATACCTTCTGATGCATGGGTTGCCAGAAGCACATAACTCTAGTCTTCCAGGGTCTGCACTGGATTCCAGCAGTCTACCAGACACAATTCAAGGTGTCAGTTTTGATATATAAAGTCCTAAATTGCGTACATCCAATGTACCTAAGGACCTGTCTTCTCTCTTATACTTCATCATCTTTAAAGTTATCCAAAAGAAACCCCCTGCAAGTACCATGTCAGCATTCACTCATTGGCTCAAGAATTCCCTCCTCCTTGAAGCCAACCAGACGCTGATCTTGGACATCTTCAGGAAGCACTATGAGACCTTCCTATTTGAGCAGACATTTAGTAGCAAGCATAAATTGGGATATAGCATAGATGAATTCTGTTTATTTTTGTACTTTCCTTATTTTATAAGTTGTCTTACTTTATGCTCTTGTTCATTTTCCTGTTTTCATATGGTAATTTGTTTTCTTACTGCATGCCACCCTTTGTTGGGAAATGCAGCATATATACAGATAAATAATTTAAGCACTTAAGTTCATTTGGTGCTTCCATTTTCAAATGAAAAGTTCATGAAACACCTCCACTTGGGCTTCTGAATATGCTCAATTCGGTTTGATCACTTAGATCTGATTCATTACGTGTCTTCGGAGCATGTTTAACATAAACAACAGCCTGTAGTGTTCACCGCTTTTTTTTTGTTTTGTTTTTTTTAGTTAAATATTTGGTATATTTTAACACACAATTTAGCATTTAGCACAAATATGAATTCAGGAAGCAAGAGACCTGCTCTTGCACACCTTGGTCAACTCCAAGCCCAAATTATGGACCTGAACTAAAGCAGATCTCACAGCCTTTTCACTGAATAAGCACAAAGTTAATCTTGACAGATGTCACAACTGGCATAGTAAAAACAAAAAAGCAATTTACATGTACAACTCAGCTAGTAACGAGCTCAAATTAGACAGAACAGAAGGCCAGGGAGGTAATGCCATACGAGATGATCTTGAAATAATCCAAGCACAGAATATTACAGTTTAGTTTAAGAATGTTAATAGAAGTGACGGATGTGACCAAATGCATAAGATGTAGCTGTGCAATGAGAACTATATATTTTGTCAAGTTTCTTAGATAAGTTGTAAAAGCAAAGCAGCCTTGTCAAAGACAAATACAAAATAAGGTGGAAAAAAAACAAGAGGGTGACAGGAAACATTCTAAGATTATGACAGAAGGAGATAAGAAATTTTCCCTTCTAAAAACGTGAATTTTCACAGACATAAATCCCAGCTAATTGATACCTTCCATATCCATGGAAAATATGATTCAGGCCAGTTATCAAAATCTAAGTAAGAGAGAAATAAAAATTATCAGATCAGAAAGTGTTTTTTATAGTAAACCACATCAAAACAATGGGTATGGAAACTCGAGAGTTCAAGAATTCATTAATATTCGAGTAGGATACTATTGATGCATATGCATCTTTCTCCTTTTTTTCCTGGGCTGTTTAAGTGATAGTATATATTATATTCTTGCAGGTGGTAAAAATAAGCAGAAAGCAAGATAAATTCGCACCTCATAGATTCTATTTATTTGTGTATTTGTGAGTGTGTGTGTATAGCACAAGTTTTCATGAGCTGAAGTTCACTTCATCAGATACTGTGAAAGCACATGTACAAAGCTATGTATAAGGAGGAGAGAGAAATGTGAATACAAAAAGCATAAGGGAGGGGAAGAGAGCAGGGAGAGGGGAGGGGAGGTGGGCAGTGCACAGAGAGGCAAATGAACAGGGATCCTGGTTTTCCCTGATTAAAAAAAAAAATCTCCAATTTTTGGATCTGAAAAAGTAACCCCAAATCCACTTTGTTCCATAATTAAAATGAAACACCACTACATATGCATGTACATGTACATACTAGAGGTGCACCGATAGATTGGTCCCAAACCAGTTCAGCATCAATATAAGGAAAATTGACAGTATCATCAGCATCAGCAATCAGCTTTTTTGCCTGTTGTGGCCAATAACGTAACTGATAAATGCCCCATGAATGTACACAGGCACAGTGTGGGGTGACAGATCGAGGTCCCTGTGGTAAGGGAGGGAGTGAGGCAGGGGCAGGTATCTCCCAGCCTGGGGGGGAGGGGAAACTGGAAGCAACAAGTCCAAGGGGGCATGAGGAGGGGGGGTAACTCCCTCCACTGTGTGTACCCTCTGTGGGCATGGGTAGGGTGTGCCCTCAGATATGTATGCAGGGCTAAGGGGGTGGTGCTGCTGCAGGCTGGGACTGGGGTGGTCCTGAACTTTTCTTGGAAGGAGCTGGGCCAGGAAACAGCACTGAGAGGGGGTGTTGGGGGAACTATGGCAGATTTGGGGATCACTGCTGTTGATCTCCAAGTGGCCTGGCTACATATTGGAATTGGATTGGTATTGGCTGATAAGGCTCCTTCAAAATCAGCTACTGGCATCGGCTCAAAAACTCTTTCAGTGCACCCCTAATAAATACATACATACTAGGCTTGTGCAAATAGGGAAGTACTCAATTCAGATTTGGATTCACCCAGTTCAGTGGACAGTGATTCGATTTGGCTGAATCAGAATTGGAGATTTGGTACTGATTTGAAAATTTAGATCCACCAGAGAGAGACAAGCACAGCCCAGCTGTGTGAGTGCTCCTCTGGTTGTGTCTGCCTCTTTTTTTTAATTGCCAGAATGCTGTGGCCAGGCGGGGCAGCCATCAGGGGTGGGGCTGGGCAGGGAGAGGGATTAGGGAGCAGGGGCTGTGCAGAGTCACTCTGCCATGTGGCTCCAGAGCCCCCACAGCTGCTGCTATTACTGCTTGTAAGTGCATTTTTTGTGGGGGTTGGGTGTTTTTTGTTTTTTTCATTCCTGGACTGCTGGGGCCAGGAGAGTGGGGGAGTCATCAGGGGTGGGCTGGGTAGGGGGGCAATTGGGGAACAGGGGTTGCACAGGGGACTCTGCCAGGAGGTCCCAGAGCCCCCACAGCCCCTGTTACATCTGGTGAGTGTAGGGCTTTTGTTTTTGTTTCATTTTAAGTGCTGGGAGGCTTGGCCAGGTGGGGGATGGGAGTGGGCAAGGCAGCCATGGGAGCTTCTCCCATGGCTCCCCCAGCCTGGGGCAAGGCAGGCACAGCAGGAGGAGCCACAGGAAAACCTGAAGCTGCCCAGCTGTGGCTGCCTCTCCCCGACCGATTCAAATCTCTAAATCCCTCTGTATCTTTTCCAAATCAATTTGGAGGCTTCAGATTTGATTCTGACCTTTTAATGGGTTTCCTGATTTGATTTGGATTTGGAGTTTCAGTCACCAAATTGTACTGAATCTCCTCTGAATCAATTCGGCGACTGAAGCGTTGCACAGCCCTAATACATACATACATAATATTAGCAACGTTTCATTATAATCATTGGAAAATGTGGATTCACAGTTACTATTTTTCATCCAAAAAATGGGGATTTTGTTAAATCAGAGAAAACCAGGATCCCTGAAACTGAGTTCATTGCTTTCATGTTTGCCTCTCCCAACAGTTCCCCACTCCCTTTTTCCCTTTCTGCCCTCTCTTTTCCGTCTCCCTGTTCGTTATGCTTCTTTCGTCTTTTCTCAAAAGCCAACTGACCAGTGTATTTGGAATTCGGAGATGATTGTTTCTTTCTTACGTCAGACTGGCCATTTCTTTCCTTACCTCAGCTTTAGGGCATGATCTGGTAAGGAAAGAGGCAGATTTACACCCGACTTTTTATCATTTAAACTCAAACACAGGAAAACACTATTCTGATGCTTACCTTACTAGGATGTAGTTAACCTTATTAGTCTGAAGCAAAGTAGAAGGAAGGGTAGATTTTCACCTTATAGACAAACCAAAGTCAACATTTATAGATAAGTAAATGTTCTCAGGGCAGTTTTATTAGATTACTCCTTGAACAAAACACAGCTGGTGAAGCATTTGCCAAAGAAGTAGGAGAAAAATATTTGTAAAGAGGAGGGAAGAGGAAAGAGTTTAGATGGATATACTGGACACTAAACTATTAAATAAATGGCATAGGAACAGCAAATCCATCTACCACATCAACGTTCTGTGAGGTTTAGCCTGCATCGATGAAACTCCCGAGGAACATTCAGGCATGTGACTACCCATTATTAAGTAAGTATCTTCCCAGGCCACATCCTGACAAGTGCAGTTGTGTGCTATGCAGTGCTGCAGACACATCTGCAGCACCACATACCACACATTCAGCTGTTATGCACATTGCAAGGGAGTAATGCGGGTGGAGGGGATGTGTTTGGGTGGAGTTTTTGATCCCTGGACATCTAGGGGGTCCAAAAAACATACAAATAAAAGCAGAGTGGCTCATGCAGGGGCAGTTCATGCTACTCAAAACCAGAGCCTGGCCAGCCAGAGCCATTCTCCACCTGCTGGCCAGGCTCTGAACCTGGATCACCACAGCCCAGGCTCTGAACAAGATCATTGCTGCTGCAGCAGCCCCAAGAGGCCTCCCAGATCCCTAGTAAGACCTCTGAAGACAGCCCAGTGCTGGTCCCAGCCTCCCTTTACCCCACATGGGGTCACCTGCCATGTGCCAGAGGATGTATAGCATTGGCATTCCCTGGGGATAACTAGTAGCAGCACAACATGTCCTGCTGCTAGTTGTCCCCAGGGAACCAAATGTCCACACTTGTGTGGACATGGCCCTAGAGTCCAAAGTAAGGTGCCTAAATCCTGGAGAGAGATGTGGTTTAAGAATTACTGTTCTTCCCAGTGTTTCCATTTGGTTAGTATATGTGGTTTCCTGCTCAGCCTGTTCTGAGTTTGTTGATCCCATTCTTCTTGGCAGAGTTAATAGCCAATGAGAAACTGATTTGTTCATGTCCATTACTTCCCATGCATAATCTAGGTCTTTTAAAGATACTCTGTCTGCATATCTCTATGATAGACTGTAACCTGCAATTGCAAAGAAATCAAAAAATGTTCTTGTAATTTTGCAAATACCCCAGATTTCTATTGCTCGATTTAGAGTTCAGCCTAGTTTTGCTTTCTGAATATTTTTTTTCTTGTGGAGCCGGTATGAAAAGTTGTCACTTTGACAAGGCCACCGATGAAATGTCACAGGATGGTAGAACAAGGGAAAGCATGGCTATGTTTGTTTTGCTGCCTTTGTACAACTGTCCTTGGCAAGATGAAATAAGTGAAATGAATCATGTTTTGTCAGTGTTACTGAGCAGGTTGTGATGGCCTCAGCTTGAGGCTAAGGTTAGAGAACCTCCGTGTATATTACAGTTTTTCATCTCTTTCTCAAAGTAGTTTATGCCTCCTGACTAGGAACAACTTTCCAGGGTTTTTCTTTTCAATTCCTATGGGGGAAAAAGATCTCTAAAATGTCACTACAGATGTGAGAAACAATGGTATGTTAAAGCTAGGAATCTATAGATTTAAAAAATGTAGAACACGAAGATAATGCATTATATGTTTTTCCCTGATTTTTTTTTTTTTAATGTTGGATTCTCAACTGTCAAGAGTATTTCGCTCGGTCTTTAATCAGAAATGAACTGTTTCTTTTTTTTTTTAAATAAAAGCTCATGATTTTTTTTTTCTATTGCATTTCCATGTACTCCCCTCAAGGGAAAAAGAGAGAGGTAGCAAACTGGAGAAATATTTGAGAGCAAAGTCTGCTCTGAAATAGCTTCCACTAGAACATATGTCAGTTCTGTATTCTTATCCAAAGGCAGAAGTTGACTGAATCTATTCAACATGGTGATAATAGCAACAATAATTGTAACAATAATAACAATTATAAACAAATAATTACTCTGTGAATTTTTTAAGGTTTTATTCAAATATTGCTGGGAGACCTTGATTAATGTCACTTAAATGATCCTATGATAATTCATTCTATTTGCCTATGTGTATTAAATACACTCTATCAATGTTAGGATTCAATATGGTACCTACTGCTATATATTGATTAATTTGCAGTAAATGAATAGGACTCTAAATCTATGGCAGCATTCCTAATGTTATATTAGTGCTCCACTGTGTCACCAACTTATCCTAATTAATTACTATAATTCTGACAGTTTACTATATTAATTACACATATTACAAAGAGCAGATAAAATGGTGACAAAGGTGATCTGAACTGGGAAAAACTAATCTTAAACAAAAAGAAAAGGATAAGTTAAACACCCCTATCATTTTCTTAGAAAAGTATTAGTGACACTCTGATGCGTTGCTTGTTCAGACATGCAGGGGCATGCATTTTCAGCACTACAAATTGTAGCAGCACAAATTTGTACTGCTGCATTGTGCTTGAGTGCATACCCCTGCACATGTGTTTGGTTGCAGGGCACATTGTCCCTCTTTGGACAAACTGCCCTTGCCCAGCTCCTCCCAGTTCCCAGCATGCTGGAGCAGAAGGGGCACAAATGGAACGATAGAGATCCTCTGGCCAACATGTTTGCTTCCATGTCTCCCTGGAAGACCAAACCTCCATTTGTTTTGGTGTATGCTATTGTAGTGAGCACTGTGCCATATTTTTCCCCACTGTACATTTTTTTTTTGCTACCAGGAAATCCCAATAGCAAATTTTGCCCGCCCTCCCTCCCCACTGCCAATTTGTAGTGCATATTTAATATTCCTTCCTTGCAATTTGTGGTGCCACAGATCGCATATGCCTGCATGTCCGGATGTGGCTTGTACATCAACATCCCAAAGACCTTTGTTATATTGTGACTAAAGTACTTAGGTCATCAGCAGGGGTAAAAATGATTATGTTGGTAAAGTAGATCCCCAAGTATAACAGATCTACTACCTTGCTTCCTTCCCCCTTAACCACAACATTCTCTAGCATTTTTCATTACATCAAATATGTAACAGCTTGTTATAGCTAGTTATTGTTAAATATTGAATTTGTAGGTTTTTAAAATAGCTAATGATGGTATCAGTAAACCCAGAAGCAGTACTGACCATTAATGTCACTTCCAGGTCACTGATGAGAAAACACGTCTTTTGTGATACTGTATGTCTTGCTCTGCCCCTTGTTGCTGTCCACTCTACCATATGACAGATGCAGCAAACTTTCCAGTATTTTTTCTGTTAACATGTTTCTGTTGCCTGAGCAGTAAAAAAAAACCTGAAGGAACTGATCAATCTTTGATGTTACATTAGCAAGAGCAATAACAACACCTGGTAGTGGTGGTATTCTTGTTTAGCACTAGAGGTGCTTGGCTGTCTCTGCTATCTTTATTCATTCGTGTCTGGTGTGCCTTTGTTTTCCAGTCATCCACAGTTTATTTTTGTAAGTCTGGTACTACATCATCTAATCATCTCCATCATGGTCTTCCAGGTAGTCTTCTTCCCTCCAATACTCTACAGAGTAGATGAATCACTGTCATTCTTTCCATGTAGCCCAACTACTGTAGTCATTGCATTTTGATTTCCTGTGGCAGGGTTGTGCCTCTGTACAATTGATAAAACTCATTATTGGCTCTTTGGCACCATTTGTATGTTATGGGATCTTATAATGCACCAAAGATTTTCAGTAAAACACTTCCTTTCAAGAACTGGTAGTATCTTGTTGTCCTGTGAGAAAATCCAGACTCAACTGTCACTCCCTATTGAAGGCCTAACTACTGTTATAGAAACATGAAGCTTAGTTTTCCTTGGAATGAGCTTGGATGACAGGAGCTTGTGCAATGTAAAGTAGACTGTATTTCCAGTCCTAAGCATCCTTTAATTTCTTCCTTTATTTAACCATCCTGTGCTATGAATAGAGCAAAATACTTAAAGTGGGTTTCTTGCTTAAATTTTTCTTATTTATTGTTACATGAAGTCCGTGATTTACTGCCATCCTGTATTTCATGGTCACTTGCAGTCTGATTGCATTTGCTTCATTTGTTAGTTGGGTATACAGTGCTTCTGTATTTTTATTTCACAGATATATGCTCAGCATGTGAGGAGTTTATGGTCTCCCCTCATTTTATTTATGTTCCTGATTAAAGGTTGAATAGGATCAGAGGTGTACCATCTCAGTTTCGATCCACTTTAGTTGGACAGATGTCTGATTTTCTTCTGTACTTGCTAATTTTGTTTCTAGATTTATGCATGCAATCTTTAATAAGTTTTATTAATGAGTGCGTATTCCTAATTTAGCTATTTAGGCCTACAGACATTCTTTATGTATGCCATCACAGGCTATAGGAAGAATATTTATGCTTTGATTATATTCCCATATGTTTCTCAGCTATGTATCTTAGTGAGAGGATTTGGCCTGTAATTTGTCTGTTCTTGAAAATTCCATTCAGATTCTCACAGAATTGCTTCTGTATAAGGTAATAAGAATTAGCAAGATGTTAGAAAATACTTTATAGGTAGTTGTTAATAGGACAATACCTCCATAACTTCTGACAGATCTTCAAAGATGGAACATGATAAGGTTTCTTTCCCGTCTTCAGGTAGAATTAATGACTTCTGATAAGGAAAATTTATGAAATTGTTTATGAAGCTCTTCCTTTTCATATTTTATAATTTCAGCTGGAATACTGCCAGTTCCTAGAGCCTTATTATTCTTAAGTTTTGCTATGGCTGTTTGAGCTTCTGCCAAAGATGGTTCTTCTATTTTTGGTGTATCTGATGAATATGTTCCTCGCTCTACTTGCACTGTAGATGTTAGATAGTTTAATAGTTCTGCAAAATATTCTCTCCATCTCTCTACAATGTCTGCCTTGTCTGCAGGTTTCCATTTTTTCGATGACTGATATAGACTCTTGATATCTTTGTTTATAGTTCCTGACACCTTTGTAGAAATTTCTTATATAATTTATCCTGTATTGTACCTTGATATCCTGGAGTTAATTCACCAGGTGTTGATTTTTTTATTTTAGGACTTCCTTTGTTTCTCAGATTATTCTTCCAAAGTTGTGCCCATGTTCTGGTTTGACTTCTACTGGAGGGGCCTTTTTTCTTGTGGATTCCATTTTATTTGTTGTTTGCCTACATTATACTATACCACTTGTTTCTTCTTTTTTTCTTGTATCCATACTATTTTTCTGTACTCGCTTTGATGGTATTTTTGACATAGTTTCATTGGTTGCTAGTATTTAGGTCATCATTGTTATTTTTATTCATTTCAGGGTATTCTTCAAGGACTTGAAACCTGTTTTTAATTTCTACTTGATATTGTTCGCTGTTTCTATTTCATTTTTCTGTAGGAATTTGATCATTCTGTTTGCTGTTCTTCAGTCTTCAGACAGCCATGTTTGTCAGTGCATGTGTTTGTGGGGAAATGTTGTACTTGAGGCAAAGCTGATGACTCTTATTCCATTTTCACTGTAGGTCCCATGCAGACTTTTTGTACAAGCCATGTGTTTGTATATCTGTTCTCTACCTATTTTTACATTGCTGTATCCTAGTATAATCTTGATATCATTTTTGGTATGTTCTCATACACATGCTTGAGTAAATCATATAATTCATTTTTCCAGTATCTTTTCTTCTGAGGATGCATGTATATTTACAAATGTGATGTTTAACCAATAGCAAAGTTCTATGCATAGATATGTTTACTGCATGCTTTCTGCATATTCAAAACAAATTGATGAACAAAATAAGTAAAAAATCCATTAATATCCTTGCAAATGCTTTAATTAATATAATTAAAAATATATCAATAAATATATAACTCAAAACATCTTAGAAACACCTTGACTGTTCTTTGTCTTATCTGACTAATGAGGAACATGTTCTGGTATGTTTCATTTTATATTTCTATTGAAGCTTATCACGAGTCTTACAGTCTTATTTTCTGCCCCTGCCCCCCTTTAGAGTTTTTACCTCCTGGAGGTAGATTAGAAGAGAACAGCAACATTCATAAGAAAAGAGAAGTTTCTGATCATCCCAATTGTAGGAGAAAAGCTCAGACACCAGAAAGCAAAAACAAGCTCAATATTTGTTATTACTTCTTAAATCATATGATTTTAAAGCCAATCTTATGATTTTGCGGGGTATGACACACACTTTTTTAAATAATTGGGAGTAGCTGTATTGTGGGTTAATCTAGGCCTTGATTCTTACTTATGAAGGACACTTGTCACATTATTCTGTCAATGTTGAATAATTTAGAGCAAATTAAAATGCAACTCCTGATGAAATCAAAATAATGCCTTTTTCATTTAGCTGCACTGGGCACAGAAATATAGTCTTCTTGAAAATGAAAGGAAATTAGATGAAAAATGTTAAGTGACTTAGGATATTTTGGCACCAAGGAAAATAAGATCATTTGAATAACCCAAGGGTAATGAAATATCTGTCCTCCAGCTACAGTTAAACTTTACATAAAATGATATGACATAGCTATAAACAGAAGTTTGAGTAGTTTAGTCATCACAACTGAGTTTTGAATACCCCCTCAGGCCAGATGTACAGCAAACCTCAGTAAAACAGCTTAGAAGCCTCCCAAGATTTTGCAGTCTAGCAGTAAAAAGGTGCCCCCTATATATACATGTCCTGATTCACAGGAGCCAAAAATAGTAACATTGCAGGAAAGCATAAGATTTGATTATATTTCTAATGAGTTCAGTGCTAAAAGTCCTTCTTTCTTTACCTTGAGTAGTATTTTACTCTCTGAGTGGTGTTAAAGAAATACACGAAAGACAAAGGATTTATTATGGAGTATAGAAATCCTCAAGATCAACAAGGATGCTGAGGTGTGTTTTAAGTTTTCAGTAAGCAAAGAGAGGTAGTAGTGTTAGTCTGAAGTCAAGCAGAAGGCAGGGTAGAGTCACACCTTGAAGACAAACTACACAAGAAATATATATATCATGAGCTTTCATGAGCCTGAATTCACTTCACACATGCTGTGAAAAGACATGCAAAAAACAATATAAAAGATACAGTGGTTTGATTGCCAAAGGTAGGCAGGGAAGGAAGAATAGGAATATAAAGAGTAGGGATGTAAATATTGTTTTAAAAATGTAACCTTCTCTAATTATATCAGTTAAATGTTTAACTGATAACACAGCAGCTTGGACACAGTTGTTGCTGGGAACCGCTCCAGGGGCCCTTTGACAAGGAAGGCAGTGGCAAGCTCAGCCAGACAACACAGCCCATGTGAAGCCCTATGTTGCAAGGGAGGTAACACGTGTCAAGGAGCAGCTAGCTGCTTAATTGATAAGTCATTAGGCCACCTGCTGTTTTCTTTTTTAACCTTGTAGGCTATGGGTACTAGTTATCTTCCTTCTCTTTCCTCACTCCTCCCTCCACCATTTCTCCTTCCTGCCTGCCCTCCAGTTCCTGATACAGCACTGCATGTCCTTCCTTCTCCTCCCTTCCCTGCCAGATTAATCCCAATGATTAATTGTTTAACCTTTTGCATCCCTAGCAAGGAAGAGGTAACCATTGGGGGACAAACCTGTGCTGGCTTATTTAAGCAGCAGGGTACCTGTTTCACTTTTATGAGGTCACCAGGTGTTGCAACTGACCCAGATTCCAGCTGTGCCTCCTCATCAATGCAAACTACATCATCACTGGACCAAATAACACAGATTATAACATCTAAGTTTCAGTCACCTACACCTTATATATGCCATCACAAGGGACCCAGGTTTTCTCTGATTAAAAAAAATTCAATTTTTGGAATTAAAAAAGTAACCAAAACTTCACATTTTTTCTGTGATCAAAATGGAACTCCAGTATATGTGTATATAATCATGTATAAATTTGGATTTTGGTTTCCTTTTTTTAATCCAAAAATCGGGGATTTTTTTTTTTATCCCTGGTCATCACCTGCTTACAAGGCGAGTGTGGTCCCTCTTTGTAAGAATGAATAAACACCAGTGTGACATCAGTTTCAGAAAGACTTCAACCACTTTATTGCTGACCTCTGCATAGCTGTTCTTAGGCAGCAAAACTTTAAGAAACAATATAAGCAAAACTTTAAAAACTTTAGGCATGGGTGAGGGGTAGCCAGGGGAGACAACTGATCCCTAGGGGAAGGGGGCTACTTACCGGGGGATTCCAGGGTGAGGAAGGCTCCCAGGGTGATGTTTTCTTGAGGGAAGGGTTGTTGGCAGACTCTTCTGTGCAGGCGAAGGGCAAGCCATACCTATGCAGAACAGTTGAGTGGCCATTGATAATCATGGAAAATTCAAATCTGTGTTAGTCAGGCCTGGATGCGGAAGGAGGCACTCATGTGTGGCAGCACTCGTGAGCCTTCAGCTCCCCCAACTACAGCACACTGAGCAGTGGATCTCCAGTGGACAAGGAAGCCATTATAAGGTAATAGGGAAAGAGCCAGGAAGGTACAGAGACTGGGCCAGCTGTAGAGGATTGGGAAGAGTCTTTCCACCCCCCCATCTTCTGTTTCAGGAACTTACCCCTGAAACAGATGACCCAAATTCCAGGGTCTCCTAACTAAGAGGAGGTTTGAATATACTCTCTGACTTCCCCTCACAGAGATCTACCCATTTCATAGCAGACTATGCACTGCTACCTGACTCTTCCTTCTGAAGTTGAGGTGGCACACCTTGCATTTCATAAACAGTTGATAGATGTGCAGAAGGCTATGCCTTCTTGGTAACAAGGACTGAAATTAGATGCTAGGTTCTTCTCATTTCTAGAGCAGCTGCTCTGTCTCTAAGCTATGTAGATTATAGTTCATGTTCTTCTTTTTAGTCCCACATGTCTTTCTGGATTAGCTTCCCTGTAGGCCCGTTTCCAAAGTGCTAAAGACCAAACTGGGTAATACCTCTCATTAGCAGTAGTGGTTTAACTGCTGTGTTAGGAAGATAGAGAGACAGGCTTAAATCTCTTATGTGTAATGTGCTTTTAGAAACTGAGTATGCTGCTTCCTGGATAATACCCTAACACTTTAGGAATTGGGGATAAAAACATAGGAGGGTGCCCTTCCTTGTTTAGTTCCATTATGTACACTTGTGCATAGTCACAGTCATACCTGGCCAGTATGCTGTCTATGACCATGTGTAATTTATGCATGTGTCTTTATGCCTCCACAGTGCCAGGGTAATAGAATTGGAACCTGTGTGTAAGTGGGACAACCTAGTAAGTGTTGAAGAAGTTCCAGACAACTGGAAAATGGAAAATATAGAAGAAGGAGGATCCAAGGAACTATAGACTGGTCAGCCTCACCTCAGTCTCTGGACAAATGGAGCAGGTCCTCAAGGAATACCCTTCTCAGCACTTGGAAGATAAAGAGAGTTCATAGAAATTAGGGGCTGGAAGGGACCTTGTGAGATGATTGAGTCCATCTGTAAAGGAAAGCAGAAAGTTCATTCAAGAAGTAAGCCATCACCCCAGGTGAGACTTGAATCCACAGTCCCTGGTTTAGAAGGCCAGTACCTCATCCATTAGGCCACTGGGGCTCTAGAAGCAATTAGGATGAATTCTCTAAAGACAAGTCATGCATAATTAACCTGATTGCCTTCCTTCTATGAGATGGCTGGCTCTGTGGATATGAGGAAAGCAGTGGATGTGACATACCTAGATTTTTAGCAAGACTTCCGATAGGGTGTTCCACAACAGGTTGGATGAATGCACTCTAAGATGGACACAATTGCCTGGGTCATCAAGCTCAGAGAGTAGGAGTCAATGGCTTGATGTCTAGTTGGCAACCAGTTCAAGTACAATGCCCCAGGAGTCAGTTTTGGGACTAGTTTAATTCAGTATTTTCATTAATGACCTGGAAGATAGGATAGAGCATGGATAGGCAATGTTTCTTGGCTGGAGTGCCAAAAAAATCCAATATCTGCATTGTAAGGTGTTAGAGTGCCAGCATGCCAGAAAAACAAAACTGGGGTGGAGGGTACATGCCAGAATATATTGTATATCAATATAGTTAATAATAATAAATATTGCTTTTTTTAACAGCAGTTACCAGATTTTCTAAAAGTTTTAAACCTGGTAACAATAAATAAAAATTCATATACTACGTTTTTTTCTTGTGTATTCTATTTTGTTGAGAAAGAAGGAAAAAAGAGAGAAAAGAGGAGAGCAAAAGAAAAAAAAGTAAAGAAAAAATAAATATAGAAAAGGAGAGAGAGAAAAAAGGGGGAAAAAAGAAGAGAAGAGAGGAGAAAAAGTGAGAAAAAGAAACAAGAGAAAAAAGAAAGGAAAGACAAAAGAAACAAGGAGAGGAAAAGAAGAGCCAAAAAGATAGGAGGGGAAAAAAGAAAAAAAAGGGAAGAGAGAAAAAGGGAGGAAAGAAAAGAGAGAAAAAAGGAGAGAAAAACAGAAAAAGAGAGAGAAGATAAGAAAAGAAAAAAGAAAGAAAGAAAGAAAGGAAAAAAGAAAGAGGGTCGGTTGCTCACCACCAATGTCTCCGATCGCTACTGGCTACAGGTCGGGTGCACTGGTTCAAGGCAGTATCTGGTGGAGGAAGGCAGTGGAAGTCTGAGAGTCTACATGTGACCAGCAGCTACTTTGCTGTAGCAGTGTGCTCCACCCATTTTAGCACATTGCTATGGCAAAGTAGTGGCTAAAACTAAATGTGTGCCATGCACCTGGCACAGTTCTAGCAGTACCTTTCCTGTGTTTTTGTACTTCCAAAAGGTACAGCACAGTAACAACAACACCACAGGGCAACATGTAGATGTGCCCAAGATGGTTAATGGCATCCTGGGGTGCATTAGTAGAAGCACTGCCAGCAAATTGAGGTAAATGATTCATACACTCTATTCAGCACTGGTGAGGCTACATCCGGAGTACTGTGATCCATTTTGGAGTGCGCTACATAGAAAAGATATGGACAAATTAGAGAGGGTCCAGAGGAGGGCAACAAAAATAGGTAGCAAACTGGGGAACATGACTTCTGAGGAGAGGATGAGGGAACTTGACTTATTTAGTCTGAAGAGAAAAGACTGAGGGGGGATTTAATAGCAGCCTTCAACTACATGAAAGGTACCTCCAAAGAAGATGAAGCTAGACTGCTCTCAGTGGTGGCAGATGACAAAACAAGGAACAATGGTCTTAAGTTGCAGCAAGGGAAGTTTAGGTTAGATATTAGGAAATTTTTCTTACTAGGAGGGTAGTAAAACACTGGAAAAAGTTACCCAGAGAGGTTGTGGAATCTCCATCTTTGGAGGTTTTCAAGAGCTGGACAAAGCCTTAGCTAGGATAATCTAGTTGGGGATGGTCTTGCTTTGAACAGGGGGTTAGACTAGATGACCTCTTGAAGTCCCCTCCAACCCTCATTTTTTAAGATTTTAAGTGCCCAAAACACAACTTACTGAATGTAAAATTGCCATTTAAAGGGTAGTAAAAGTCCTCCTTTTTTCTAGGCAAAAGTTTCACTTGAGTTTAAATGATTATGCTTCTTCTGCCATTAGAAAAGGAGCCACTTTTATCATTGAGTATCACAAGATAGGGATTGCTGAGGAATTCAGAACCAACTCTTTGTTAGTAATGAGTGATTATTGTACTGCACAAGCACTGAAAAGGAAGACAAAAGTTTTGTAATATAGAAGAGATATAAAACATTCTTATGAACATGGACAACTGGTGACTCCTGAGTCTGGCAGGGTAGCAGCGGCCGATCACTGACAGGGGTTGGGGGAGTACCCCACCAGCCAATCACTGATTCCGGAAGTTCTGGAGGCAAAACCAGAAGTGCCGCTGGCACTTCTCTTGGTGCCCCACTCTCCGGCTGGTGAGGGTCAATCTCAGGGAGTGCACATGCCCCCCATACTTCTCCTGCGCATCACCTATGCTTGTGAATTATACCTGGCCAGGTATTCCCCATGATGTTCCTCATGAAAGCTGTTTTTTTTTTAAACTACATTTCTCTTTCTGTACTATAATCAGGTTTTGTTTTTGAAAGTATTTGCATTATTTATCCTGCATCTGAAAAGTGAGGTTGTATGCAATGACTTCAATGTTGAAGACACAAATTGCATGTAATTTACTCCTTTTACTATTTTTCTCATGTGATCCACTTCAGTTTTGTGTCATATTGGATCACAGTAGGTTGAGTGAAGCCTATAGCTGCTGGAATTTTCTTTAATTTAAAGCACTAATGAAAAGGGAAATAGTATAGAACTTTAGCAGATGTAAGCATATATTTTTGCCTTCTACGGGCTACATATTTGAGGAGGTTTTCCATGCTGTTTGTACTGATAGCAAGCAGGGATTCGTTTAACCTAACTAACTTGTATCAAAGGTTTTTGGAGCTTATCTTTGTAAAATTATGTACCTTAAAATTCAAAAAAGCCACTGATCAGACCAGAGAACCACACTTTATGCTTAAAAAAAAAATCCTACAAATATGCTTCAAGGAGACTCATTTTTTTTTTCACTGAGTCTGCTGTTGTGTTGCTAAGGGACCACAAAGAATCAAATGCAATATGTATAAATTGCATGAACAGCACTACACTGTCTTGGAACTACTGAGTTTTTGGTTTAATTAATGACTGACCAAAGGGCTTATTTAGGAACTTTAATAGAAGCTAGTTACAGAATAAACGTATTCCAAAATCAACAGATTATTGCTTCCTCGTTGATTTTATTTTCAATTTAATATTTCTGTATGCCTAAGCATACTGGGTTTAAAGAAAGACAAGCAGGATGGTACTTAAGGGGATAAGGCACAACACCAATTTTATTAAATTATAGAACAAAAACATACAAGGAAAGAAAGAAAGCAAAGTTATCTGCTTCATTTGATCACCCATACATACTCATTCATTTCATTCCTTCATATATTTGTACAAAAGAAACAAACACAAGTACAATCTTGCAAAGGTTAAGGTGCTACTGTGACTTACGTTGCTAGGGTTATTGTGGTGGCCAGCCAGACTAACCATGAGGAATGAAGTCAAGTGTCTTTGGACATGCCCAAAACTGCTCTTTGCAGATGGAAAGACCCCAAGCCTTGCTGTTCTCACCCATTTGTATAATGATAGTTCTTCATACAAGTCTATGGATTCTGTTGAGTCAGATGTGAAGATCATCTCCTTTGTCCTGTTGCCAGGTTGTGATTGGTGGGGTGATTTCTTCTTGCTTCTTCAACCTTTGAAATTGTTAGAGTTGTTTTGCAAACTTCTTTCTTATAATTATTTTTGTAACTTCTTCATAGAATTGTTTTTCAATTCTTTGGCTGTTGGAATTTGCAGATTTCCTATTACATTCATACTACATTCAAACAGAAATGAATACACAGAATTCCTTATCAAATCTATACCAGACATACTACAGACCTTGTATAAGCTGTAAAATTTAGACCTTCTGCTAAATTTAAACTGTAAAATCATGAGACCAAAAGGTCTATCTCACTTATATCAAGAATTAAAACATTATAGATGATAAATCTTAATAGAGTTAATAATTAATTTTAATTGGTTGGCTTATCAACATAATAAAATCAATTATAGCTATTGCAGCACAACAGTTTCAATGGCACTGTGGTTTTACTGCTGCGGTTCCTTGTTTTAGTAAGGTTATTTATGAGCAAATTCAACCCAAATGGTTTTCCACAAAAATGTTCAAACCACCAGGTAATAGAATGGGCCAGCATTAGCTGGTTCCCTCATCAAACCTGGGTCCTAGACTACTGAACACCAAAGAAAGCAGTGGTTGTATGGTGAGAAGGAAAACAAGCAAGAGGACTCCTCTGGGAGGGGGCAATTCTGGATTCCAGTACCCGTGGCTATTATTATTTTTGTTTTGCATAACCAGTGGCTATCTGATATAAGATTGGTTAACATTTCTACAAATCAAGAGCAGAACTCAGTTCTTCAAATATATGAACAATGTTTTATCTATTAAACTACTACAGAAAATGTGGGTACTTAATGCTACTGGTGAGAGTTAGGAGTGCCCTGAGTATCAGTCCCTCTAGGAACGTAGGCACCTCCCCAGCATCACTCTCTATCACAGCTGTGCTGAAACTGGAGACAGGCTGATTAAACTATGTAATTTGTTAGCACACTCAGAAGCCCAGTGTAAGCATTTAGCACTTTCAAGGCCCAAAAGGATGTGTTGTCTGAACTTAGTGAATGTTATGGCTTTAAAAGAAAGGTGAATCTGAACTGCTTTTAGGAAAAAAAAAAAAAGATCCCTAATTTCTGTGTAAGTCTTATTTTGAACACTTGCATGATCAAAATGGGTCTGGTCCAATATCATGTTTTGTTTTGTTTTTTTATAAATGTTGTGGATGTGACCATTTAAAATAAGCAGTAGACATTGAATATGATTTTAAAGTTTTAATGTGCACCTTGTGTTATATTATTGTTGTTTTCTGCAGTTACTTAGCAGAACCACAAGAGCAGCTGCTTTTATCACATTTATAGGAAGGTAGATCTACAGATCTCCATGTAGGAAGAATCCATGATGAATTATTAAAGTATTTATATTGCTTTTTTACAAAGAGCTGAAAAAATACCTGACTTATTTCCTGTCTGTTTTTAACAATTTTTAAAGAAAAGCAGGAATTTTTAGCTTGGGTGGAGAAATTATCCTAGTCTGGAAAATTGAAGCCAAGACATACAAAACATTTTTACAGGCGTTATAAAACACTGTATTTCAAAATATATAATGGAAACTCTCAGAATCTTAATTTAAAAATGACAAATAATTTATTTGTACTTCTGTTTTTTACTACTCTTTCTAAGAGCTCTCTGCTCACAAAATGAAATAGCATCATTCATTCTTTTTGAAAGGGACCATGTTTAATGGATTGTGTACAGGTCAGGAGGCCAGAAACACCTAGGATCTTATACTGTCTCCGTCAATGACACGTTGTGTGTGGCCCCAGGCATCTTTACTACTCCATATCTCATTTTCAATATCTGAAAAATGGGGTTAATAATACCCACCTTTCTCACAAAGCTACATGAGGATTGATTATCTAATCCTTTACAGTACCTTGAACATTTAAAGTACTAAGTCTTGTCAGTAATTTAATTCTGTAGTAGAGGGGATTAAAATGTTTTACTTTTCTATACTAATTCCAGATTAGAAAGACTCTAATTTCATGAGAAACTTCTACTTGATTTCATACCCATTTCACCTATTTCCATCCTGTTTGATAAAAAATGGTTAAGACAAAAGATGAGTGGATCTTCATCTTCCTAACTGATATTTTGTGATGTATTTTTGCTAGTCAGATGACAGTGCATATATTAACCGATTTTCAGGGACTTGAGTGGGAGCCCAAGTTGCACTAAGTTGCTTTAATTACATTTAATTGTCCACTTGGACTCCCAATAGGTTGATAAAGGCCTGGATTTTAGGGTTTCCATACTTTAGAACAGGGACTTAGATTTAGTGGGTGGATTGTTCTGATAGGGGAATTACTTATCCTTTGCCTAATTGTCCAGGGACATGAGTACGTACGATTTGAAACATACCTAGGTACCAAAGCAGCCTTGCATATCTGAAAGGTAGAATCAAATCTGGTGTCTTATTTTTATATATATGCTGTCCAACCAACTTAAACATGCTTAACTTTCAGCATATGAGTTGTCCAGTTAAAAGCACAGGACTATCCAAATGTTTAAAAGTAAGCACATGAGTAAGTGTTTTGCTATGTTAGGTTCACTGTCTATACTTTACAATTCAGAGCACTGTAGAGCTATCCTTCCTTATTCTAAATATGTTAACTTGAGTAGTAGATCCGCTTACTGAAGTATGAGCTCTGTGCAAACTATATTGCCTTCCAGTAGCCTGAACAGAACTCCTAGCTACCAAGGCAAAATTAGTTCTGATGCCCAACCTAATTTAAATAAAGTGGCTTGAGTTTCTGTACAGACACCTTGAGCACACCAAAGGTATTCTGGTTACTTTAACAAAACACAGACCTTAAAATTGACATACTTAATTGCTTACATGAAGGGGGTGTGTTTGTACTTTACATATCTTCTCTAACTTGTATATTTGTAATATCAATGAGTTTAAAAATAATACAATTAAAATGTATCTTTATTAAACTTAATATATTTCATAAATCTATAGAACATGTGTGCATAAAATATACACTTACATTAATTTATTAACAAGTAATAGTGTTATATTTTCTAATATATATTTTAAAATGATACATCATTGGGCATAGGTATGCTTAGCATAGTTTATTAATTTATTATATATGCATGTTTAGCTTAATTTATCATTAGATTAATATGCTTCTCTCCCCAAGAAGCCTCAAGGCAGCTTACAGGAAGAGATGAAACAAGTCAGAAAATGTGCATCTAATATTTTTAGTAATTTGATAAGTGAAAACTATACGGTTTTTTATTGTTGTCAGATGATACAATGTAAGACATACTATTTATAGTTTGATAACATGCACATTTTGCAAGAAGAAGTATGCAAAGAAAATGATATATTAATATAGTTTAACTCTATCTCAACTGAAATAACACACTGGCCATTTCTTCAGATGTTACAAGGCCAAGTACTTCTAGTCATGTCCTGAATCACAAATACACAGAGTTCTTATGTCCTTGACATTCATATCTCAAAAACCTTTGATGCCAAAGGGAAATGCAGACTGTGCTGATAAAAAAATCAATATTTAGTTTTCCTAGGTTATCTCAAAGGAGATACAGAGTTTAATGAGGACTAAAATCTTTTGACCATTGTATCACAGGATTTCTACATTGTCAGAGTTTATGAATACCTAACAGCAGTATACGAGTAATAATAATATGTTGGAAGTCAGTTATGAGCTTTCCTGAGATATCTCCTTGAATATTATATGGTGAAATATTCATGTTATGATAGCATGATATAATAATGCTTTTAATAAAATGTATAATACTAAGGCATAATATAGTACTGATGCATTCTTCCTTAAATTGTAATTGAGAACTCTCATTTATCAAATGTCCATACAAAAAATAAACGAGGAATACAAAAAGGAAAGTACAGAATAAGAAGCTTCTGAAATTAACAGGAAATCTGAATATCCACATCTCATATACCTTTTACAAAAAAATAAAGAGAACTCTGTGTTCTGATTCTGAAATTTATTAGAGAGCAATAAACACTAAATGTTTGTTTAACAAAATCAGATTTGTGCAGGAACCTGATCTCTTCTATTTTTATACACTAAACCTAAGATGTTCCAGGTGAGTTATAAAAACAGGGTTCTCTGTACTCATTAAAGAGCATATTGGCACACTTCCAAAAGCCAAAGAGTCCACTTTGAGTGTGATAAGCATCTTCTGTGATCCAGATATGAAGCTTCACAGATTTTGGTCAGCGCACCAGAAACAGATTTAGAAGTAAATCTGGCTTTATCTGAAATCAATAGAAAAATCTTTGTTGACTTCATTGTATGTATCTATCCTACCTAGGGTGCATCTATAAGTTGCCCTATGGTGACATTGTTACTGTGCTGTAGCCACCCATCCTGCACCTTATGCATGGCACATGGCTATTTTTAGAAACTACTTCATGGCAGTGTCACATTATAATGAGTGCACCACTATGGCAAAGTAGCTGTAGTCACATGAAGACATCTGTGGATGCTACATCACTGTAGGGCATCACTATAGCAATGTAACATCACATGTAGATGTGCCCTTAATATCATAAAGTAATGCCACTATATAAAAAGTCACTTTTGTACTTTTATTCATATAAAGTTTAATTTTATTCAAATTAAAAGTGAAGGAAATTATTTTAATGATTAAAGATTTTTCATAAATTTTTAATAATCAGGCATGTTCCTTTTGTTAGGTAACATAACAGTAATTAATAGTAAGTATGTGAAAGAACCCCAGCAAAACTTTGCATACAGGTGCTATGTGACTATACATATTATAATCTGAAAACTTTGCTGTTTACATATCTGTCTACAGTGACTTGGCTGATCAGGCATAGTACCAGCAGTCACAGGTTTGAGAACAGTGGTTTCCTTTGACTTGGTGACAGCTCCTCAGACTTATTTCCTTAGGCTTTTATACCCTTTTACAGTCCTCTTCTTTATAGTCTATATATGATTATTGTCTCTGCCGGCTGGCCAATCTGTCAGAGCTGGCCGAAGGGGGGACGGTGTTTAATTAAGTGGACATCAGGTGGGCTGGCGGATGGAGAGGCAAAACAGCATACTGGTTTTAAAATAGATTTTACTTATGCCGCTGGTGACTGCAACGCAGGCTGTATGCTCACTTGCGTAGTTACAATTCGGGTTACTGCATTGAGTGTACAGACAAAAGTGTGCAGGGAAGGGGTACGTCAGAAGGTCACTGACGGGGACCCGTTGGTGGCTGATCAGTCCGCCAAAGTCACCCTGCCACGTGCTCAGAGCTCTTCACAGTGTGCTCAGAGTTCTGTGAGGTCTTTCCTGCAATGTGGTCAAAGATCACTCCACTCCGATTTGGGAGGAAAATGAGCAAACTTTTATAGCTTTAGAGTAGCCAATGAAAATTTGCCAAGTAGTAATGCTTAATTAGGCGGAACATACCAAATTTAGAACAATGCCAATCATAAGGAGGGGGTGGTCTCAATGCCAATCATATGAAGGGGGTAGTCTATTGTGTCAGGGACACTTACTTGATTTGGGTTGTGACAATTATCAGGGATCCTGGTTTTCTTTGATAAAAAAAAACCAAAACAACAATTTTGGGGTTAAAAAGGTAAACCAAAATCCACATTTTTCTGAGATTTAAATATCTATACATATAGTGGTGTTTCATTTTAATCATGGAAAATGTGGATTTTGGGTTGCTTCCTTAACCCCCAAATTGGGGATTTCTTTTTTTTTTTTACAGCTATCTGAATTTTATTTTGCCTACAACAGTTGCTTGTACTACCTTTGTTCTTAGTGCCTTCTGTGTGCCCTTTGCTTGCAGTTCATGTTGTCCATTCAAAGAAAAGGGGGGAAATGACATCAATTATGCCATGGCAGCTTTTAAGGCTATACCCTCTGTACTCCAAGTGGAGGAGAGAGACTGGGAGTTACTTCCGGCTCCCTCGTAACCTCACCAACAAGGAACTGTGAGGAATCCCTCAACAACAGCATCTGGATCTAACTGGATGGACAAAGTGCCTGGTCAGTGCCCCATAGTGGCCTGCAGGCAGCCCTGTCCCAATGGGAACAGAGCTGCAGAGGTTGTAAGGGCTTGCAGGCAGTCCTGTCACCCTTGCCATCCAATGAAAAAATGATAGGAAAAAAATAGAAACTTGAAGGGCACCAATAGCCCTTTTAAAATTCCTAGTTTGGAGGTAGCTTCAGACCATAGGCTACCTGATCAGCAGAGATCTTGGTTTTCTCTGATTTTTTTAAAAATGCCACTTTTCAGATTTAAAAAAAAAATATAATAACCCTAAATCCACACTTTTCCATGGTTAAAATGAAACCCCACTATATATGTATATATCCTCCAGAAGGAGAAGGAAACCCTCAGGCAGCAGTAGAACTCATCTCTGGTAGAAGGAGCTCCAACTGAACACCAGGTCTTATTCCCCAGTCAAAACTCCACCATAAATTAGTGGCTTTTCATTTTAATCACAGAAAAAATGTGGATTTGGCATTACTTTTTTTCATCTGAAAATTGGGGATTTTTTGAAATCAGAAAAGAACCAGGATCCCTGCTCTCCAGCCCTGTCTCACTCAGTGACACTTTAACTTGGAGATGTGGGGTGTAAAAAAACAGTCTTCTGATTAGAGAGTATGATTTTTGTGACAACTTTTTTCTGCCCCAGCCTGAGGTGATGTGGACATGTACACATTTTAGAAAGATCTATTTTTTGTAGTGCTGTACTTTGTAGCACTACAAAATAATGTGCCAGCAGCTTTAGCTTTATTGAAAGAGTGATATAAAACTCCACATATTTTATTTATGTAGCTATGTTAAATATCAAATATTTCTACATATATAGCATCTATATATTTTTTCTAAATTGGGAATCATAATGTTTTTATGTGTTATGTAGAGATGAGCCTACATTTGAATACCCATGAACTTTCACACTGGCTTGGTTTGTCATTAACAGGGATCCTGGTTTTCTCTGATGAAAACAAAATCCCCATGCAAAATGCCCCATTTGTTCAAATGCTTAAATATTTTTACAGTAGCCATCAAGTGTTCTGAGTTTTGCTAATCCATACATTTTAGGAATCCACAGGGTCATGATATGTGGTATCCCTGGGGGAGTCATTTTATATTTTCATTGTCAATGAAATACATTTAATTCCTCCTCTATAATCTTTACCAAGGGGATAATGTCCTAGAAAAAAATACTTTGAATGGTTAAATTCTACTTACCTAAAAAAGTAGTTTCTCTACTCTCATTTTGGAAACTGTACAATGAAGAATGTGGACTATCCTTAAGGAACTTGTGAAGGTAACCTCAAGTATTTTCCTTCCACCTTCATCCTTATTTATAGAGACAAAATATATGATAGAGGAGTCTGCAGAAACACCTGCTTCATTTTCCTTTGTAGACACAGATGGCCAGAAATATCAGAATGACTTCATGACCCACAGAGAAGGGTAAATTGCAGCTGTGCAAACACATCGGTTTCCCCCCCTTAGGAAAATTTAAATGCATCAACAGTTTGAACCACACCAAAAATCTGACCCTGCAGTTTTAGCTCCAGGCAGAGAAAAGCAGATGCCCACTCCAAAGGTTAATGTTTTTGTACTACTATTTTTTCCAAATAATAAAAAAAAATAAACACTCTCTTTTTTTCTGCAGTACAGATCCTGGAAGATTATTTCAAAATAAATATTGCCATTTAACATTTAAGGACATAGAATGTGTTTCTCACAGGAAAACAAATATATATTTTTTCCAGTTAGTATGGAATATTCTCTTTGGTAGTGATAAGCATATATATAAAAGTGGTATTTCATTTTGATCATGGAAAAATGTGGATTTTGGGTTACATTTTTTAAACTGAAAATTGGGGATTTTTTTTTTTATCAGAGAAAACCAGGATCCCTGGTAATGATTATCCACCTGCAACAAACAGTCCAGTAGGTCCAAGCACTGACTTAGCAGCTGCAGGGGGAAAAGCAGGTCCCACCAGGTTACCTGGAGGAGGCATTGGCTCAAGCTGGATTCTGGTAAGTGCTGGGCAAAATCCTCCAGAAGGCGAAGGAAACCCTCAGACAGCAATAGAACTCACCTCTGGTAGAAGAAGCCTTAGCAGAACACCAGGCCTTATTCCCCAGTCAAAAAAGGGGACTCAAAAAAGTTCCCAACTGCTCTTTATGCTGTGCCTCACACTTATCCTACAGACCAAGCCAAGGTAGGACTATCTTGACTTTGCTAGCAGAGACTATATTCACCTAGGCATTTCTTCTCCTGGAGGCCTCCAATCCTCTTTTCAAGGAATTGGATAGGTTTTTAGAAGCAATGTCTCACATGTATGCAGACTTTCTGAAGTCTGAATTAGAAGAACTAGTCCTCTAAACTTTGCAGCAGGGCAGCTTGCCCATGAGTCATAGACAGCTGGGCAGCTGGACCATTTGTTAGCTTCCCAACACTCACCAGGATCCAGCCTAGGCCTGTGCCTCCTTCAGGTAGCCTAGTGGGGTCCGCTTATCCCCCTGCATCTTGAGACATAGGTCATCCATAAGTCGAATGGCCCACCCAGATGGTATGCACACAAGAATACTAAAAGAGTTAGCTGACATCATAGCACGAGCATATTTGAGAACTCATGGCTCTTGGGAGAGGTTTCTGAAGATTGTAAGAGGGCTAATGTGATGCCTATCTTCAAGAAAGGAAAGCAGGAAGATCCAGGGAACTATAGGCCAATCAGTTTGACCTTAATCCCTGGAAAGATTTAAAAAAAAATCATCAAAGAAACCATCAAGAACAGGATAACTGAAGGCAACATTTTGAAAGATAGCCAACATAGCTTCATGGTGGGTAGGTCTTGCCTGACCAACCTCATTTCCGTCTATGATCAGGTGATGCATTACCTGGACAAAGGAGAAAAGGTTGATGTCATATATTTAGATTTCAAAAAGCCTTTGACTAGGACTCTCAGGATGTTCTCATGGTAAAATGGAGGAACTGTGGCCTTGACAACTTTATGGGCCAATGGCTGTGAAACTGGCTCTGTGGTCAGACTCAGAGAGTCATAGTCAATAGAACTGAGTCAGCATGGTGCATGGTGACCAGCGGCATCCCCCAGAGCTCAGTACTTGGACCAGTACTCTTTAATATATTCATAACTTAGCTGGATTCAGATGCTAGAAGCAGACTGGCAAAGTTCATAGATGACACCAAATTATGGGGAACTATGGTTACTCTAGAGAGTACTCTGGCAATTCAGGCTGACCTGGACAGCTTTGCAAGGTGAGCAGATCAAAACCTGATGACATTCAACACAGAGAAATGCAAGGTGTTCCACCTTGGGAGAAAGAACCCACATCATACTTATAGGCTCATCCGTGCAACACTCATTAGCACTATAACTGAAAGAAACTTGGGGGTCATGATTGACAACAAGATGAACATGAGCCATCAATGCAATGCTGCAGCTGACAAAGCAAACAAAACTCTGTCTTTCATCTACAAGTCCATCTTAAGCAAGACCCAGGAAGTCATCCTCCCAGTCTACTCAACCTCAGTGAGGCTGCAGCTGGGGTACTCTGTCTGTGCAAAACAGTTAGGAAGATGCCTCGACACAGCTGTGTTGAGCACATTGGAGCAGGAATTTTCCCCTGTAGCGTGGGAAAAGTTTTGGTGCAGTCAGAGCCTGCCAAAATCTTGCAGCTGCACCACTGAGTGCGTGCTTGCGATTGGCTCACGATAAGTTATGCATACGTGTTGGTTGGCAATTGGCTCGCTGACCAAATAAAAGGCTTGGGTGATACCCGCCCAAACTGGAGGAGAGCTCGTACACGCATGAGGAGAGATCTGGTGTGCGTTTCCAAGTCACCAAGGAGGCCTGATCAGCTGACAACGACTCCCCGCCGGAATCATCCGACGCCCCATACCCTGAGTGAGTGTGAGCTTCTGTGTGCTTGAGTTCCTGCTTTGAGTTTTGTAACTTCAAGGAATGTGCCTACAGCCTATGGACTGTAAGTAGAGTTTTTTTGGCTTCCAACAACCTGCATGTCTAGCGCCTCAATTCCTCTCCATCAGCGGCCCCAGTCCGCCAGTGTTTCTTGGCCCCCACATACTCTATTCAATTCTAGGCTCCAGAATTTAGAAAGGATGTAGAGAAGCTTGAAAGAGTCCAGAGGAGAGACTTGTGCTTGATTAGAGGACAAAAGAGCAGGCCTTATGTGGAGAGGCTGAGAGCCATGGAGCTCTTCAGCCTGAAAAAACAAAGGCTCAGAGGTGACTTGGTGGCAACCTATAAGTATATAAGGGGTGTGCCTCAGGAACTGGGAGAACATCTGTTCACCAGGGCACCCCAGGGAAAGACAAGATCTAACAGTCACTGGAAGGCTGTTTTAGACTGGATATAAGGAAAAACTTCTTTGCCATCTGAGTCTCCAGAGTTTGGAATAGACTCCCCACAGAAGGAATATACTCCCCCCAGAAGTGGTACAAACACCTACTCTGGATACCTGTAAGAAATGCCTGGATGTTTATCTCACTGGAGTGATCTGACCCCAGCTGACTTCCTGACCCTTGAGCAGGGGCTGGACCTGATGATGTTGTGAGGTCCCTTCCAGCCCTAATGTCTATGAAATCTATGAGTAAAAAAGCATGGACTTGCATTAATTAGCTGTGAATACCAAATGGAATGAGACAGCCCACATTTTCCAGTTCCACGAGGGCTTAAGTTAGGAGTGGAAAGACAAACTCACCTGAATTGAGTCCCCTACTCACTTGGGCTCTGACCCACAGGGATCCTGTTTTTCCCAATTTTCAAAATTAAAACAAAAAAATCCAAAACCAACATTTTCCCATGATTAAAATGAAATATCACAACATTGCTAGTGTTTCACTTCAGTCATGGAAAAATATGGATTTCAGGTTGCTTTTTTGGTGTGTTTAAATTTCAGCTGTGTTCAAATTTATTTATATTAAGTATGTCTCTCTCTATATAATAGCGTTTCATTTTGATCATGGAAAAATATGGATTTTGGATTACTTTTTTAATCTAAAAATTGGGAATTTTTTTTACTGACAAAATCAAGATCCCTGCTGCTCAGTGGAACTAGAGCCCACAAAAGGCTGAATCCAGAAGGGCCAGAGGCCAAGGGACTGGCTGCAACTGTGAGGGTCCAAGCCAGAGTCCTAAGACTGAGTGAGAGGGGCAGGTTGGCCTGAGACTAAGCCCCCGAGGCAGACAGAGATAATGTGGGACTGAGAAGCCAGGCTGGAAGAAGTGGGTCTAGGCTTAGGAGCCCACAGCTAGAGCAACCAACAGGCCAAAGTCAAGAGGGCTGAACCCTATATAGGTGGATGTTTGCTGCTTTAGATAGGGGTTGGGTCAGCCCTCCTTATCTATGATTAGAGTGAAAGTAAAATCTGTGAGATATGGCTGCGGCTACAGGGGAGGACGGAGGCCTTGAACACAGCCCATAGGTGACTGGTGCCCCAAGACACTGATAAGGTCAAGGAGACCATTATTTAGAGCAAGAGCAGTAAGACCAGAACTGTGGGCACAAGAAGGACCAGCTGGCTGAAGAACTGAGGCACACTTTGGGACCCTAAGCGCAGCCTCCCTGTATACTATATGTTACATCAAGATGTGGCAGGTGAGATAGAAGAAGGGAGAGTACCCCAAGGAGCTAGAGTGGGGCATGAGTCACATGGCCCTAGAAGGCATCACAGCTGCCCCTTGAGCCCAAGGGTCCTGCCACACACCTCCTAGTTACCACCATTTGTGCAATTGAGAACTTCTACCAGTAACATACAATACCATCACCTCAGGCCCTGTATCCCCTTCAACTGTCCCTCCCTGGGCAGTCATCTTGAATTAAAATTGCACTTTGGGTAATGAACCTAGGCTAGACTACTTACTCCTTGGTACATAATAGTAATGTTGGGTTGGGCAGCAAGGATGTTGGCATGGTACATTTCAACGGTCTTTATGTACAGTGCCTTCCTGTGCAGGATTTCAAAGTAGATCCCTCTGCTGTTCTCCTTGGGCATGGGAGGGGAGGGGGGCAACAGGGCTTCATTCCCTTTACTGTCATGGTTGTCCATGGGCAGAGAGACAGGCAGCAATGGTGATGATGTATCCAGTGAATTGCCTTCAGGGAGGATTTGTCTTTCACAGAGGTGGTTCTTTAGGACAGCCACACAGTCCAAGGTAAAAGCTGCCCTCACTTCAGCAAAGAGGTATGAAGCAAATTAAGTAGAGTAGGCCCAGATAGGCAGCAAGCTCTTCACCCGGAAGCTAGGCAGACTGGGCTGGGTCAAAGAAGTGGATCAGTTTGATGGTGTACAAGCAGACTTCAGAGGCAATAAGGCTTCTAGAAATGATACTCTGTGCCCCTTCCTGCAAGGCCAGTTTATGATAGACAGACAGATGGTTTGGTTTTTGAGGTTTTTTTGTTTTTTTCACCTGAAGAGTGCAACAGACTTAAGATTTTAATTCACTTCATGCTGTTTTCTTTTTTCCCCTATCTCTTTTCAGATTTGGGGTAATGATAGCTTGAAAGGCACATTGATCATGTAAAGCAGTCTAGAAGCTTTTGGCATTTTCAATTACTGCTTTTAAATCATTGCCTTTTGACTATGAATTTTCTAAGGACAAATGTAAATAATTGCAAACGGAGCATTATGCCTATTACCTGTCAGAAGGAATAACTCACATGAAAGCTGTCTGAGTAGACAGTAAACTTTTCTTCTTCTTCTTTCTCTCTCTCTCTCTCTCTCTCTCTTTTTTTTTTTTTTTTTTTTTGCCATTTCACTGTCAGGCAACACTCAACAAAAAGCCAACAGGCTCAGAGGAGTAAATAGAACTGGGAGGAAGACAGGCAGCTTTTAAAAATAAAATAGGAAAGTTTTTTTTATATCATGGAGAATGAAGCAGAGTACCAGATGCTTATGGGAAGGTGTTAAAATCACATGGAAGGGTTTTGTGGTAAACAGTATGCTACGAATATTACTTCTCATCCTGGACTTTGAGTTACAGACTGATTTAAAGCCTGAAGCATGTGGTTAATATCTCTTCCTGGGAAACAACTTTTTTTTCTTCATTGGGATAACACTGGATCTACTTGATATCCACAAATATGACTAATCCTCCTTTCAACTTAAACTTCTGTCTTCAGTAACTTCTTGTGGCAATGAGCTCCACAGTACAATTAAATATTGTGTGGACAAAACATTTCCTTTTTTTAGTTTGATTTTCCCATTTTTTAAATGAATTGAATATCCCTTACTCTTGTGTTATCAGATGAGAACAAAAGTTTCCTCTTTACTGGCTATAATTATTTTATATATATTATTTTACCATGCACCTCTTATTTTTCTCCTTCCTAAGCCCGCTCTTTTCCATATGAGTCCTTATGAGAATGTTTCCATGCACTAATCTCTTCTAATTCTCATTCTGTTACTTCTTTTTTTCAGACAGAATATTATGAATGGTATTAATCATTCTATGTGGGATTGCACGATCAATTTCTATTACAGCATTATAATGGTTTCCATATTATTCTCAATCTCATTCCTTATGCATTCTAATATCTTGTTAGCTTTTTTAACATAATTCTGCACTGAGCCCATCTCTCATTAAACTGTCTGCAATAACACTTAAGTCTCTTTTCCTGCCTTGTTGCAGTTAATTTAGAACCCTGTATACAATTCCCTATTCATTTCACCCAATGTGTATTGCTTCATATTTGTCAGCATTAAATTTCATTTTCAAGTGTTTCCGTTTTCCTAACTTGCTTAGATATCTTTGATGTAACACTCCTTTCCGATCTTGACTTAGATAAATAATTTTGTATCAACCTCACATTTCAATGCATTGCTACTTATTACCTTTTTCTAGACCATTAAATGTATTAAATAAAATGAGACTCAGTACAGAACCTTCAGGCAAACTGCTGTTAAACTTTATCCATAATGAAAATTGATAATTTATTTTTAATCTTTCTTCTTTTTTTTTAATTCATGACAATATTTTACCTCTCGCCCTATGACAATTTAGCACATCTGTTAGTGTCTTGCTCCGGCTATTGTCAAGGGCTTTTTGGCAGTCTAAGTAAACCAAGCTAATCTTTATATGCTAATATGCTGACATATTCAACATTTCTAAGAGATTAGACACAACTCTACTTTGAAGAAGCCATAGTTCAATACAATCATAGACTCACTGTATCACCCACTTTATCTTTAAGTAAATATAGGATTATTTTCTAAATATATGTGTTGATCTATATATATGTATGTGTGGTCAGACCGTCTGCTAGTGTAAATCATTATAGCTTCTTTAAATATACTGGACTTGCACTGGTTAAGATAAGCAGAATTGGATCCAGAAATTTATGAGAAAGGTGCATTAACAGTGACTGGCACTGCAGGGGTGGCTACACTGCTTGCACTCAGTAGCCCCCATTCCTCCTCCTCACCAGAACAGGCAGACTGCACCCTGAGAGTAGCAACTGCCGACCTTAAATCCCAAAGAATGAAAGCATTCCCTGGCTCCGTTCCCTCTGACCATTTTTCCTCCTTACCCCTCCCCTTTCATTCCCCACTCCGCTGCCTACTGCTGCTGGTATCCCCTTGACCACATTGCTCCAGGGATGAAGGAAGCTCCTGTCCCACTCCAGCCAGACTGAACAGAGGCTGGGATCAGCCTTAGGTGGTGGTGGTATCAGGTGGGCAGGTTGCTCTTTGCTGTTCTTGATCCTGGACTGGTAGAAAACACCCAGGGGGAGAAGGTGGGTGGTGGGGACCTACCCACACGCTACTACTGCCAGTGTCCGGAGCTGAGTCCAGTACCCACACTGTTTGGATGGAGAAAACGAGAGCTATTCTAGCTCCCAGGATAGCAGGGACACTGCCAGGAGGAGGCAAGGGAGGAAGAATAACAGGACTGTGCCTATAAGTGCGGAGGGAAAGGGTGAGGGAGAATTTTTTACCTTCCTTGGGAATTAAAAATTTCCTGGGCTGCTGCTTCTTCCATATAGTCAGAAAAGGGAGTGCAGGGTATCATACCACTACACCCCCTTTGGATCTGCCCATGAACACAAAACAGTGATCAATTAAATCATGTTTGTTTCAGTTTTAAGTTCCCCAGCCCAACAAGTGATGCTTCCTTCACTTCCCATGGAAAACATCTATGGCTGACTGAACTCAAAGTCAGTTACAAAGATGGTCCATTTATTTTTTGTAAACTACTCCCCCTGCCCTTTTAGACACTTGTCTATTAAGCCATTGTACCATTCTATAACTTGTCTGAAATTGATAATTTTTCAACAAACACTCTTGGCATTTGGACACATTTTTTTCCTCTGAATTCATTTAAGGAAAAAAAAGCCAGGCTATTGTCTTAGTGATAATCTCAGTTAGACAGTATGGTTTCTGTTCCTTAAGAAACGTTCAGAGCTTTATAAGCAGGAAGAGAATCTGAAGAGAATATTGGCATGTTGAGTCTCTTACAGAATTTAGTAACCACAACATATGCAACTTTTAATGCATACCGAGGCAATATCTATCATTTATTGTCAGTATCTGTATGTACATAGATTAAAAAAAAAAGGTCACCTGTGTGGGTAATAAAGAGTGACCAAACGCCAGCAGAACTGTGCTGCAAGGGGAAGCAGCAAGTGAAACCCAAACAGCCACGCGAAGCATGCATGTTGTAAGATCCCCAGCTCATGCAGCTCAGAAAGCGCGCAAATGAAAGACCCGATCTGATTGGCTGTTGGGGCACTATAAGGGCAAAGCTCGGGAAAGGAAAGGTGGGACCACACACAGCATCGGAAGGACTGATTACCCTCACTGAGGTCCTCCACCCATGGTTTCCCTCTTCCCCTGGGTGCTCCCTACGGATAGTCTGCAAACAGATACGGTTTAAAAGCTCTTGAGTTCCCAGGGTCTTTTTGGTTGTGGCGTTGGCTGAGAAGTTTAAGGGAACTGCCGGCACAGAGTGAGGTACGCAGTGCTGAAGTACCTCACAGCGGAGCGAGGCATTTAGGTGTCTTGTGGTGTGATTTCACACAGCTTGTCTACTGTCTATTTAATTTGTAAGTAAAATATTTCTTTTCTATATCGTCTCAGAGTCTCTCATGTGGGACAGGAAAAAACAGGGCAGAAAGCAGGGCACCACGTTCCTGAACCCTTTCATCCCTGGTCTGTCCGGTTAGAGGTCAAGCCTCCTCCCAATTCCTCCTCACAACCTGGACTTTTATTGTACCTTCTTATGTCTACAGGTAAGCAAATAATAAAAAAAAATACATGAGGGGAGGAAGGCAAGGAATTGGATGTGATGAATTGGCTTAGTTTCCACATATTTCATCAACCGGTTTCCCTGAGCTGATTTCCTTTTTTGTAGTGCATTTGCAGAGTGAATTGTGCTTGAGTAATAATTTCTCTGTTGGATTCCATTACATGAGATCAAATGCCATTGTATGTCCCTAAGCAATTCTCTGTTGGCATTCATGTAAACCCTGCCTGTTCTCTGGATTCATGTCATCCTCTTAATCATTATTTTGATAAATTATAGAAAGATGGATATTGCAATCTTTTCACAAATTGGTTTCTGTAACATCTTAATATTTTTTGTTAATCTTAAAACAAATTCACTGAAAAATTGATTTTTTTTCTGGTAATAAGGTGCAAAAGACCAAAGTCAGTATTCAAAATATTATCACAATAATGTTAGAGAGAAGGAATATTACTTTCTATGTGAATGTTCTATGTGTATGTAAACTGCTCCCAAATGCTTTTCTAGATTGTCTATAATGTAATATGCTCATCTCTTAATTTTCTATCATTAATGAAATTATTTAGAAATATTCGTAATTCACAGATCTATCCCTCCCACTTACTAATATATTTTTTACATTTTATTTTTCTTTTCCAGTTGAAATCAGTTACATTTTTCTAACCTGAATTTCACGGTGTGCTATTCTGCCAATATTTTGACTCTCTCAGGACTCCATTACATTACATTATTTTTCCTTCCTTAACAGCATTTTCAACACCTACCATTTTAGCATAATAATAAATTCAATTAACATTTTAGTTACTGCCTGTTCCAAATGCTTAATGAACAGAAGTTACATTGAAAATGTGTGGAGGGGTGAGAAATATACTGGTATCCTTCCAAGATTCACCTACAGCATAAGGTTATCTCAGATACAATATTAAAATGAGCCTACACACTCCAGCAATGGGTCAAAATGATTTGGTGGCTGGGGCACACGACCTATGAGAAAAAGCTGAGGGAACTGGGTTTATTTAGTCTGTGGAAGAGAAGACTGAGGAAAGATTTGAAAACAGTGTTTAACTACCGGAAGAGAGGTTCCGAAGAGGATGGAGCTGGATTGTTGACAGTAGTGGCAGATGATGGAACAAGGAGCAATGGACTCAAGTTGCAGCAAGGGAGTTTTAGGTTGGATATTAGGAAAAACTTTCTCAGTAGGAGGGTGGTGAAGCACTGGAACAGGTTGGCTGGCAGTGTCTAAACAAGCACATACAGGTACTAAATGACTGCACAGTAAATGACTGTGCAATAGCATTGCTGAACAAGTTTTAGGTGATTCTGGCTGCTCAGTAGCTTGTTACTGCTGCACAGTCACACTGTGTCTTGCTTTGTGCCGTGTGATGCTACTGCACAGTAGTAATGAGCTACTGCTCAATCAGTGTTTTATGTGGATGTGGCCCTAGAGAGGTAGTGGAATCTCCATACTTGGGGTTTTTTAAGGCCCAATTAAATAAAGCCCTGGCTGGAATGAACTAATTGGGGATGGTTCTGCTTTGAGAAAGGGGTTGGACTAGATGACCTTCCTTCTAACCCTAATTTTCTATGATTCTATGATTTTATGGTGTTCACATAATGACCATGTATGCCCTCTGAGCTCTGCAGAGGTAGATAGATTCCTTCCTTCTTGAGTGGGAGGAAAATACAGTTATCTTCATAAGGCATGTGTCCTCATAACACTAAAATGAATATTCTCTCAGATGAGACTTTAAAGAGGTATACACTGTGATACTTCTTTCCTTTTCTTTCATGCTTAGATGAGTGGTGAAATATTTAATAATATTGATTTAATCTACTGGGTATTTATGTTAATATTTCCCTACAATTAGAGGCATTATCTGGACTATCATTTCATACTCTGTTGACTTTTGGAATATAGCTGCACAATTTATTATGTTGTAATCTGGGCCAAGTGAGGGTGATATTTGCAGCACACCAGCTACTCTGTATTAGCTGTCTATGTGTGCATGTTCCTCTGCCAGGGTAAACACAACATGATTTACTACATTTTCATTGAGGGAAACACCAATTTACATTTAGCAGAGAATAAGATCTGTAGCAGTTATCTCAGAATAGAAGAAAGATCGCCAGGAATCCTGGTTTTCTCGGATAAAAAAAAAAATCCCCAATTTTCAGATTTCAAAAAGTAATCCCAAGTCCACATTTTTCCATTATTAAAATGAAATACCATCAATATATATAGCACACTGACGATCACACTTAGTGCATTGTAGGGCTGTAAGAAGCTTCAGGTGTTGATTTGATTTGGAGGAGATTCAACCCAATTCAGTGGCCAAATCTCCAAATGTGAATTGAAACAGGAGCCCAGTAAAAAAGTCTGAATCAATTTAAAGCCTCTGAATCAATTCGGAAAAGATTTGGAAAAAGATTTGGTGATTCAGGCAGTCCCTGCTTCTGTCACAGGGAGCTGGACCTGAGCTCCATGCCAGTAAGTAGGGCAAGGGGAATGAACGAGGGGGGAGCAGACCATGCGGGAACCATTGCCAGGCCCCGTCACCTGTCTTCTCCCCCCAGGTCCCCTGAGTGCCCCCAAACTTGATCCGTTCTTCCAGCCCTGTGAATGGCTGCCTCACCCAGCACCAGTATCCTGGCTCTTTTTTTTTTTTTCAAAAAGCCCCATATGCACCAGCTACTGTCAGGTCGGGGGGGCAATCCTCAAAGCCCCCCACTGCTCTGCACTGTGTGGGGGGCACTGCAATGAGCCCCCAGCCCCTGCTTGGTCAATGCCCTGTCAATGGCTGCCCTGCCCAGACCCAGAGTCCTGGCACATAAAATAAATAAATAAAAGCCCCACACTTACCAGTTGCTGCAGCAGCTGTCGGGGGCACCTGATAATTTCCCACCACTGCACGGTCCTGGTTGGGGGAAGCCCAGACCAGTAAGGTCTTTGAGATGCCTAAAACTTATTGGTTCCAGTGGGGTTGTGAGGGTAAGAACAGGAGCTACCGTCCCTGCACTTTTCATCTCACTGTGCCTTAACACACACACACACAAAGTCACACGTCATGAGTTTTGTGTTGAACAGTTTGATGCACAGTTTCCCAGCAACACCTGCACCTATCTCCTTGAAACCCGACATACGTCATGGCCTCAAAAGGGACTACCATCTTTGAAAGATTAATATGAATCAGGCAAGCAATGACAAAGTTATAGACAGTTTTGTGATTCCTCATTATATTTTATGGTTAAAACACCAAAACAGTGTCAAAATTCTGAAACAGTTTCAAAACAGGTTTGGCCTAAATGAAATGGGACAGTGATCCAAAACACCAGAACAAAACACTGTCCCTCCAAAATGTTGAATCCAAAACCAAAGTGAAACACAGCCATTTTGCACAGCTCTATTTGTTACACCTTGCACTGTGAGCTGCACAAATATTAGTGGGTGTTAGTGGTAGCTCGAGTTTGAGCAGTCACACTTCAGGCTAGCAAAGGGCTGAAAGGGACCCTCCATCGTACAATTTTGGGCTTTCACCCTGCTGGTGGGGTTCTCTCCTTGCTTACTGGCCCCTGCCTACCTGTAATTGTCTGTCTGTCTCTCCCTGGATGCTTCTATGCTGTTGCTCTTCTAGGGGATGATCCTGGACAGAAAACAACAGCAGCATCAGTTGCAGCAGCCAAACAGGGAGTTCCTCCAGTGTGAACAGTGCAGGAGTGACAGGGCAGCAGTGAGAATGGATCTAGGGTGCTGGGGAGGACAGAAGGAGGGCAGTGGCCCTGTTTCAGACCAGAAGGTGATCCGAAATTTGCTTTTTATACTAAATGTAGTCTAGTAGAGCTATGCAAAGCTTTGAATCATGATTTGCATTCAGAGATGGCTGAATCAATTAATCCAAATTGAATCACTGGAAGCTTTAGGCTTTCTGAATCGACTTAGAGCTTCTGAATAGATTCAGAGAAGATTCGGAAAACATTTGGTGATTTGGCAATTCGGCCATAGGGTATAATGGGAAATCAATGAAATATTTATAACTTTGTTGTCTTTTGGCTGATTCCTGATAAACTTGCAGGAATGGTAGCCTCTGCTGAGAGGATGATGCATGCTAAGCTTCAAGGAGGTAGGTGCAAGGGATTCTGGGAAACTGCATCTCAAGCTGCAGACAAGCAAAACTCATGTCACACCATCCTCATTAACTCATTATCCTCACTAGTTACTGTGTATTGTGCTGGATCCTGAGTGAATCATGATTGAGAGCTAACATACCATTAACACAACACACAGTGATACCTATGCCATGAGTTTTGCTTGTCAGCAGTTTGAAGTGCAGTTTCCCCTGTACCTATATCCTTGAAACTTGGCAGGCTTTGTGGCCTCAGGAAGAGCTAATAATCCTACCACTTTCACTTGACTGTGGCTTAAAGCAAAACAGGTGATACAAGTTTTGCTTTCAGGAATCTGAGGTGCAGTTTCCCAGAATACGCTGCACCTATCTCCTTGAAACTTGGCAGGCTTTGTGGACTCAGCACAGGCTACTATCTCTGCAGTTTTAACTCCACTATGGCGTAACACACATGTGACATGAGTTTTGCTTTCAAGACTTTGAGATGCAGTTTCCCAGAAACCCCTCTGCCTATCTCCTTGAAAACTAGCAAGAATCATGCACTCAGAAGAATCTACCATCCCTGCAAGTTTCATCCACATCAGCCAAAAGACAAAAAAGATATAGATATTTAATTGATTCCCCATTATACTCTATGGCTGAATCTCTGAATTGGCTCTGAATCATCCAAAGCGATTCAGCCGAATCATATCGCAAAAATGATTCAGATCTCAAAATGGAATCTCTGGCATCTGAATCAGTGGAATCTGAATCTGAATTGAATATTTGCCTATTTGCCTATAGTCTAGATAATTTAGCTCAGAGATAATTCTGCCATGGAGTGCTGTAACTTTGAGCAGACAAGGTTCCTTGGGTAGGTGTGATATCTTTTATTAGACCAAATAAATAGTTGGAAAAAAACGTTCTTTGCAAGCTGTTTCAAAAATGCAGTCCAATTAATGTTTCCATAAAATATCTTTAATTTAAAAATATCCTAATTGAATACTAAACATTTTTTTTTAATTTTAAATTGTATTAGCTGCTTGCAGACTTAAAAAGAAAAAGGAGGTGGCTTACTTAAACTCAGCATATTACTGTGCCAAGCCCCACACATGCCCGGAAGAGGCAGCACTGTAGTTGGACCTGGCTCACCTGATGTCTATAAAACTTGGGTGTTTTAATGGGGGGTTTTTGGTGCTTTTATCTAATAGCTGATTGAATCTACTTTAGCTTAAATTGCCACAAAGCCACACTGAAATGCTTAAGCTATACAAATGTTGCACAGCCAGGTCAAAACAATGTGCTACTACTTCTCGTAGAGCACATTTTTCTTTTTCTTTTTTTTTTAATGTCTGCAAGTAGCTATTATGTTTAAAGGCTGGAAATTCAGTAGTTCAGCGAGATCTCCTGATAATGTTTTACTTTATATTCACCCAGCTTCAGAAAGCCAAAAGCTTTATATGAAATGTACTAAATGAACTCTACATTTCTGGTAGTAATTGCATTTTTGATAAAGTGAACCAATATCTTCTGCCTATTGATTAGATTTATCATTGTCTGCAATATGTTAGTGAAACCTTGAGCCAAATTCTATGCAAAGTACATTAACTACCTGATTTTAATATTTAAAAAAATAAGAATTAAAATATAATAAATAAAAACTAATTGTGTTGTGCATATGCAATGCAGGAAGCTTGTTAATTATAACAGTTTTCAATCAGTCAATCAAGACTCTAGTTCTACAAAGACACTTGATGTCAATGGGATTACTTAAAGCATGTAAAGTTAAGTTTTTGTTGGAGTGATTTTTGCATCAGAAAGGAGTATTCTGCTTATAAGTATTCTCTTAATTTGCTAAGAAAGTACCTCCAAATATGAAGTAAGGGTTTCTCATCTAAAGAAATGCCTAGGAGATCCTAGGTCATGAAAACTGAATATCTTCTAAGGGTATGTGTAGAAGTCACTTAGATTGACCTAATTAGGATCAATCGAAGTGCTAGTCTTCACATATGTTTGGAGAGGTCGATAAGGCAAAAAATGGCTGGCCTGAACTAACTTTATTTAATCTAAGAGGCAAATTATGTAGATCAGGCTAGCACATGCTAGCACAATGGTGTGGGTTAGAACACATTCACAACACAGGCCTGGGCCTGGTAAAGTTTAGCTACACCCCAAGCCCAGGGCTGTGCTTTTCCTTCCCCTGCCCCCCCACCCTGGTGGGCTAATTTTGTTGGCTACAAAGGACAACCTCAAGGGATCATAATGACTTCTAGTTTCTTGGATGGGATGTGAAGTTACCAATAAAATCGTAAATGCAAACTTGTGTTATAGCTGGTACTGGTCCCCTTAGTACATACACACACAAATGCACTCATTCAAATCCATGTCATTCAAACCCATGTAGTATAGTGTATAGTAGCTGCTGCAGTGATTGTGAGAGCTCTGGTGTCGGTATATCTATCTATCCAAGGCCCTGGAGTCTGCTGTTGATGGTCAGTTTCCTTCAAGGCGATGTCTTCTCCAGAAGGGGATCACCTGCTTGTCTTTCTATCTTGGTAGGTCAGGTGCTGGATGAGAGGGCACCACTGAGGGTCACATTTCACTGCCTTTTATTCTGGCAGACTTGTGTGATCCCCCAGCATCGTCTTGACCACCCAATCCAAAGGTCGCTGTCCCACATGGGTCTTGAGTAGGATCTGACAGCTGTTACTCACAGGGGTCTCGCCTGCTGGAAATGCAGTTTTGGGAGTCAGTTTATGATTTTGATTAGTTAACAATGGAATTGTTAAGGGTTACAGGGTAGATGCTCAGTTCCAGGAATCAGTTTTTTAGCTTGATGGGCTTAAAATGGAGATCCTTTGGCTAGGCTACTGTCTACTGATGATCATCATTCACTCACATTAACACAAGGGACCACCCAATATAACAAATTTTATCACTTTACAATTACAATTTAGAAGCAGTTTTAACAATGGTCCAGGGTGTAACTTCATTCCAGAGGGAGTACGTTCTTTAAGAGTTTAAAAGTATACAATACAAAATGCCATGATAAATATGAGACAGATGAAATATAAAATGCACTGTGAGAAATATATAAAAATGGAATGTGAGGGAGTGAGGATCAAAAGCTACTGGGGACAGTAAGTCAGTTGGTACCAGGACGTATTTACAGTCTTTGCAGTGGATATTGTAGTTCTTTTGTGTTCGTTAGTGATGCTGTGCTTAATTGATATATAGATGTAGTTTCTAGGTTTCTCCTACAGAAAGCCACTTCAGCTTTCTGGCTTCCTCTGAGCCTTGTCACACCCATGTGATGAGTGTGCTAGATCTCTGCCAATATTCAGAAGGAAGAGAAATGCACAAAATGTGGGGAGGGGGTGCAGGCAACAAGGGGATTCTGTTATATCAATGTCCAGAAGGGAAATGTACAAAGGGGGCTTTTTTCTACAATTTTAGCACCTAGACCTGATAATCCCCTTTTGACCTGCTATCCCTTCCTACCCTACTCAACCTAGATTTCATTCTTTGCATGACACCCAGTACTGGTGAATGTATGCTCATGTTGGACCTGATTTATGGTCACATAACTTTAAGTGAGCTGTGTGAATGTAGATTGGGTCCCAGGAACATCTGTCTGCACATTTCCCAAGGCTAGGAAAGCTGAACCACTTGCCCCAGCCCCAGCCCCAGCCGTGCACTTTTCCTCTCACCCTCACCCTCCAGTCCACCCTGACTGGATTATCTTTATATATTTGACACCCTCCTCCAAAATGGACAACTCCCTTCTGGTTGACTCACTAGTCCCCCTGATCCCACCTGCCCCTTCCTCCACCACAGCTTGCTTATTTGGGCTCCTGGCACTGACAAAAGTCTGCACAGTTGTGACCTGATCTACAATCATACTTCTAAAAGTAAGTTCTGTGATTGCAGATCAGGTTCTAGGAACATCATTGAAGTTAATCCCCCCCGCCCCCCCTCCCCGCCCCAGTGGAAATTTCCCAGTGGTAGAAATATTTCTGGGAAATTTTCACTGCTAGAAGTATTTCTGGGAAATGACGTAATCTGGGCATTCCAGTCTCCAGACAGTAACTCCCCCCCACTGCATTTCTTGGGTTTTCTCTAGACTGACATCACCCTGGTCTAGAGAATATGGGGAGCAGCAGCTGCTTCATTCTTCCCAGTCCCTGCACTGAGGGGATTTGATAACAGTTTTCAAGCACTGCATGGGTGGTTATATGGAAAAGGAGAAGAGTGGATTCAAGTCACAATTTTTACAGGATATTAGGCATGAATTCTGGGCTTCAGTGAGAAGCATGGCTTTATCATGATAACGCCAACTCTCTTAGTTAGACATGGTTTCTTACAAAGTGTCCCTGGAAGGTCCACTTATTTAGTAGACTCTAGACCAAGTTGAATTCCCTTCACTATAAAAAAGAGTCTGAATCCTCATATCACGTATGACTATTCTCACCACAAAGCTATAGCACATTATTATGCAGTTCTCTCAGTACCTTCTACTCAAGGGGTTCTACTTCTCACTGAGTAATTAAATATTCATAAGGACTGAGAGAAAGCATTTCTCCTAAGAAGACTAGTCTCCGTAACCCCCTACACTGGATGCAATCTTCTTTTCAATCACCAAGTAATTTTTTTTTTCCCCTGGCTCTTATTCTCTTGCCCTATACAGTCCCTTTCCTCAAGCCTTTTGTCCTCAGTCTCCTTTCCCTAGCAGTCTCAATTCTCATCTGCACCTTCAGCACCCATCACCTATTTTCTCTGCCTTTACTGGATTCTAGTGTCCCTTTTTAGGGGTCTAATCCAAACACAGTCCTCATTATCTTTATACAGAACCAAATGTATCAGATCAGTCTCCTATACTTTCTTTGCTCTATTATCCTTTCCTATCCTATCCTTTTATTGCTCCCAGCCTCAAGATACTCACCCCCAAAACTCCTATATAACTTTGCTGCTTATGCCCTGCATATAAAATCTCTATTCCTTCCCTGGCTTTCAGACCTGTTCTCCTATCCTATCAACAGGAATCTTGATTTTCTTCTGATTTAAAATAATGCCATTTTTGGTTTTTAAAAAAGTAACCCCAAATCCACATTTTTCCAATATTCCATGAAACAACACTATATATAGATATCTATATATAGTGATGTTTCATTTGAATTATGGAAAAATGTGGATTTGGGGTTACTTTTTAGGGAAAATTGGGGATTTTTTTTAAATCAGAGAAAATTAGGATCCCTGTTCATCAAGTACCAGCCACCTTGTCCAACTTTATATCTCTACCCCCACAATTCCTTATTTCTGATTCATATGGTATCTCTCTGCAGCTTCCTCCTTCCCACATAAGGCTGAAGGCAAAGAGGAATGGAGGGAAGGACACAGAGGGGATGTCCAGATGTACATGGATGTTTGGTTCCCTAGAGACAAATAGCAGTGGTGCATCTTGTTCTGCCGCTTCTTGTCTCCAGGGAATGCCCATGCCACACACGCTTTGGTGTATGGCAAGTTGCCCTGGGTGACATATGGGAGGCTGGGGCCAGCACTGTGCTGGCCCCAGCATCCTCACCTGGGATCCTGGGGGCATCCCAGAGTTACAGCTATAGCGATCCTGCCAGGCAGAGGATGAAGCACATTCATTAGTGTAAGGTGCCATTTTCTAGTACTAGGTACTAGAAATCAGCTCATTAAACTAATGCACAGAAGCACATGTGTAGATGCTGACAGGGAGCAAATTGCTCCCAGTCAGCCTAGGCAACAGGAAGCCACAGAGAGACAGTTTTCCTGGCTCAGCGAGCAGCTGCCTCCCAGCCACATGGAGATCAAGACCCATCCTAATATCCACCTGGCTGGGAGGCAGCTTCCCACAGAACCAGGACAGCCCTTCCAACCACATGGAGATCAGGCTGTAAGGCAGCTACCCAGCAGCTGGCACAGTTTGCCCCCAACCTGTAGAGATTGGGGCCAGCCCCTGTGCCTCCTGCCAGGCCAGGACCGGCACCCAGGAGATCTTGGATCTCCCCCAGGCTGCTACAGTGGGGCAGAGAAGGGAAAGAGCAGCCCTAAACTGAACTGCTTGCATTGGGTGCAAATGTGCTTCTGACAGACACATGTTCAGTTGCATGTGGGGGTCTGGTTAATACACCTGAATTTTCTGCACAGAAAATTCAGGTTCATTAATTACATCTGTAAATGCACTCAGAAAGTACAAAATAAACAGAGTGTCTCATCACTTCCAGTGGTTAGCTGTAGCACAGCCTAGAGCAGTCACTATTAGGAAAGTAGTTGTTCGATTCCCTATAACTAAGTCATTGTTCTGGGGTGATGGCAAAACACAATATGATCAAACTTAGGAGCAACATCTTTGTGAAGGAAAGATTGACAGACATAACATTGAAAAACAATGTCTTTTTCTTTAGTTTAATACCCCAAAATGGTTTAACCAATTTAGGTGATATTTCCAAAATAAATAAATAAGTTAAACATGAGGCAAACAACTGGCTTGGGAAATTTAATTCTACATGGATAAAGTTTGGCCAAGTTATCTTCAACTGAAATGGGAAATGTCACAAAACCTATATAATTGGTGGTGCCAGACCTGAAATAATATTCTAGAACAGAACCACAGTAGGAAAAACATGTTTAATTCAGAGCTAGCATTTTCTAAATTGCTGAGTTTCAGCAAAACAATCCCAGGGTAAACAAATTCCCCATTAACTCAGCATGACATTAGGAGCTGAGCCCTATTTGTGCAAGGAGTCAGTTCCATTAAAAACAGTGGGCTAACTACATTAATATAATTTTTAGGATTTGGCCTAGTATTGAAAGCCGCTGTAGAATAAGCATGTTTAAAACAGTTCAGTCCATCAATATTGTTTTAGTCTTAAAAAGAAAAAAAACCCACCACAGTCTCCATCCATCACTAGTAGTTTATGTCACTTCAATTTCAGATATATATTTAAAGTTAAAACAATATCTAAAGATTATAAGCCTGATCCAAAGTTTACTGAAATCAAACAGAAGGCATGGTATGGTAGTACCCTAGAAACTAACTCATTCAGAAATGTAAAAGCTTTTACAGGTCATAGTCTACCATTCCCTCCCATCTCCTCTGAAAACAGTGACACTTCCCATTCTCCCTCAGTTCCCTGCTCTCCTCTGTCCACCGCTTCCACTGTTCCTGTCTGCCCCAGGGATACAGACCAAAACAGGCCACTCCAAAGCCGCTCCTGCCTTGCTCTACCCAGACTACACAGGGAGCTGGCGTCAGCCAGGGCAGTAGCAGTGAAAGTGGCAGTATGAGGATTCCTTCTCCTTACCCAACACCTCTGGGTATTCTCTTCCTGACCAGGATAAGAGAAACAGAATAGGGAAACCAACTCATTGCCATAGCTACTACCATCAAGCCCAGCTTCCAGTACATACTCCACGCAGGGTGGCAGAAGCAGGTCTAGAGCTCCCTTTGCCACCATGTCAGCCAGAAATAGTGACAGCAGTAGGGATGGGGGGATGGAATAGGAGGGTAAGGGATATGCCTCCAGGCCCTGAGGGAAAGGGAGGGAATACTAGGAGCTGGGAGAAGGGCAGGAGGGAGGGCAAGATTTGTACCTGATATAGGGACGCTACAAAAGTCCCAAGTTGCTGTTTCTTCGGCATGATCTGCCCATCCCTATAAGAGAGGGGAAGCTGGGAGTGAGTCACACTTACAGCACTGATAACTGGTGCAGCATGCCTTTTACAAAGTCCTGCATTCATCCATGTCCTAGTAACTCAAGTAATGAGACAGAAGGAAATCAAACATAAAGAAATGTGTCTGTAACCCAGTGAGAGCAAAGGCACGCAAGAAGGAAATCTGCATCTTAGTGCCTTCTGCCAGGACTGTTTTGTATTAATTTTGTATTAAATAATCATGAATAAACAGCATTGGGAGTGAGTGTTTACCACCTTGCAATACACCAGGCTTCTTCTTAATTGCTTTTTATTTGGCTCCATGACTTTCAAGTGGCCCATCTTCAACAGGAAACCACAGGTGGGGATGGGGAGAAGGTGGGGATGTAATCCCCTTTTAACTGTGTTTCTCATGTATATATTTAGTGTTTTTTTATTTAATCATGGAAAAGTGTGGATTTGTGGTAACTTTTTTTTAATTTGAAAATTGGGAATATATATTTTTTTTTAATCAGAGAAAACCAGGATCCCTGGTCATCATAAGAAGCATTTTATACAGGGCATCCTCTGACAATCTTTCTCTTTCTCTTATATGTGGATTCCAGTATAAAAGGAATATTACGGTATTTGCAAAGAAGGTTTCTGGCTTTTCCAATCCAAATCATAGTCTGAAAACTTGAGGAAGTGGTGTTGGTTTGATGAAACCAGATGAGATAGCAAATGGTGTATTAAAAGCTTAGCTGATCCAGGGAAAATAGCATAGTCAGTCACTACTATATCTATTTATTATGACTATAAATTACTACTATTTTCATGAAGACCCTGAAATTAATAGTAATTATTTTAACTGTCACCACAACAAGAACTTGAAAATAGCTCTCTTTATTACTGAATTTCCTGATTGCACAGTTCATTATTGAATGTTTCATCTTCTACAACTGGCACCTAGCAATCAGACTAGACATAGTGTATGCTAACTAATCTAAACTAGAATTTGCAATGAAGAAGGATACAGTTCAATTTATTGAAATGAATTAATTAGAATGGAAAGCCAGGTTGTGCTTTTCTTTTTGCAAGTACTCAAAGGTGAACGTGCACTCTAACAGTGAATGACTTCTCCAAACCAACTTGAACTGTGTGAACTGTGTCCTGATGCGCTTTGACAATCTTTAATTATCAAGCCGTATTGATAGGCAGCTCAAAGGTAAAGCCCTTACCATCCCGTTTTATTCCAAGACTGTCTTGGGTTGTTGGGGTTTTTTGTGCGTGAGGGCATTTTAAATAACATGCTATGATGATTCCACAGTCTTATTGTAATCTTTTTTTGTCCTGGTTTTGGCTAGTGTTTTTTTTTTTCCTGTTTCTTGTAAACACCAGTTTCAATGATAGGTGAATGCTACTTTGACAGTGATAAAAATATTAGTAAACTTCAAAAACATTTATTATAACTTCTGCCTACCTATGCAGACATCTTCTGATTCTAGGAAATTACTTATTACAGGCAAACTTTGATCATAAGATGTTAATGAAATGAAGTGAGAGAGAGATTTTGCTTTCCTGGAAGAGGACTCAGAATTAGAGGGGAAAGACTAGTTTTAATAAAGAAAGGGAAATTTCATATGCATATCCTGAGTAGAATCATAGAAAATGAAGGTTAGAAGGGACCTCAGAAGGTCACCTAGTTTAACCTCAAAGCAGGACCATCCCCACCTAAATCATTCCAGATAAGGCTTTGTCTAGCTGAGTTTTAAAAACCTCTAAAGATGGAGTTTCCACAACCTCTCTGGTGAACCTGTTCCATTCCTTTACTACCCTCCTTGTGAGAAGGTTGTTCTTAATATCTAACCTAGATCTTCCTTGCTGCAACTTGAGATCATTATTCCTTTTTCTGTTATCTGCCACCACTAAGAACAGTTTAGCTCCACCTTTTTTGCAACCACCCTTCAGATAGTTGAAAGATGCTATTAAATCCCCTCAGTCTTCTTTTCCTGTCTAAATAAGTAGAGTTCCCTTAGCCTCTCCTCAAAGGTCTGAGCCCCCTAATGATTTTCATTGCCCTCTGTTGGATTGTCTCCAATTTGTCTACATCCTTAATGTAGCGGGGGGGTCTGAAACTGGATACAGTATTCCACATATATGGCTGAATTGAAGGGAATAATCCCTCTCTTCAGTCTTCTGGCAACACTCCAAGTAATGCGGCCCAGTATGCTGTTAGCTATCTTGGCAACAAAGGCAACTTGTTGACTCATATTCAGCTTATTGTCTACTGTAACTCCCAGGTCCTTTTCCATAGAGTTGCTGCTTAGCCAGTAGGTCCACAGCCTGTAGTTGTGCATGGGATTGTTTCATCCTAAGTGCAAGACTTTGCACTTGTCCTTACTGAACCTCATGAGATTTTGTATGGTCCAATCCTCCAAACTGTCAAGATCTCCCTGAATCCTAGCCCTATCCTCCAGTATATTTACTACTCTCCCCAGCTTGATATCATCTGCAAACTTGCTGAGGGTGCACTGCATCCCACATTCCAGGTCACTGTTGAAAATATTGAACAAAACCAGCCCCAAGACCCACCCTTGGGGTACTTCACTTGATACTGGCTGCCAACTAAACATTAAGCCCTTGATTACTACACTCTGAGCTTGACAATCAAGCCAGCTTCATATCCATGTTATGACTACAGTTAGCTAATGTGATTTCAAAGTAGCTGGTCATTATCCATTTCATACTTCCAACCCCTTCCATTCATCCAACCTGTACTTTCTTAGCTTCCTTCTAAGAATGTTGCAAGAGACTGTTTCAAAGCACCTTGCTAAATTCGAGGTAGATTACTCCCACTGATTTCCTTGCATCCACAGAGCCAGTCTTTCTATTATAGAAGGCCATCAGGTGGTCAGGTATGACTTTCCCTTGCTGAATCCATGCTGTCTTTTCTAATCATCTTCCTCTCCTCCAAGTGCTTAGAAATGCATTCCTTGAGGACCTCCAAAGAGTGAGGTGAGGCTGACTTGTCTATAGTTCCCCTGATCTCCCTTCTTCTCTTTCTTAAATATGGGCACTATATTTGCTCTTTTCCAGTCATCTGGTACCTCTCCAGATCAGCAGACATTTTGACAGATAATGACCAGCTACTCTTCAATCACACTGACCAATTTACCATTCTGGGTGTATCTCATCGATTCACATGTACTTTTACTTATCCAGCTTTTCTAAATAGTCCCTAACCTGTTCTTTTGCCACTGTTGGCTGCTCACCTTCTCCGCAAACTGTGCTGCCAGATTCAGTAGTTTGGAAACTGACCTTGCCTGTAGATATTGAGGTAACAAAAGACAGAGAAGTTATTCCAGCAGCATAGTTTACAATCTCATGGATCACAAAGCAAAACTTTGTGTCACTACTCACATAAATCTAATGTCCCTCATAATCAGGGATCCTGGATTTCTCTGATTAAAAAAAAAAATCCCTCATTTTTGGATTTAAAAAAGTAATCCAAAATTCACATTTTTCCATGATTAAAATGAAACACCACTAATGTATCCATATTCATATTCATATCCATAGACATATAGTACTGTTTCATTTTAATTATGGGAAATGTGGATTTTGGGTTACTTTTATTAATCTGAAAATTGGGATTTTTTTTAATTAGAGAAAACCAGGATCTATGCTCATAATGAAAAGCATTAATGTTTTATTAATAATTTCATAACAAAAATAATACAAATTAAGAGGTCCATGACAGTGAATATATGCCAGCAGTAGAGGACACTTGGATAAATCATCATGTTGATCATCTTTAAGTACATAGTTTGCATCACAAAGAGAAATTAAATATTTATTTTTGGTTGTCCAAACCAATGATCACTGACATATTATTTCTTAGAAAGAAACCAGAGCTGTATTGAAACAGATGAAGTTCCTGGATACTGCACTAGGCATGCCTGATCACAAACACAATAAGATAGCTCCCATGTTTGTGTCATACTTTCTCAGTCAGTGACTGTAGTAGGTTTGGTGTTACACCGAACACTCAGATGTCCCATGGCCTCCCAGACTATTTTCCCATTCTGACTTCCCCAGCTCTGTGGCCCAGCTGCCACTCTTGTCTCACCTAAAATGGCTTTGCTCTTATATTTTAGTATAAATCAGGAGTCATCCCTCAGTTCACCCAGGTGTTTCTCTGTAAATTACTTATCGCTGGGCTCACTCAGCCCCAACTGAGACCACTTTCTTAGGGTGCATCTACACGTCCCTACAGCACAGTAACGGCCAATACAGTGCTGTCCTGATGGTGCATGCTTATTTTCAGCTGCTGTGTCACCATAGTGATGTGCTATAGTGAGAGAGGGACATAGCTGTGGCATCACAGTTTGTGCCCACCGATGCTGATGTAGTGCATTGCTATTGCAATGTAGTATCTTGTGTAGACCTACTGTGTGATAAACCAATCCAAGCAGCTGCTTCATGGTTTTTCAAATCTATTAATTTAATCAACCAGTCAGTCTCATCAGCTTCCTCCAGCTCACTTCCAGTGTTCTGTAACAATCCAAGCCTTTAAAGCTGCAATAAGTCTTGACCAAACCCTCAGTTAGCCCCTGCTGAGGGCCAGTAGCTTCCAGTTAGCTCCAGTGAACAGCTTGATGGAGGGCTGGACATCTACCCATCTAGTATCATTCTAGATTTTCCACAGACCTACTCAGAATAATCTCACCACCGCCCTGTCCAGGAATTTGTTTCAACAGAACTGACAGCCCTTAATGAGTCCTAAGAAACCCACACACACAATTAAGGAGTGTACTCTTTCCCTGAGTACTTTCAACAGTTTCCTTACTTGCCAACAAGCCATCCCAAATCTTCTTATAAGGCTTCTAAGTCATAGAACATGTCTATTTACACCCTCAGCCCCTCCCCCCACCAAAAAAAATATAACCAACCCCCAGTGAAAAAAAATCCAGTTAGAGGATGCCTTTTGCTAACTTGCTGACACCAGCTAACTTCAGTGATTCAGAGCTTATGTACTTTTTGTCTCTGGCTACAAACAGACAGTGAATTTGTCTTATGATAAACTATTTTATCCTGGGGCAAAGTAAAACAATCATTCATACATCCATTTCCATTGTCCTCAGATCTGAGGCTCATGGAATAAGAAGTAATAATAGTTTATCCTGGGATATCACAAAGTGAATCTGAATGGTTACCCTGGGATTGTATCACTGAATCAATTGCAAAAAAGTGTCAGTGCATTCAGCTGCTCTCTAAACCCTAATTAGAAGAGTGATATGTATACACAACAATCCCAGGACATTTCTGTTGTGGGACAAAGGCACAACTTGTCCAGGGACAAAAACAACATCTGTTGCCTTCCTCTATGTAGCAGAATCTATCCAGAGAGCTCCTTCGCCCTTCCTGGCCTGGACCACGTTGCACCACTCTTACTCTGCTCAGGAATGGGGTTTTATACAGTTTTGGGCTTTGTCATTCTGAGCTGCAGAAGTCTAGCTCTTAAAAAGGTCTGTCGTGAACACCACCATTCATTGAGGGTTTCATGAGATAGCATGAAGATTTTCTGGTGTTTCATTTCACTGATATGGCATCTGTAGTCATAACACTAGTTTGAAAGACAGTATTATGCTATATCCACTGATGTGATTTTTATCACTGTATAGATTATGCCATGTCATCTGCATATTTTTTATGCCATGATTTTGGAAATGGAACTTAGGGTTGCATATTTAAGGACAAATGCCAGTCCCAGACACAAGCAAAAGGGGGCATTTTGGGTTGCATACCCAAAGCACTGTCATCCTGTAAAGGGGAATTCAATTGCTCAGTAGCAAAAGTATCTAAGAAGAAGCTCCCTTTGGTCAGGGGAATTCCAGGTGCTTTGGGGAGACCCAACATTTTTGAAGGCTAGTGACTCATCAGCAATTAGGATAATGCTGGAAGGCTCTGGCTTGGATGCTTTTTAGAGTCTGGCTATGACAGAATAATTGCCTTTGGATATTATTCCTGGGCTGGAGAAGGTTTCAAGGACCCAGCAGCCAGGATTGGCACAGTAATGACAGAAAGGTTGATTTCTAGTGATACTTACAGGTCTTTCAGGAGGGTAAAGTAAAGCCAGGTAAGAAACTTGGTTTGTTTGTTTGTTTTCTGTCTTTAAACCTATGGTCAATTTTGCTTATATAATTGTTTTACCCTACGTAATAAATACTTCTGTTGTTTTCTATCCTTACTGGTTGCCTGTGGAAAGCGTGACCTTTGGACAACTGCTAATCTTATTCTATAGAAAGGAGGACATCAAATTTATTTCATAACCCAAAGGGAGCCACCTACAACTTACAGAGTTTTCTTTCCTTTAGCTGTGTGATCCAATATATAAGGATTGTAGAGCTGAGGCCTGTGGGAATAAGGAGTTTTAACTGTTCCATGTTGGTCTGCTTCTTGGAGCAACAGTGGGACAGCAGAGAGAAACTAGAGGCTTGGAGGTAGACAGTGAGAAGGGGCTATGGATGAGTTTGTGACAAGGCTTCTCTCTTTTTCCTGGTCTTTCTTTTCTTATAGTATAAGGGCTGGGGCTCACTATTATAGTGACATGCGAACAGTATTACCAGAGTTTGCTGATTTGACAAGATTTGACAAGAGAAACAGCAGAAGCACTAAAAGAGGAAAAAAAATAGATATATATATATTTATACACATAGCTTCCTTGTGTGGACAACACTAACAGAAACTTTGCAAGGACTATTTAAACTAGAAAAGGCACTGGTTTCTACAGAATGACAGCTATCAGGGGGTGAGGGATTTTTTACATTGTTCATTGGGTGCACAGTGTTGGGCACACTGCTGCTGATTTGTTGCTGATTAACGTGCAATGTGTAGTGGTGGAAACATTCAAGTACTTTGACAAGAGCAAAAATGGAACTTGTTCTTCAGCTTCACTGAAGTTAGCTACAATGATATTCTGGGACATAAAAATATTCATTGGTCATAGGTGCTTCTCTCTCCTGAATGCAGACTACAATTATATGAATGTCTTAAATCGTTGAAAAGTGCACGTTGAAAAGCATCCTGCACAAGTTCTGAGAGTTCACATTCTCAGTTTTGCCCATGATTGCTACATGATCAGCTATCATTTTTTAAAAACTCATTTATTAATATATTGTAAGAAGAAGCTTGAATGGCCCCTGAGGCAGCCAAAGAGGAAACTTTGTTTTAGAAGCAAAAATGCAAAAACAAAGACAAGTAGGTTTTATTGTACTGAAGCAGTTATCTGATAGAGATATTTTGGACATCACTAGCTTTCTTAACCACTGAAGGACTATGGAATTTTCTCCTGAATGCTCACAAGTTAAACTTTTGTGTGGTCATCTGTGAAATAGCTTGCCTTCTTTGCAAACAATCCTGCCCCTTTATACTGGCACATTATTTGATAAATTATCGTGTGTTGAGATGTATGCTAATTTTCCCAGAAACTTTAGGTGAAACACTCATGAACGTGTCAGGGATGTCACAAATGTTATTCAGACTGGAGATCATTTGAGTACTACAGAGTAAAGGGAAAACATATGAAAACAATTTTTTTGTAACTGATTTTCATTATCTATACCCAAAACCAAAATGTCAGTAGAGAGAACAATCTCTCTTGATAACAAGATGTGGACAGAAGTGAATGTAAAACATAGTGTCAATCTTTAAAGCAATGTTGAAACTTAAAATGAATTTCAAAGTTTTACAAAAAACACTACTAAGGAATAAGGATATCCTTCATGAAATGTATGCCTGTAAATATATCCTTCTTACAAAACTTCATTTACAGCCGAGCTACCCAAAAGTATCTACATCTCGGTAACATCTGGTATATGCGATTGTTTTTCATTTTGATCTGTAAATTTATTTTTGCTTGGATGGATTTAAAAACCTTGATTTAAGGACTAAAATCAGCATACTGTTTATGAAAACCTGCTTACCAGTTTTGCTGAAAATACAAGTAACAGGTAACTGGTATTTAGATTAAAGTTTTTCCAGACTATGATATGCTGCAGATTAAGGTCACTTTGATAACTCTGATACCTGAAGTTGGTAACTTTACCTAGAAGGAAGGAGTGGGGATTTGTTTTTGTTTAATCCTCTAACAGGGCATAGTCTTGTGTCCCCGCATTAGCTTCCATAGTCTAGCAAGTGGCTGACTCCACTGAAAAGTTACCATATAACAACAACCTGGAGGCAACACTTGTTTTTAACTAGAAGCAAGCCAAAGCAGAACTTTATGAAACTCTCTGTATCAGCCATGTGGACCATGACTACAGGTAGTAGGAGTGCAAGCTCTTACTACAAAAGGTTTAGAAAAAGACTAATGAAAAGGGCTGGGAGTGGATTTTAAAGGACAGTAAGGCCTCATGAAAATAAGCGTTTAAGCTTCAGAGAGGAAGATGGTTGGGTGATTTGACTTGCACTGAGGAGAACTGCTTTGTTTTGTTATGTAATTTAGATGATGGGAAGGGGATATATTAATGCAAGTGGGTCCATATACATTTTGCGGAGCTAAATTAGAGAAACTGAGATGAGAGATGTATAACTGAATAGGAGAAACTGAACCCATTATAAATGTCCTTTGCAAAGCAAAGTTCACATGTAGGAGAATACATGTTGTACCCCTGTTAAGCATATATCCATGAGGATACCATTGTGAACTTCTTGTCTCATTCATGACTTGTCATCCACATGGAATTACATGTTTGAAATTTAGTCTCAAACTTAAACCATGCTTTGGATTAAAATGAACCCTGTTAAATTAATTTTGAATTAAATTAAAAAATACTGGTTCATAAGATTATTTTAACTCACCCCTGTGTCCTTCTTGTAGCATGTGAGACAATGAAGAATAACAATTCACAACCCCCGCCCCCCCAAAAAAATTAAAGGTAGTTTCAAGGCAAATTAGCATGACCTAGACATTCTGTAATGTGAAGGTTAACAATATGGAGCAGTCCTATGGATTTGCATCCACTTGTTTTGTTGTAATACAGGAAACCCTCACTATTCGCAAGTTCTGCATTTGCAGTTTCAAATATTTGCAAATGCCAAATCCACATCTTAAATATATTTAAAGGAGGTCCTTTCTGTGCTTGCCACCACCAGGCTCCCACCAGCACTGCTGGACTCCCGCCATCACAAGTGCAGATAGCATTCATAAATGTAGTGCCTTATTCATGGGGGATACAAGAACATATCCCCCATGAATGGCAAGGGTCTCCTGTATTAATGCAATCTGGCAACACAATTGGTGTGTTTGTACAATATGATTGTTTCTCCCTGCAGTTTCTGAATGTTTGATACCAAGACAGGAAAGAAATGGCAGTGCCTCTGAGGAGGTCAATGTAGACATCAAAGAAACAAGAAGCTAAAAAAATGTGGCTATAGAAGCATAGAAATTCAGAGCTGGAAGGAACCCCAAAAGGTCAAGTAGTTCATCCCCCTGACTGAGGCAGGATCATCTCTATTCAAACCACCCTATAAATTCCCTAATCCTTACTCTACACAGGACTATTTGTAACTCTAACACAACACAAACCTAATACCCTAACCTGCCATAGATAAAGCAGGAGTACCAGGGCAGCCAACATCTTGCTTCTATGAAATGCTGTCAATATAGGCTTAAGAGATCCTGGGTAGAGGGTCATGCCCACCTCTACAGAGGAAGGAAAAAACCACCACAATCCCTACCAAACTGATCAAGGGATAAAATTTCTTCTTGACCTCAAATATGGCAATCAGTCTGATCCTGAGCAGAGGTGTTCATAAACATGTTTCTGACAGGCTCAAATCATGGTGGGGTTGTGTGTCCAACATGACTGTCCACTCTCCCCAATCCTTTGTGTTTGTGTGATGGAACCACTATCTCAGTGGCTGAGGTGGGATCCTGGGATCCATGGAATGCCAATCCCCAGGAGTAACTGGGAAGAAACAAGGTTCCTGGCCTACATGGATGACCTCAATAACCTATGCAGGAAAAGTGACTGATTGAAAGGGTATTACAACACACCCAGGCAAACAAAGCAGTGACAGGGGCCAAGATCAATGTGAGTAAAAGCACCTGCCTGGAACAGGGTGAATTCAGGGACATGTCATCCTTGGGACAATCTCTATTCCCCATGAGAGTGTGAAGCTTGTCAGCATGGATTTTGACCTAGACCTTACCAGACATAAAACACTGGAAAATACTCAGGCTAAAGTCAGAGTCTGGGACTGTGGTGTATGCATTGCCTATCAATGAGTGAGCATGTGGCACTCATGATGGTGCTGTTGCTGCCAGTACTTTTGTATACCATACAAGTCATCTACCTCCTTTGAAAAGGTCATCCACAGAATCCAAAGGGACATGTGCTTTTTCTTCTTGAGCTCAAAATGGGAGAAGCTGTCAAGGAGCACTGTGTGCAAAGCAAAATGGTCTGGGGCAGAGGAATGCCAGACTCCCTGCTGTTGATCTGGGCCAAGTGCATGAGTCAAATCTGAAAACTGGAAATAGGGACAGAACCCAAAACATCCTACTTTGTAAAGTACTTTGCAAGACACCTGCTGCAGCAATAGCAGGTCTATATAATGGCCAACTTGAGTCTATGGATCATGGAATCCCCATAGTTTTTGAAGATCCGAAAACATTTCTGGAGAAAATACAATATGCACAACAAGGCCCTAGGGACCCTGATGAATCACTGTAAGATTCAGGAGGTGGGAAGGAGAAGAGACATTGTGTCACTTGTGGACCTACTACTTAGGGACAGCTGACAAGTTGTGTGGGACTGAATCTTTCACAAGGACCTGCAGAAGGAGCAGAGAGACTTGAAGTGGCAGGTAGCCTCCACAATGGAAGGTCGAACCAATCAACCATTGCCTTTGGTACTACCCATATGTTAAGGGTAGTACCAAAGGGGTAGTACCAAAGGGGTGTGGAAAAGACCAATTTTCTTGGATCCTGGTTTTCTCTGATTAAAAAAAAAATCTCCAATTTTTAGATTAAAATAAATAACCCAAAATCCACATCCCTGCCCCCTCCAATTAAAATGAAACCCCAGTAATATATAGATATAGATATAGATATATAGATTAAAGTATTTCCAGACTATGACATGCTACAGATTAAGGTCACTTTGGTAACTAAAGTTGGTAACTTTACCCAGAAGGAATGAGTGGGGTTTGTTTGTTTGTTTTTTTAAATCCTCTGATATGGCACATTCACGTGTCCCTCCACTGGGTTCTATACCCTATATATATACACACCCACAGATGCATATATATTAGTGGGATTTCATTTTAGTTAGGGGGGAAATATGGATTTTGGGTTACTTGTTTTAATCTAAAAATTGGTGATTTTATTTTTATCAGCGAAAAATCTGAATCCCTGGTAATCTTAGTCCTCATGATGATGACAGGGGTAAAAATCCTAAACAGACTTTGGTCAAGTGACCAAGCAGCAGGAGACCCCAACAACTTGATTTTACCAGTTCATGCCCTGCTTCAGAAAAGCCCTGTGAAAGACTAGGAACCTGTTCATGTACAGGCATACAAAACTTTCATAAAGGACTATGTCCTTGACTGAGCAGCCATTGATTTCTATGGGAATTTCAAACTGTGTCAGTTGAGCCTGGAAACTGAAGCAGTTGCAAATGTGCTCCGTGTCAGTTGCACAAAAATGTGTGTTTTTGACTCCCCCCAGCCACACCAAAATGGAGCAGAATGGCCTGACCAATTGGACACATTAACCAGGTAAGCTGCGGAGAGTGAGGGAAGGGGTGAGGAAACGGCGAGCTGTTGGGGATTCAGAAGGGTTTTGTTTTTTTCCACCCTCCCATTCCCATGTATCCAAGCCAGGTGGGAGCTGTGTGAACGGGCCAGGCAAACAGATGTACTCTTCAGGGGCACACCAGATTTTGCCCGGGACTTCACCCAGGAGGTTGCACGGGAGGGGCCTGAATTCCAAGTGTCAGTAGCTTCAGACACAGACTTCAGGTGAGAGAATGAGGACGGGGTTCACTATAGGGGTGGCAACATGGAGCACAGCTAGGGATCCTGCCCTGCTGCTGCCTCTGCCCTGGAGCTCCTGTGAGTCTTCCACCTAGACAGGGCCCTTGGCTGGGTCAGCAGTGCCCTGCCCCCCAGCCAGTGTGAAGGCCCTCACCTGTCTCACATGTGCCTGAATTGTTGCTTTGGAGGAGCAGGTGAGGAAACTCCAGGCTGAGGTGATCTGGCTGTGGGGAATCAGGGCTGGAGAGAATGAGATCGACAGGTACTTTCAGTCTCTGAAGGACCAGACAACTAGTACAGAGACACCACAAGAGGGTCCCAAGGCAGCAGAATGGAAGATGATCACCTCCAGAGCCAGGCAGCTTACAGCTGTAACTGCTTCCCCAACATAACTGGGGAACAGATACAAAGCTCCGGCAGCACAGAAAAATGATGCAGCAGAGGAAGTCACAGGGGAAGATACATCTACAACAACCATGCAGGCTGAGTGACAACCAGGTAGCCAAAAAAAAAGAGATGCTGGGTCATTGTTTGGGTGACTCCCTCCTGAGAGGCACAGAGAGGCCTATTTGTCAACCAGATCCCACGGTAGGGAAGGTTTGCTGCCAGCCCAGTGCCAGGATCTGAGACATTACTGCAAGGATTCCTGGCCTAATCTGGCCCTCCAATTACTAACCCAATGTTCCTTGTCCACATAGGCACAAATGTTGCATCCAGAAGTAGTCTCGACCACATTCTAAGTGACTACAAGGCCGTGGGGGCCAGGCTTAAGAAGTTGGGGGTACAGGTGGTCTTCTCATCAATCTTCCCAGTCAGCTGTCACCACCACCACCAAGATGCCTGCATCTAGGGGATAGTGACCATCAATTGATTGAATTAGCTATCCAGCAAAGGGTGGGAAAGTATTCAGCAAGGCAAAAGTGCTATATGTCAGAAAGGCTGACTTCAGTGTGCTTAGGAGATTAGTTAGTAGGGCATTAATTCTCAAGACCATTGACAAGATGGGCATCCAGGAATGGTGGTCGTTCCTTAAGGAAGCAATCTTTTGGCCACAGAAAGAGGAAATCCCACTGCATAGAAAAGGGGGCAAAGGGGCTAAGAAACCCTCCTGGCTAAACAGGGAAATCTAGGAAAGTCTAAGGGCAAAAAAAGGGGCATACAGGAAGCAGGGGCTAGCTACCAAGGAGGAGTATACCTCTTTGGTTTGCACTTGCAGGGAATCACTTAGGAAGGCAAAGCAGCATTAGAATTCAGGCTGGTGACAAAAATTAAGGACAACAAAAAGTCCTTCTTCAGGTATACAGAGAGCAAAAAGAAGGTGCAGAGCAGCATAGGATCCCTACAGGATAGAGTAGGGCAGTTGGTGACAGGTAAGAGGGACAAAGCAGAGATCTTCAATGAGTTCTTTGCCTCTATTCTTGAACTTGGATCTAGGCAAATCTCTCAAATGCATTACTGACAGAAGAAGGAGAAACACTAGCCTACCAACTGTTAATGCCAACCTGGTAAAGAGACACTTGGAGAGGCTAGATGTGTTTAAAATCATCAGGACTGGATGAATTGAAAGAATTAGCCAGTGTCATAGCAGAGCCACTGGCATGAATGTTTGTGCACTTTTGGTGCCCAGGTTAGGTCCCAGAGGACTGGAAAAGGGCCAATGTGGCCTCTATTTTCAAGAAAAGGAGGAAGGAGGATCTGGGTTACTATTGACTGGTCAATCTCACCTCTCTCCATGGGAAAACCCTTGAAAAAATTATCAAGGATCACATTTGTAGGAGCCTAGCAGGTAATATTATACTGAAGGGCAACCAGCACGGGTTCATAGCAGGTTGATCCTGCCTGACTAACCTTGTTTCTTTCTATGACCAGGTCACTAAGACCTTAGATGCAGGAGTCAAGGTAGATACCATCTACCTAGACTTTAAGAAGGCCTTCGACAGGGTACCCCAATGCAATTCTTATGAACACATTGAACTGCTGTGCCATAGATGATTACACAGTCATGTTGGTGGCAAATTAGCTTAAAGGTCATACCCAGAGAGTGGTGGTGGATGGGTTGGTATCAAGCTGGAAAGATGTGGGTGGTGGAGTCCCCCAAAGGCTTGGTCCTTGGGCCAGTGCTGTTCAATATCTTCATCAGCAACCTGGATGTGGGCATGGGAAGCATTCTGTCCAAACTCACAGATGACGCCAAACTATGGGGCAAAGCAAACACACTGATGGGAAGAAACCAAATCCAGGCAGACCTGGACAGCTTAGAGAAGTAGGCAGTGAACAATAGGATGCAGTTCAACAAGGACAAGTACAAGGTACTGCACCAAGGGAGAGGGAATCACCAGCACAGCTGTAGGCTGTGGGATGACCTTCTCAGGAGCACAGTGGCAGAAAGAGATCTCAGAGTTGTTGCCAACTCCAAAATGAATACGAGTCATCAATGTGACTGTAATTAGCAGAGCTAAATGCACTTTGGCCTGCATTAGTAGGTGCATCTCAAAAAGGTCCAGGGAGGTGATGCTTCCCCTCTATGCAGCACTATTCAGACCACAGCAAGATTATTGCATTCAATTCTGGCACTGCATTTCAGGAAGGATTTGGACAACCCTGAGAGGGTCCTTCTCTGGACCCTCTAACTTGTATGGTAGGAAAGGCCTTATGAGGAAGGCTGAGGGAACTGGACCTTTTTAGCCTCTGCAAGGGAAGGCTGAAGGGAGATCTTGTGGTGGTATACAAATTCACCAGGGGTTGTGGGAAGTAGGATATGCTCTGTTTACCAAAGTACCCTTTGGAATAACCAGAAACAATGGCCACAAGCTGATAGAGTAAATTTAGGTTGGACATCAGAGAGAACTTCTTCATGGTTAGGGTTGCCAGCATCTGGAATGGGCTTCCAAGGGAGGTGGTGCTCTCCCCTACCTTTGAGGACTTCAAGAGGAGACCGGACAAGCACCTGGCTGGGGTCACATGACCCCAGCACTTTTTCCTGCCACTAGCAGGAGGTTGGACTTGATGATCCTTTGAGGTCCTGTTCAACCCTAGTGTATATGAATCTATGTCAATATGGGACTGAGTGAGATGCAGAGGTACTACAGAAAATCCACAGAAAATACTGGGGAAGAGATGGCAGAGAACATATGGAAAAGAAAAGACTGTCACAGAGTGTGCAGGGGTGGGGCAGCTGGTGACAGCAACAGTGAAGATGATGGAGATGACCATGACAATGATGAAAATGAACATTAATGGCTATCAGTGAAAGGACTGGAGAATCAGGAAAGGGAGTTGGAGTTGGGGTGGGGGGGTTAGATGAGAAAGAGATGCAAATGTGGTCTTTTGTGTGATTATGATGGCTAAAGGTGCAGATGCTGGACACAGTGACACATGAACATATAGGATCACAGAGCTCAGGTGTGTGAGTACACAGTTATTGTAACTGGAAAGGGATGGTATAAGAGTAAAGGTGTATTTTGGACTGTTAAGTGAACCATAGCAGTCATGAGCAAGGATCCTGGTTCTCTCTGATAATAACAAAATAATCCACAGTTTTCAGATTAAAGAAACCAACCCAAAATGCATATTTTTCCATGATTAAAATGAAAGACCACTAATATATATATATTTATCTATCTATTACTGGTATTTCATTTTAATCATGGAAAAATGTGTTTTTTAAAATCAGAAAAGCAGGATTCCTGGTCATAAGACAGGTTTGTAGATGTGTAGATAGATAGGAGAGAAATGATGTTTAGCAACAAAAAATATAATTGAGACTGCTTTTTGTCCCAACTCATGACAAATGTTATTCTGAAATTGCAATTTTTATTTTGTGGGATACATAAACCATTTTCCAACCATCTCTATAATGAAATTTTGAAAGTCTGGTTCTTAAGGCCATTACAAGCACAATCAAAACCCAATGTCATAATCAACATATTGAAATGCAAATCAGTAGACTGAAGACATGTCATAAAAGTTTGTAAAATAGCATATTTAAATGAAATAATATTATCAGGTGTTGATTTAAATAACTTGTACTCTAAGTTCCAACAGTAAAAAATCAGTGCAGGAAATGCTCATTAGATTCCACCATTCAATCCTTTACCAACACTTGGCATTTGTTGTGCACTGTAGAGGAAGTAATTCTAGAATGAGTTTGTATTAAGAAATATTTTTTTGTTGTCGTAGAAGTACTTATAGAAGCAAATCAAGGTCACCTAGGAAGCTCTTCTGCTTCCTAAATGAGCAAAAAACCTACAACTGTGCAATAAATGGAGCTAAAGAATGAATAAGAAAGAATTGAAATAATGCATATTAATTAAATATTCTTCCAGGAAGCCCAGAAGTAAAGAAGGATTCAGGGGTAGAATAGTAAGTTTAGAGGACCAGAAAAAAATGCTACAGATGACAAGTAGAGTGTATGTCCAACAGTGATTATTAAAAAATGAAGACTGTCATATTTCACAGAGATTCAGGAGTACACAAAATTTAGGAGTAGTTCTGCAATATATTGCTATGGACCCTGTTCCCCTGCACACTGAGAATGACTCTTTAGGAATATTTATGGTCTTTACAACTTAGTGAATGGGAAAACATTAAAACATTTTTGGATGGGCATAATTGTGAAAATACAGTAGCAGCTAGGTGTGGTAACATCTTGACATTGGAATAAAAATGTCAGTTTTGCCAGAATATAGATATAAACTGTTTTTTTTTCCATAGAAATCACCACCATATTATTGATAAGATAGTAAGATAGAGAAAAAAAAACCTGCTCTTGTCCAAATATGTTAATTTATTAATAAAAGAAACAGCCATTTGAGCTTCCTACAGCAGAAAGAAGCAGAAGAGCTTCCTAGAAGAAATAAGCTTGCTTTCTTGGGCAGAAGCTGTAATGAGTATTCACCTTAATTGTCCAATATTTTTTCTATGGATCTGCCACTGGTTATCAAAGCCCTTAACCTCCATCTCTCAGTCCTATAAAACAGGGACAATAATATTGTTTTCTTTTGTAAAGTGCAGATGAAAAAATGCTATATAGTACTAAGTATTACTCCAGAGAGTATTATTATGTGGCCTAAAAATACAAACTGTTGCAGTTATATTATTTATACTTGTTCTACTACCTAATTAAGTGGTTTATTTTTATTTGCAACTCCATATTTAAAAGGCAGTTGTAATGATATCCCCACTGTTACCATAATTAAACTGTGCTCTTATAACTTGGACTTCTGTATTTTGCAAGATGTTTGAAAGGCAACACATAGCCACACGTACACATATAAACATTGTACAATGATGTACTTTTTGGAAGAAGTGTGTGGGAATTATTTGTTCATTATAGGGCCTGATTCTGACATGCTTACACATGTTGACTTGTACTCCACAATTAGTCCCACAAACTCCCACACACTGCTTTGAAATGTGCTACTGTTTATCAAGGCTAAAGCTATCTAAGTGTCACTTTCTACTATTAGTGAAATGGCTTTTTCTTAAATTCATTCTCTTCTACCACTTCTGGCAAATTAAATTTAGAAATAAACAATGGGTTCCTCACTTCAAAACAGTTGAAAAATGCTGTGTTTTTGTTTTGTATTATAACCTGTTGTGTTTCTGTAGTTAAACTAAAATTAACCAAACAATGAGATTCTGTCAGGTGCTTAAAGTATCTCCAGGGTTTTCTTTAAAGTAAGAACAAAGTGCTCCACTGCTTCATTTCAAACTGGATAATATGAAATCAATTTATAATGGTTCACTGCACTTAACTTTACAAAAAATGCCAACAACTTTGATGTGATTCTTAGATTAGTGCCATTACAATTTGCTTAGACATCCAGAACACACCACAGATATATTTCTCAGCTCCAAATTGTTTTAGGTAGTGGGAAATGAAATAGACCTGAATTTTTGAATACTTCTCTAACTCAGTCAATTAAGGCTGCAAGTTTTACTTGTTTTGTATCTGTACCTTTCCCAAGCAGAAACAGAATTATAAAGAAGCAGGGCTGGAAGGGACCCCCCAGAGATCATCGGTCCAACCCCCCTCCTGAAGCAGGATATACCTACTCAAACACCCTATACAAACCATAGTTTAAACTCTACATAACCCTACAAACAACCCTGTCACAACACAGACCTTGCACACCTGCTACAGGTAAAGCAGGGGAGGAACCATAGTAGCCAATGTCTTGCTTCTATGAAAAGTTGTTGATATATGATCACAAGATCTTGAATAGAAGGCCATGCCCTCCTCTACAGAGTAAGGCAAAACCCCTCACAGACCATACCAATCTGATAATGGTATAAAATGTCTTCCTGACCCAAATAATGGTGATTGGCCTAATCCTGAGCAGAGGGGCAAGACCCTTAACTAGGAACCTCTAACTTTGGTCCCAGCAGGAGCATTGGCACATCCCAGTCAAAGTCCCTAGTCTTGGCTGTAGCTAACACCCAATACCTCTAAAAAAGGCTTAGAAACACCCTGACACATGTAGCACAAAAGAGGGGTGCAGGAATAGGGCAAGCAGCAATGCCCAGAATCATGGGAGATACTCACAGCAGAATAGGGCATAGCTACACCTAGATCACCCCCAAACTGACTGTCCAACCTCTTTTTGAACACCTCCAGTGATGGTGAGTCCACAGCTTCCCTAGGCAGTCTATTCCACTGTCTTACTGCTCTAACAGTGAAGAAGTTGTTGTTCCCCCTCCCCGCAGGATTTCCAAGCTAAACTGACTATGTTGCCACTTCAGGCCATTGGTCCTCATCCTCCTCGCTGCAGCAAGAGAGAAAAGATGTTTCCCCCCTTTTTTATGGCAGCCCTTCAAGTATTGGAAGATGGCTTCTGTAAATCATGTAGTATTATTTTCTTTTTCTAAATGGTAAAAACATCTGTTAAAACAATACATAGTTTAATAAGCACAATCACATTTATTTCATTTTTTTACCATTACTTACTTGAGACTCAATCTGCCCCAGATATAAATTTCACTTTGACTTCAGTAACAAAGCAAACAGGCCCTAGATCTTGTACTGCAGTTCCCTTTAATGTACATGGTTTTTTTTTCATTTCTACTCCACAAAGGGTACTTTAATTGTGTGGGAAAGAGTTGTCTTTGGGTGGCATTGAGTAAATGGTCAGTTGAAAATAGTAATGTGAAGGCAGGGATAGGCAATGTTTTTTGGCCGCAGTGCTAAAAAACACCTCAATGCCTACCTTGGAAGGTGCTGGAGTGCTGGCATGCCAGAAAAACAAAATGAGGGCAGGTGGTACATGGCAGGATGCCCTGCTTGTGACCCTTGCCCCCCACCCAATGTCCCTGCTGCCCAGCCAAAACCCCTGGCCCCCAGCCCTGCTGCCCTGTGACCCCCAACAAGGCCTCTGCCTAGAGCCCTGCTGCCCCTTGATGCCCCACCCAAATCCCATGCAACCCCAGCCTTGCTGCCCCTTCCCCCAGCCCTGCTGCCCTGTGCCCCCAACCCAAAGCCCATGCCCCCAAGCCCTGTTGCCTTGTGTCCCCAACCCAAAGCCCCTGCTCCCCAGCCCAGGTTCTGCAGCTGTCAGAAGCTACCCCAACTCTGGGTATCTGGTGGGCCCTGGGCTGCTCCCAACAGGGCTTGCAGCATCTCAGCTTCGTGCTGGGAGCAACCTAGGCTCCTGACTGGCAGCAGCTACCCAGAGCCAGGGCTGGCTGCAGCCGGGATGTTCCAAACAGCTGTGCCAGGGTCTGAAGCCCAGGTGTTAGCTCCGTACTGGCACTTGCACATGCGCCTCAGAGCAGGCAATGAGGAAGAGCCTGAGGCAGCCTCTCCCCCACTCCCAGTACAGAGCTGGAGACTGGGCTCTGGAGCCCGGTGCAGTTGTTTGTAGGCAGCCTGGGCTCTGGGCAGCTGCATCAAATAGAGGACAGGCTTCAAACAGCTCCACATCTCTGGCATCAGCTCCATGCTGGTGGCATGAGCACCTCGGGGCAGGCTGTGCTACCCTGATGTCTGCCCCCTGGTGTGCATGTAGTTGTCACCACCAGCATGAAGCTGATGCCAGAGCTATGGGGCCCAGAACAACAGTTTACAGCCTGCCCTTTGCTTACTGCAGCTGCCCAGAGCCCAGGCTGGCTACAAACAGCTGTGCCGGGGTCTGCAGCCCAGTCACCAGCTCTGTGCCGGGAGCGGGAGAGAGGCTGGGGTTGCACTGCTTCAGGCCCCTCCCCCGCCACCTGTTCCAACATTCAGCTGCACATGCCAGTACAGAGCTGCTGGAGCTCTGGAGCCCAGCACAGCTGCTTGGACCCTCCCAGCTGCATCCAGCCCTGGCTCTGGGTAGTGGCTGCCAGCCAGGAGCCTGGGCTGCTTGCAGCAAGCAGCTGAGATGCTGCAAGCCCTTCTTGGAGCAGCCCAGGTTCTGTCACTGGCAGCAGCTACCCAGAACTGGGGTTGGCCATGGTATGCCAAGCAAAATGGCCTTGCGTGCCATGCTTGGCACAAGTGCCAGGGGTTGCTGACCCTCTACTAAGGGCTACTTTTTTATCTAAAAATAGTATAAATAAGTAACATGTAGTGTGGATTTTAGGTCCTATTTGCACTTATGACAGATCCTTTTAAGCATGTTAGAAGGCTGTCTACATTAAATTACACTCTAATTAATTACACTTGAAAGGACAGAATCCCACTTAAGTCCTCAAAACCTTAATCAGAGTAAAAACACAACTAATGGTTGTGTGACTTCACATACATCTCTGTGCTTAGCATTTTTGTTATCTGCCTGTAGATAATCTCCTGCTGAAGGTTTAGATATTGGGGAGGTACATAAGCCTGTTCATTAAAGGAATGGGAAACCCATGCATCTCCCTAGGCCAGAACAGAATTGCTTTTGTAAGGTGAGAATTATATTTTGGGGGGGCAAGTGGTTGTATCATCTTAAAAATCTATAGATGAGGTAGGATGTAGTCCTTAATCACCACCATACATACATATTCACATACACATTTATATTGTGTATATAACATTTGAAAAAAAAATAATTTTCCATATAAAAAAAAAACTTCTACATGCAAATTCTTCTTGGTTTGCTCAATGCTTTCCTCAGAAAATTAAATTAAATTCTGCTTGACTCAAGTTACATATGCACTATAAGAACCTGACAGTAACGGTAAATTCTAACTGTAGTGATTTCAAAACACCAAAGGCCAATGATAGCTAGCTCCTAAACAGTTGTAAAAGGAAATAGAATGGAGTCTTCTTGTACACACTAGCCATTCCCTTTGTACATATTTCTTGTTATTCAATAAATAATCTAATCCAGGTTATGAGATTTTTGTTACTATTCACCCTGCAAGGGGGAGTGCTGTGCTACATGTTACAATGAAGTGCATTAAGAAAACTAAAAAAATGGTAGGGCAGAAGTATTTCTGAATATGATCATTGCAACATAAATATAAACATGAACTTATAAGGTTTTCACTTATATGAATTATCAAATACTAAAAAGAGTAATACTTAATCCAAAAAGAGGATCAAAAATAGAGTGCAGTCTGCCATGCCTCAATTAACTACAAACATGAAACCACCTACTCAATGAACTTTAAAAGCCTACAATCTCTTTCATCTCCCTGGATAATAGAAAAATCAAAGACAGTGGTGGTGTTGTGTTGTAAGCTAGAAATTCAACTACATAAAGTAGAGTTGTAAATTTCTTTTTAGCAGTGCACTACCCTCAGTGTAGTCAATAATAGTTTATAGAAAATTGCTCAGTTTTTCTTCAACTACTGCTTCAAAAGCAATTTCATCCAGAAGTTATATATTTTGGTTGACATTAAATACCCCCTGTAGTAAATCTGCATTAAATCATTATATGCTAAAGGATTAATATTTTTGATATTTTACTAAGCAGGTATGACTGGAAATTACCCAGGAGCTTTAAAATGTCCAGTTGATAAATAATAAGTGAGCTACTCCCAACTCATCTGATTTTTCTAGACTTGCTTATATTAAAGAAAAGCAATGCATAAGATAACAGGTGAACAAACACAATGCTAAATACATCCCTCACCACCCCATAGAAAGGTCACTAATATTAAGAATTTACTAATCCTTTTTCTTTAACCAGATCTACCAACATCTGTTCCAAAACAAAACTGTTCACTTTGTTGTTCCTAAAATACCGTACTGTTTTTTTCCTATAAAGAAAGAACTTTTGGTCATATCTTCTGTGTCTTCTCTTATTTTATATGTCTGTTCCTTTCTATACTTTCTATCCTTTCTATGTCTGTTTCCATTTTCTATACCTCTTGCTCCTCAGACATTCAATTCTCATTGATAGAGCAAAGAATAAGAAATTCAGATCCCACTTCTGGATAAATGTATTTTGAACTCATGCCATGCACAGAAACCTGTGTGTTACCAGATTTATAAGCTTAATAAGCCTAAGGACAATGAGTGAAGACAGAAGTATAATAAGCCTAAAGTACATAAGGAACATCAATAGATGGCAGACATGTTCAAGGAAAAGAAGATAAAAATATCTAGCTTAGCAAAAATGAGGATTAAAGATCCTGAAAAGCAGAAAATGCTAACATAGATAAGCCAAATCAGCTAGGAATGAGACTGAGCACTTGGACCAGCTAGAAACTGCTTAAGAAGCAGCAATGAAAAACTCAAGTGCCTAAAGAGAATGGATCAATGGCTGAGAGTAGTCAAGAGATCAGAGTCCTGCAGGACTTTGGGGAATGGAGCAGCAACTGAAGAAAGAAAATGAAAGAGCTTATATAGCTAAAAAGACAACGTCAAAGACTTACTGCACTTCTACAAAATCAGAGGAAACAGTAATATTGGTTAGATTCATATATCATGTTTTAATAATGATTTTCATTTATTACCTTTTTTAATGAAAAACATAGAATTACAGGAACTTAAGTTACTTGTTGAATTACTTCTACAATATTCATAGTATGTACTATGTTCTTGGCCTCACTGCTACACTTGGGCAATTTCAACATGCACAGACTGTAAAGCTGCCTTAGATGGACATCTGGTAATCTCCCCTTGAAGTAAAACACATCTGGTAGAAAGCCTGTTGGGCCATTTTTATTCCTCCCATCTGGTATAGTTGCTTGGAAGGGCACATAGCTAAAAGGTATTATGCTGATGATCCTGGTCAGCATACTAGTGCCTTTGGAGGTATTAAAATCCATTATAATTTATAATAGCACTGGGGTTGCTCTAAACTTTGTCAAAGGTAACCCAGCCTAAAGATGGATAGCACTGAATCCAGGGTGACTGTAAATATAAAGTTCTGGCAGAGCTAGGATCTTAGGGCATTTATGCATGCATCTTCGTCTATTCCAATGCACTGGAAATCCAGCACATCAGAGCAGACTTGATTAATCATGTCTATGGAACATGTGAGCTGATACACTTGGTGCTACATCACATACATTTATATAAATGACTAAATAAGCGTCAGTGCTCAGAAAATAGTAGCAGTGTGCTTTTGAACTAACACACCTTTGAAGTCTTTTAATTCAAAAGCATGTCACCACCATTTTATCAGTGCTGATGTGTATTTTGCCATTTATACAAATGCATGCACCACAGCGCTGGGGGCTTCTAAAGGCACCCAGCACTTCAGCACAGACATATTTACAAATGCTCTTAGTTATCATAATATAACAGTTAAGGATGATATTGATAAATCTATAAGAAGTCAGATAGGTGAGGGTCTTATTGTATATGTACAAGCATATTGAAAATGGTAGCCTCAGTCACAAAGAGCCTACAATTTTAAATAGAATGTGACAAACAAATAGAATAAATATAGTGGGAGTGGAGGGGAGCAGGATGTTAGTTTAACCAAAAGAATAGAAATATCAGTAATGACTCCATAGTGAAGATATGCCAAAGTTAAATGTTAAAATAAGTCTAAAATTTCACTATTTTAGACTGTGGTGACTGAATTTAGACTGAAATTATTTTTTTTTTAGGTCGACTGAATTTTCTACATAACATTTCTAAAGAATGCATCATTTGTGTGTGTACACACACGTTTATATGCACACTTTTAACCTTAGTGTATGTATATCTACATGTATTCCAGAAGAAAAAATATGTTCTTTTGTCATTTGTCACATGGTTGTGTCCACCAAAACAGCCTGACCTACAAATGCATAAATTTTCCCGCATTCTTAAGCACACACACATAGACACATATATGTAGCGACTATATTTTAAGCATACGATAGTTCTGAACTTTGAAAATTATAGTAACAATCATTTACAAAACTCATTTGAAGAGCCAGTTTCACAATGCTTAAAATAGTTATGAGCCAAACAAACTGGAGAAAGATTTTATACAGAAAAATGTGAACTGTAGATAGTATAAGAACATGTTATTAAAAACCCCCACACATGAAAGACTACATTATTTAAAGAAAAGAAAAAAAAAAAAAGAAAGAAAAAAAGAAAAGAATGGCCTGGCTTCAAAGGATAATGAAAACAGTTATATGGGAAATAGAAACTTTGCAACAGAAAGCTCATCAGTCTACCAGGCAACCTTACAAACATAACTAGATTCGATGGTCGGAAGTGGAAGATAGGCAAATTAGTACTAGAAATAAAGCATTTTGTATCAGGGAATATGTGTAATTAACCATTGAAATAACTTAGCTTAAAGTATGTTGTATTCTTTATCACTGCAAAATTTAAATCAAATTGGATTTTTTTTTGTTTTTAAAAGATATATTCCAATTAAATCCCAGTAATTGGACTTGAAACAAGAATTTATTCAAGAAGTAGTTAACATTCTGTGTAAACAGGTCAGGCCAGATGATCAGTACACACACATGCACATAACCAGTACTTGTGGGGCCTGGGGTAGTGCAGATGCTAAGGCACATGGTTGGCAGTGATTTACTGTAATATGCTAAGGGTCTCTGCGAGGGGGAATAGACAAGGGCTGGATTCCCAGTCCCTGTTCACTTCCCAGAGCAGCCAGATCCATGTGGTGTGAAGCTGCTCTGTGGGACAGGTGTGGGCTAGATTCCAGCTCCCCAGAGTAGCCAACTGCATGCTGGGAGCCAGGATAGGGGGCATAGGGCTCCCTAGTCCTGGTACTTATTGGTCCCAGCTCCTGGGGGGAAGCCTAGGAGCTAAGGAGTTCCAGGACTGGGAACAGAGAGCTGCCTATTCTCTTTGGCCTCCTCCTGCCTAGGTTGACCAGAAGCAAATTAGCTCTCAGTCAGCATCTCTGTGTGATTACAGAACAATATCTACTGCACATTTTAACTTATTATCTGTTTTTACAGGTAGTAGCTAACTGCTCAGTAAACTAATTTGCTGTGAGCTAATGTGAGCATGTATAGACAGTGATGTTTATTGCACACTAGACTAATCTACTATAACAAGGTGGAGTTAATTTACACTTAGTCACCTAAGTCCACTTAGTACTTAACTTACTGAAGCATTTTTTAATATATCATTACAACTAGAATCACAATAGGATTTAGGAATCTATGTCTTGCATAACTGTCATTTTGATATTTAAGTCCAACACTGAGGCCTTGCCTACATAAGCTGAGGTGGGATTGTATGGCTCACTGTCTGCTCTCTTTTAACTCCCTGTATAAACTCACAGTTTCTATTCCACCTAATAGTTGTCTAAGTCAATTATACTCCATGGCATTTAGATGCATAACCAGCATTAGGTATAATGCAATCTAGAATGGGTAAATAATGAAATGATACTGAACTTGATGGCAAAATGATGATGAGATGATATGATTATTTTGTTCACTAAAATCAGAGGGTGGAAGCATTCAAATTTCAAAGGATAATAAAGCCTAAAAAATGACAAAGGGGTAAGAGAGAGATAAGAGTTTGCAGAGAGAAAAAGACTAGCACTTTTCATGATGGTGAAACAAGAAGAAAGAAAGATCAATCTCTAAACAATTATTGGCATACACCATATTTATGTGATTCCAAGGCAATTTTTTTCTCCCCCCTTGATTTAATATGGCTGTGGTGGGCAGAAGCTGGGGAGTAGGGCTAGGAGCAAATGTGGGTAGAGGTGAATGGCCTGATGACCCTCTGTTGCCCTGGGGGGTCAGGCCAAGTCTCAGGATCTCAATATTGCACTATTACACAGGAGGGTGTAACACAATTGCACATGTACAAACACACCAATCAATTAGGTGCATACACACACACTACCAACTCAGGCACATACACATCCAAAACAGCCTAGGCACATGCATATCTATCACCAATTCAAGCAAATACACTATAAACCCCAAAAGTTAGACATAGATCACTAATTCATATATTATACACACAATGACATACACATACACATTCAAAAAAGCTAATTTAGGTTCATGCACACATATCACCAGTTTAAGCCCATATACACTACACACACCAAATACAGATAGAATCCGTTACCAGTTACCAACACCTGCACATCCAGGCATTTGTGGATTACTAATTCATACACCACACACACACAATGTTATCTAACTATCTATCTGTGTGTACTCACTAATTTACATACATGCCACCCACCTACACATACACACAGGTGAGTTCCTAAATTGAGTGTTGTGATATGTACATGAGTATGTGCTTGGTGTACTTGGGATACCTGGGGAAAGGTTAAGGAAAGTATAAGTATAGGGAGTTAAAGTTACCAGGACCAGGATTAGAACCAGTAGACTATAGGGGCCTGGACTGAAGAACTGAGGCTTGGGAGTAACTTTAGGTTAATTGATCTTAATAGATTAAAAGACAATGCCCAAAGCCTGCAGAACATGGAAGCATCCCAGCATAGAAGCTAGGTCTGGAGCCAGAGCTATGGGGGAGCTGAAAAGGTAGATAAGGAGAGGGAAAAACAGGAAAAAAGGAAAAGTGTGGGTGTTAAAGAGAGGCTCTGATGTGGTGAGCCAGAGGATGGCTCTGGGGCAACTAGAGAAGTTTCAGGGAGTGGCAGTTAGTGCTGGAAACTGGAGCAAGGCTCCAACTGCTAGAGAAAACTGCAGGACAGCTAAGAGGAGCTGGGAAGCTATGGAGGGAGGGAAGATTACAGAAGGTGTGGGGGAAGCCTGAAAACAGACAGATAGACAGCAGAAAATCATCAGGCATCAGGGCAGCAGGAAAGCAGAGAAAGACAGTAGAACGCCACAGGAAAAAGGCAGTAGGAGCAGGGGAGGCTGAGAGGTGGCAGAAAAGGGGAGATGGAATTGGGAGGATATCAGGAAACTAGCAGAGAGGGTGGGGACTGGAGCTGAGAGAGAGAGAGAGAATGAGGCTGGAATTTGAGATTAGGAAGGGACTGGGATTCAGTAAAACATGACCCAAATTGGGGGTGCAAATGACAGTGGTTTTATTGGACAGGGGAGATGGTGACACAATGTCAAATTGGTTCCCTTGCACCCACCCACCCACCCACCCACACTGGCAGCAGGGGTTAGAGAGTCTTGGTCCAGGAGGTGAAGTCCACTGAAGTCCAGGAGAGAGAGAGAGAGAGAGAGAGAATTCAAATTATAAGAGGAGGTGTGTAGGTAATATCTACCTATTCAGGCTGGAAAGGGGTCTTTGTCCAGGAGACGTCCAGAAAAGGGTCACCGACAAGGCCTCTGAGTGGATAGGTGGCAGACCTTGTGTGACCCTAGTGACAGGAGGCATGCCCAGGCAAGAGTTAGCCCATGGCATACTGAGTATGTGTGCAGTTTTGGGTGTCTGTAATGGTGAGAGTTACTGGTTTTGCAGGGTCTTTTGTCTTTCAAATGCTGGTCTTGTCTCCGTTCCTGGATGAGGTCCATGGTTCCTGGATGAATCAATGCAAGGTGATGGCCCAGTCACTATAGGCCATTCAGTAGAGGCCTGCTACCATTGTATTTCAATCATTCCCAATTAAAGTCATTCATCTGGAAACCAATTTACATGGGAGGGATACATGACTCATAAAGTTGCGACACAGGGGGATGCCCGGGCAGAGGACACAAGAAGGAGACTTGACATGTAAAATGGAAACTTGAAAATACTTTGGTTCACTTACAAATACAGGGCTAAACCATACAATATCCATATGAAACAATAAAAATCAATACAAAAATGATAATAATATAATATGCAACAGTAAAAATCAATACAAGACTAATAGTAATATAATATAAAACAGTGGATATCCAAAACCAAAAACTTGCGGCCAAAATAAAAATGTTTAAAGCTTATCCTACATCTTAGATTACTTGTACTTATCTATAGCGAATAGAAAGGGAGAGAAATAGTAAGAAATGGTTGGGGAAGGACAGCGAATGCAATAAAAAAATGAAAAACTGGGGGGTTTTGCTACACTTCTGCACAGACTCTTTTACTTCCTGCCACCCAACATCCGACCTTCCACTGCCTCCCCCTCACCTGATCCCCACTGCTGTAACAGGGGGCCTTCCCAGGGTAGTTTAGGGGTAGGCCCACCCACCTGTTTCTGAGATAACCACCTGCCTCTGTCACCTGCAATTCCTTGTTGTTCAATAATTGATGTCTTAATTAGGTGGGAAGCTGCCCATTCCCTGCCTTGATGCCAAGGGACATTATCTGTGGCTCTGAAATGTCCCCTATACCTCATCCCATGCCTTGCAGATGGTATTTATTTGATGTTTGGAGTCCATACCACAACTGGTGCTCCAGGGTCTCACAGGGACTCTCCCTCCCTCCCTGTAGCAACAGGTCATTGTGCTCAACTTTTAGGTCTTTCTTTTGACCCACACTTGACCTCCTTACAGTAGATGATTTACTGGGGTCAGGACTCAACCTAATTTATTGGCTGAGCCCCACATTCAGCCACTGGCCCAAACTATGGCCTCAGGCATCCATGAAGATACATTTCCCCCTTCCCCACATGCGGGATTCCTACTATGCCCACTCCAGGGCCTCTACCCAACACCCCCCTCCCTGGGTCTGCTCATCCTTTGCATACTCAATTACTCACAGTTCTGGCCCTTGTGCTGCCCTTCAGATTTACTCCCAGTTCAGCCTTATTCAACACACCCTTGGGACTGCCCTTCAGACCTACTCCCCATTCAGCCCTACTCAGCTCCCTGCATGCACAGCCCTTCAGAACTAGTTCCTTTCAACCATACTCTGTGTGGGGCCACCTACACCTTGCCCTCTCAGGACCTTCAAAACTATCCTCAACAAGGGGCCTTTGGGTCTTACTCCCCTGCAGGCTCAGGTGGCCGTAGCCATGCCTGGTCCCCCACTCCTCTCTTGGGGTCTTCTACCACCTAGGGTTCAGGTGGCCATAGCTGTGCCTAGCCCTTTTATCCACCGAATCATGGGGTAGGGGTTAAGGCACCCTGACCTGCCTTTCAACTAGCCTGGCATTTCCTAGGGCTCCCATGCTATCAGGAACCACCAAGCTACCCATCTCTGGCTGGGTGCAGTTTTAGGTCATGCCCAGGACCAAGTGCCTCTGCTCTTACCTTCTAAACATTCCTGCTGCAGTTATGCCAGGCAATGTTTCTGCCTGGGCTAGCAGTAAAAAACTGCAGCTTCTTTACACCTGGTGCCCCAAAATGGCTGCCACTGTCAGGCATCTGGTTGCTGCCTGAGTCTACCCTTAAAGTGGCAGGCACTCAAAGGTGCACTGCCAGACCTTCCTACCACCTTCTCCCCCAACACCTGCCCCCTCTTACTACCTCTCCCACCTTGTTTCCCTTACCACTTCCCTTCACTGCCTGCCTCACCACTACCTGCTCACTCAAAGGCTTCCTTCTACCACTGCTTTCCTTGCTACAGCAGCAGGAGGGATGAATTTAGGGTGATCTTCAAATAATTAGATTCTATCCATGGAAACAATAACAGATTCACAAAATTTTCATATATATTATCTAATTATTGGGAGGTTGTTTTTAATTCAGGGTTGTCTTGGATTTGAGTAAATATGATACCAGGAATACTGGTATTATCAGTGAACGTATCACCTAATCTGTTTGTGCAGAAGAGAGCTAAGTAAATGTAGTCACTTACATGGGATGCTACTTTTATAAATAGCAGTACCAAAGCATCAGAAAGAATGCTATGAATAGCGCTCAGTACACATTGGTTACATGTGTATAAATGTTCACCAAGTAGCATTTTTAAACACGTCAAGCAGCCAAATTTTCCTTCACACATTACTGCCCTGAGCAAAACATTTTGTTCAACTTGGAAAACTCTACCATCACAATGAAGGACTTGCAGTGACAAGGCTGAAGTCCATCTTGACCATTTGTAACTGTCCCAGGTGTTTATTATTTCTGATAAGAAAAAAAAATGTTTTATGACTTACAGAAAAGTTTGTCCAAGTGCCATGTTTTTCACACTGCTTGACTTTGACAGTCTGCGGTTTCCTAGATGAACAATAGGAATGTGAGGATAAAGTCAGCTATTACTCACAGTCTGCTGTCAGTTTAAACGTTCACAAACTGTCACATCTTATAAGAGCTGTAGATGCAAATCAGTTTGCCTCTGAAGCAGCTCAAAGGGTTGTACCAGGTGGGATGTTTCCCTTTATAAGTCTGAAATGCTTCTAAAGCAACATAAATCTATTAATAAATACATATTACTTGTACTAATGAGCTCTCTATACCACTTTAAAAATATAATATATTTGTTCTCTTCAGATCTACATAAACCTTAAAGGGGACATTCATTCCTCTTCTTGCTGAACCAAACAACAAAGCATAAATAAATTATAGAACCTTCTTACAGGCTTACATTTATCTAAGTCAATATTATATGTAATTTATCTGTTCCATTTCATTTCCTCAGCACCTGCTTTCCTTCACATTCACTTCAGCACTGGTGCGAAGATGACTTAATAAGTGTCTCACATCTCTGACTTTTATGATTATAATAGACCCTGTAGGCTTCACTGTCCCAAACCAGTGGCCACATAAAACATGTGCCTGTATATTTATGTCTTTTTCAAACCAGAATCTGCCACTCTTACTTAGGCTACACTTCAAGTGTTTCTGCATGCATCGGTAGAGCTATTTGTGGAGCGGGATCTGATCCTGTGTTTGAAGTGGACTGCTCCGTTTCAAGCATAAAAGCAAATTAAAACAAATTACAGGGTGTGGGGATTTTAAACTGAAGACAATATTAGAATAATTAATAATTAAAATTAATAATTTAAGAATATAATTTTTCAGTACTTAACATTATAAACCAACCTTTCACTCTATGGGGATTTAATCCATCAGGCCCAATACTTTTTTAGCAAATGAAAGTTCCATTCTTGGAGGCTGCTTCTCCATATACTATTTCATATATGAATTACTTATATGATAAAAGTCCAGAACAAGAATACTGCCAAAGACAGTTTCTGACCTCAGCATGGTGTTGAAATATGCCATACCAGGACATCTGGTGTTGTCCACTGCTTGTAAAACACATTTTACCCACACATTCCCTGCCTGTACCCTTCAAAAACACTTTATGTTCCCTATTGTTTCAGCAATTCCTATGTGGTTCAGTGGTCACCAATCTTCTCCATTGTTTCTGTGAAATTTAATTGAGTCCTATAATTATTAGCCTGTGTCTTTTAATGGAAAAGCTGTAGTTCTTATTTAATGTGGGTCACACACCGGCTACTACCATAGTGATTCTTCATTCCATTCATGGAAAATGATAGTAGCTTTGATTTTCTAATAGATGGAACTTGACATGAGACCAGAATACTATTTCATGCCCATCTGTTTTTTAAATAATTTAAGTTTTCATTAAAATAGTAAAGTAATAATAAAAAAAAGAGTTCCTAATCCTTATAGTTGGCATGAGGCACTCTGATACCATGGTGATGAGCTTAGTCTGACAAAGAAATGCAGCCAAGAAAACAGTTTAAATGTAAAGAGAATTCATGCAGTGCTGTGCCTGCTAAACAAAACAAATATGTGATTTTTCCTAATAATTAAATGTGTAAATTTTCTTCATTAGATTTTAGCACTTAGGTTAAAATTTTCAATGGAGCTGAAGGGTATTAGGCCCCACACACTCTTTGAATTGTAATGTAGTTAGGTATCCTAAGGCTTTTCTGGTAACTCAGTCTTGATGCCCATAATATGATGGGGACACAATTATAACGGTTTAATTGAAATATTCTTAGACTGAAAAAGATCACACCAATATATATATGTGTGTGTGTGTGTGTGTGTTTATATCATCTAATTCAATTAAAATTGTTTAACTTTGCCAAGCCTTTTTTAAGGGATTTTGAAGACATATGGTACAGTATGTTTGTACCTATTGCACACCATCTGTTGTCTAGGCTCAAATACTTATTCATTTTACTTTTAATTCATAAAGAAAATGAAGAATAGAAGTGACCCATGTACCATAATTTGGCTGAGCTTTAAACAGGTGCAGATTTAAGCATAAAACATATTTGTGACTATAAAGTGGCTCTTAGCTGGTTCCCATGTGCGTATATAGCCATTAGTAACAAATAAATGTACGCCAACTCCTCATGCTCACATCTACTGTGTGGGGGGGAAAAAAAGCCTAGAAAGATAGAGGAGAAAGGTATTCCTTTTTTATAATAAGTATGAATTTTGTTTTATTCTGCTGCCAATTTTATATTCAATAATACTGTTTTCCCATTTGTTTATGATAAATAAATTTCTAGAAGGGAGTGTTAATAAGGTGTGAATATATTATTACAATAACATATGACGCTATAGTTAGGTTTATGTGTTTCATAACTGCTGGTATACTGAGTACATCCATTGATGGGACACTTGTCTGAAATCTGTCCAGGAGTAAAGAACATGAAAACATTACAAGACAATAGAAATGGGATGCAGAAAGACTAATTAATGAAGTGATGAGCAAGAATCCTGGGTTTCTCTGACAAAAATATTGTCCAAATTTTAGATTTTAAAAAGTAACCCAAAACAAACATTTTTCCATAATCTAAATGAAACCCCACTAATATATAAATATATGCATACACATACACACAGGCACGCACGTGTGTGTGTATTCCATTTCTATGTGTGTATTCCACTTCTAAAGTGATGTACAGAAATTAATGGAACTGCAGTGAAAAATTAGAGTAATTTTGGTGAATAAGAAATCTCGATAATGCAAAACGTTTCTGAAATGTATATTTTGTAGTATGTGAATTCTTTGAGACTCAGACATTTCCACTTGTTAAATCCCATTTAGTTAAAAGATCCCCTCACTTTCAGGGAGCTGAAGCTTTGTATCATAGTTTGATTATAAGCTGAAGCTGTAGTTTAAGTGATGGAAAATGACTGGCATGTCTATTACCGTGGAATCCCAATTGAAAGTTCATTACAATAAAGAGTTTTCTAATGCACTTAATGGGTCAAACTCTCCTGTTTCATTTTAATCATGCAAAAATATGGATTTTGGGTTACTTTTTAATTTGAAAATTGGTGGAGTTTTTTTATTTATCAGAGAAAACCAGGATTTCTGGTGAGAAGTTGGGATCTTAGTTTTCTCTAATTAAAAAAAAAAATTCCCAATGTTTGGTTAAAAAAAGGGAACCTCAAATCCACATTTTCTCATGATTAAAATTAAATACCACTATATGTATATCTATATATTTTTGGTGTTTTGCTTAAATAATAGAAATATATGGCTTTGGGGTTACTATTTTTAAACTAAAAATTGGGGACTTTTTTTTTTTTATCAGAGAAAACCAGGATCTCCGGCAGTGAGAGAACAGTGGGCACCTGATTCTACCATAGGCTACAAGCTGGAATCTCTCCTGGCTTGTCTAATGTTTTTATGTAGAGTTAGGTAGTTTGTGTAAAGTTGGGCAGTTTGCATAAGCATTGAACATGCTCAGTGGGTCTGAAGGGCAGAAGGTTCTAGCAGCTGTGAACCTTTGAATTGCTGTGTTGTAATGACCAAGCTTTTAGGCCTGAGCATGCACGAAAATGCCAGTGAATAGCTGTCACCTTTCCTGAAGTGACCAGCAGAAATTCTGGTTTTCTTTGATTTAAAGAAACTAATAAATCAAAGGAAAAATAATTAAATATATAAAAATCCCCAATTAATAAAAATCCCTCCCTCCCCCTACCAATGAATCTGCTGCCAGCTTCCTTGCATCTGGGGGTGGGGCCCTGCACAGGCTGATTTGCCCCAGGCCCCACATGCTGCTAGGATAATCTCTGCCTGGGTCTGATTTTTTAAATGTAGGGTCTGTGGAGCTATCTATGCCTCAATCTTGGAGGTCCTGTCTTGGTTTGTGAGTAACAGGGTCTGGGTCAATGAGGCTGTGCCAAGTCCTAGGGTTTAGGGTTCCTGGTTTAGTGTGTGAGTGTCAGGGTTTGAGGCTGTGCAGATGTGCCTGACTCTTGGGGTTCCCTTGGTCTCAGTGTTTGGGTCTTTATGTAGATCACTGGATTCTTCATAATAGGGTCTTGGACATGTGGGGATAGCCTGGGATCTCAGTGCCTGGGCGCCTTAGGTATGTGTGGTTCCCCCCATGTGGCATGGTGGGACATTTTATATAACTGAATACACGTGTGCCTATGCCTGTCAAAAAAGTGTGAAAGCACTTAAGATAGAGTTTGTTGTTTGTGATTTGGTACATATACAAATACTGTAGCATTATAGGAATTAACCTTAATGAATTCCTACCTTGTGAGGCAGGAAATACTAACATACCAACCACAACATTGCAAACCAGTTGAGATAAGTTACACTTAGTTGTAGTCTTTCCATTCTGTCTACTCTGTTGACAGAAAACCACTGGAAAGCCAGCAGAACTAATTCTGACAATGATCCTGTAAAAGGAGAATATCTCAGAGTCATAGAACTGCTGTAAAATGTCTAACCTATCCCCCTTGTGACTCCTTCTTATGTAGAAGTAAAGGGCTGTAGACAGGGTTGTTTTTTACTTCTGGCCAGTCCCAAGCTGCCAAAATATTTTTTTAAATTATTAGAGACCTACTCCTAACTACATTTGAAGTTGACCATGTGACATGGTGGGGCATGAGAGAAGAGAGGGAAGGAAACGAGAGGCTTCCTCAGCTCTGAGACAGGGGTTTGCTGGGCACTTAGCTGGAGCAGCTGAATGCAGACCAAGTGCTAGTAGCGGTACTGGGGGAGCTGTGATGAATACTGGGATAGTAGAGGATAGTGGTTTACCTTTTTCCAGCAGGAGAACCAAGCAAGTATGTGATCAGTCTACCCCCTAACAGTCTAGACTTAGTAAAACTTGGACACAACCTAAGTTTTAGGCATATGCACCATTTCTAGGTTGACCTAAGTGATGTGAATGCTTGCACCCCTACAGGTTTTGATCAAACTATGGGTTTAGAGCTGTATGCTCCCTCAATGTTTTATCTATTGCCTCTTTTCAGGAATAGAACCAGTTCAGTTTTACCCTTTTTGGAGGCTTTATGGCTTTTAAAATATGGTCATATAAGAGATTTCATCTCTCTCTAATTTTCTATTCAGTATTAGGGAAAATATTTTAAACTTGAAGCTTTAAATAAAATGGCATTCCATAGTAAGTATTTGAACATTGAAATCAATACATTTGTTCTGCTATAACAACTATGATACAAAGCTTCAGCTCCCTGAAAGTGAGGGGATCTTTTAACTAAATGGGATTTAACAAGTGGAAATGTAGTTACTGGTGAGGGCTGTGTTGATAAGAGATTGTTTTTGTACTAATATATATATATATATTTTTGTTTCTTCAAATTATACAGAACTTAGAAAAATTGTCTGAGTCTCAAAGAATTCACATGCTACAAAATATACATTTCAGAAACGTTTTGCATTATCGAGATTTCTTATTCACCAAAATTACTCTAATTTTACACTGCAGTTCCATTAATTTCAATAAACCATTTTATATATGGAATAAAAGTAGGGGTAATCAATGCCCAAGATAGACATATCTCAGATATAAAGTACAGGGAGTAGAGTTAACGCTTTATGTTCATTTAAGATACATTGTTTTTAAATGAACTGATATTTTTCAACATCTATCAAAGGGAACAACTAACCCACCCACTACTTCACTTCCAGATTTCTTTATCATGATGAACAGAACACTGTAGGCATATTTTAGACATTACAGAAGGCAAGTGTAATTTCTCTCACACATGTCTCCAAAGGCTGATGACTGTCAATCATACCTGTTCCATGTAGTAATGTCAGTTTTACTCCTCACTATTCCACTGGCATAACTTAAAAAAAAATTACATTCAGATCTGACCTCAGAGAGCTGAATCCAGTCAATTTAATAAAAATTACGTCTGCATAAATGAGGAGTTCTGTTTAAACTTGCATTGTTTACCTCTATTTTTTCCAGAATTTTCTTTTAGTAATGACCGTTCATACCAAAAATCAGTGAAACTTTCCCCATTACAAGACTTTTACATTACAAGACTGCACTGATCTATGGATAATAGGTGAAAACTATAATAAATAATTTGATTAAAATAGAAAAACAAATGAAGATAAAGGTGAAATGAGCCATATATTCTTCATTACTGCAAAACAGGACTTGTGTGCATAATACAAATTACCGCACATTATTTTCGGTAGATGTGCAGCTGCACCACTATTACCAGCAGCATACCCCTACAGAAGAGTCACAGTCATTTTAGATTAAATTATGTGGTTGTCAAAATGCATGTGGTCAGTTTCCTTCACACCACAGCAGATTCATTTGTGTTTAAAAATGAGCACAGAATATCCTTCGGGAAGTCCAACCAGAGTGTGCAATTCTGCACTGAGTCTTAAAGGAATAGGTGTTTATTTCTTTAGCCAGAATAAACATATTATTTTTATAAAATATAGCAGTTCTATTTGCAGCTAGTTGGAGTTAATACTGTAGTAAAAATATTAAGTATTTCTTTGCAAAAAAAAAAAAAGAAAGAAAACAGAGAGGTTTTTTTTCCAGGAATTGTATAAAATGACTAATTGTTAACAAATGAATTATTTTTAATCAATATTTGTATACACAGAGGGACTCTAACGAGATGAATTAGCTAAGTCATTAAAACTCTGCATGCAATGTCTCGTATTAGCCTCTAAATTAGTCTGTTTGTAACTACTACCAGTCCTGAATTTCTTCTTTGAGTCTATATCACTGCTTGCCTCTTCCCTCTTGTTTGTATTCCATTTCCTGTGACATGATACGGTGTTATTATGTGTGTACTTTTGAATGGTGATGGTTATTCATTAGGGAAATACACTGCAACCAGAAACCCTTCTTATTAGACAAAAAATATAAAGAAAGAAAGAAAGAAAGACTTTGACTTTTAAGAGGCGTTTATTCCAGGGAGGGTGACCCATCCGGACCAGTAGAGGGTATTTACAGGCTGGCCCAAACACCTGGGCTTCACAGACATGGTCCTGGGCTCACGGCCTGCAAGGCCTGCCCATACATTCTCAAGTAAAAACCACCCTAGCGAGCCAACAGACTATTTACATATTTACACATTTAGAGCTCAGCCACCAGGGACCACCACAGGGGGTTCTCAGCAGTCGACCCGCATGAAGCACAGTCTGAGGCCTCGGCCTGCCGGACGCATCGCTGAAGCTGGAGCAGCCGGGGGTGTTACAAGGTGAGGAGCAGGTGCCCCGCCTCGACTCGGCAGAGCACTCCCTCGAAGGCCCTGCATTCCTCGAAGGCAGGCACCGTCCGCCACAGGACCGCGTGCTCAAACTTGAGGGAGAGGCGGGCCTGCATCAGCAGGTGGAACAGCTGCAGGACGTTGACTGTCCTGGTCCCAGTGAGCTGGTTTCACTGGCTTTTCAATATGAAAAGACCATCTTGGCCTAGCCCAGCAGAAAGTTGGCCAGGCTGACCATGGCCCGTTCCAATGCCCGGTAGGCATCGGAACCTGAAGAAGGTGCGGGAACCACAGGCACCTGACCTGGGGGCAGAGATGGAAGGCCGCCTGACAGGCCTGCACCATGCTGCGGTAGAATGTGGGAAGGACCGCCCCATTCAGGAAAGCAAGGTCCAGCAGAAACAGCTCCCGGTCAAAGCCGAGGCCCCCCACTCGTCGCAGGAACCGGCATGCCAGCTGCCACCATGGGAGGTGGCCTTCGGCGTACAGGAGCTGCTGGAGGGCCTGCGGCTGGCGAGGTCGACTAGGCCTTGGCCCCCTTCCCCAATGGGCAGGTAGAGGGCAGCTCAGGGGAGCCAGTGGCATCCATCTCACAGGAAGTTGACCAGGAGCCGCTGCACTGTCTCCAGGAGTTCCGGCAGAGGGTCGCCGCCAGGTTGTTGGCGACAAGGACCCAGCCACGGTAAGAGAGGGCGGGCAGGCGCCAGCGCCAGTGCTGCAGGCGAGGCTCCGCTCCCTCTGCCAGGTCCTCCCAGTTGTGGGCCGCAAAGGTGACCCCAGGAATCACCCAGGGCTTTGAGGCTTTCCCGACGCCAGGAGAGGCCTTCTGACTGAACAGCAGTCATGGGTTGATGGGTGCTGCTGGCAGGGGTGGGGCAGGAGCAGGGCAGGGGCAGGGGCAGGGGTAGGGGCAGGGGTAAGGGCAAGAATGGAGTGGGGAAGCAGGGTTGGCAGGGAAGGAAATGCTGTGTATTGCCCCTACACTGGGCATACAGCTCCCAGGGAGGGGAGGGGTTGGACAGGGCTGTGTGAGTGGAGATGAGCCCTTAAGATGGGCTGCCATGTTCTGGCAGTTGCCCCTGGTCACAGCATGGCTGCCAAGTGCTGGCAGCTATGTGGTTGGAGGATGGAGCTCCTTCCTGGTAGCCATAAAAAATTATATATATATATATGTATAAAAAACTTATTAAAAAACGTTTTATTATAAGGTATAATATATATAACATAAAAATTATATATATATAACATAAAATATACTATATATAAAATTATATATATATAAAACTCATAAATTATAAGATATATGTATAAAAATTTATAAATTATAAGTTATCTATCTATTTATAGATACATAAATAGATAACATATTTTATAAGTTTTTATATATATATAAAAACTCGCAGCTCGGGTGCCTTTCGTGGTTCTCTGAATTCCATGACCCCCTGTTTTTTCCCCACCCCCCAAAGGCCTTGCCTCTACATACCCTGTAGATAGATAGATAGATAGATAGATAGATAACTTATATTTTATAAGTTTTTTAGATAGATAGGTAACATATTTTTTTCTAGGGTTTTTTTTTCCCCCTCAGGGCAGACTGTTAAGGGAATGTTTTATCTATATTTATATTTAGATTGCATTATCCTGCCCAGTAAGTGAGAATAGGCTGATGTCTATACATGCAGCAGACCTGGGAGCAGACCATGGGATCTACTCCCATGTCAGAGTGACCTGCTATGTGCCCCTGAATAGAAGGGACAAAGGCTGAAGAAAAAAAACTGACCATATGCTCTTTTATAATTTTGTGACCTAGATACATATATTATACATGCAAAATAACCTGTTTTGTTGGGGGGAAGTATCCAATCCTCTGTGAAGTAATAAAACACCTGATTAACTTGATCTATGATGAACATCTGATTGATAGGTCATTCCTGTTGATTGTTTGGATAAAACTTGATTGACATATAGGGGGGTGATTACAAGGTTCATAAGGTATGTGACCTCTTTGTTCTGAGTTCTCTGTCCCTTGCTCTTTGCTCTATGATCTGTGTTCACAGGCCTAAGCCCTTGTTGTGTGGTGCAAGGGAGCAGCTCATGGATTTCTTGGTTCTTTGTAGTAAAGAAAGTGTCTGAGCTGTGTGTGTCTGTTTCTTAGTGGATCTGAAGTATGTGAGAATGTGTGAGTGTAAGGAATGGGAACATATCTGGATATCCTGTTGAGCTATTAGAGACTTACCTGGAGCTGGTATTCCTCCACCTCAGCATTCATTTGAATTTGATAATTTATTACCCACCCTGATCCTGAGATTCTGAGTATCCATGAAGGTAAAAAGAAAATCCTCAGTAGAAATCCTCAGTATAGTGACTAATCAGTTCACTGTACCAGGCTGCTGCAGTATACTGGCCCCCAGTGTCTGCAGTGTTTGTAATCTGTTCCCTTGCTTGTAATAAATCCCTGTATATGGTTTTGTTTGTTTGTTTGTAAATTCATACTGGTTAGTGTTGTTTATGATTGTTTATTAATATACTTTCCTGATTCAGCTTTTGGTGTGCCTGTGCATTCTGGTGGTGTCAGATGGGACTGGGCTGTAAGCCAATATCTGACCAACCAAACCCTTAAAATCCACCAACCTACAGAGATAATACTTCATGAAGCTTCACTGATGTTCTGAGGATGATTAACAGTCCCTTTGTTATTAAATACTCTTGGGGTCCTTGAGCCCCTGTGGCCTCTCCCCTATGTCCAGATATTGGGCCAGCAGAGGCAAGAGACAGGAGGCTTTTGTGACAGTTTGCAACATTTGAGAGATAAGATGGTCTGCTCTGGGGGCCCTGTGCTGCCTGACCTCAGATTGGAAGTCGGCCATATGTGGGTGCCCAGGGATCATGGTAAGCTGGATAGACAGCCCTGGACCTAGGTGGGTGTTGCACAAGCCCCCTGTCCCCACTTGCTCCCTGAGGGCTGACATCAGGTCATCTGCCACCCCTACCCCCTTTCCAGGGTGGGCCAGGACAAGCTGCCACAGCTTCAGCTCTCCACCCTTGCCCCTCTGGGCCCAGTGTTCTGTTGTGCTGCTGCCCAGCCCCCAGCACCTGGGCTCAGGGGGCATGAGGCTGGACAACTGAGGTAAAGGGCTGGCCATGCTCTGCCCTCCCTCTGGGGGTCCTTCCCAGGGAGGCATCCCAGGACCAGCCCTCTGCTATGTGTGGGGGCCGAGAGTGGCCGGATGGGGCTGCCGATGGAGTGGAATTAGGCACAGAAAGCTTGTCAGTTGAATTAAAAAAGAACTGTACTTACAAACTGGAGTACAGTGTAGGCACGCTCCATAAAGTTGCAACACAAACAGAAAAGCAGAAACCGGTGGCACACTGATGTTGTTCGAGCATGCAGGGCACAGGGTACATCAGGATTTCAGCGATGGGGAGTCATTGGTGGTTGATCAGGCCTCCAAGTCTGCTCTGAGATGCACGTGAAAGTTGCTTCTGATGAGCGTGCGGAGTTCTCTCCAACTTGGGTGGAAACTTGCCCTAACTTTTACATGGCTAGTGAGCCAATTGCCAGCTGCCACGTATGAATAATTTACATTAAGACAATTGAAAGCATGCCTGCAAACAGTGCAGATGCAAGCTTTGGCGGGACTGATCATCGCACCAAGGGTTTTTCCCACCTTACGGGGGAATCCTTTGAAACCAAACACTCGCATCGTGCTGAGAACTCGGCTGTGCTGAGGCACTTTTAATCACTCAGTACAGACACTATGCTGCTGCTGTGCCTCAAATGTGCCTCCACTGCACATGCCATAGACAGTGCACAATGGGCTGTTTGTGCAGGTGGAGGACTGCTCAGGCCACTATAGCCTGCTGCTGCTGAACCTTCTAGTGCCCTGGGCACACCTGTGCTCCTGGAATGGGACCCTGAGCTACAACAGTGTGGAGAGCAAGCCCAGCATGCCCTGAAACCTCTGTCACTGCCTGAAGGGCTATCTGTTCCAATGCAACATGTTCCTGCCCCTTGCTGTCAAGGAGAAGATTGCAACTAGGATCAATGCCTTCTTCAGTGTGAAAGGCCTGTGCCCACCCAGCCATGGGGGCTGGACTTATCCATAAAGGACTGATCTTTCTCCCACCTTTCTGCATGCTATCAGAGTGAACCTGGGACCAGGGGAGTGTGGGCAGGCCAGGCAAGGATGAGGGGCTGAGACTGGGTCTGGGAGTGGCGTGAGAGGGTTTGGGAGGGCCTGCTCCCCAGTGTGGGACTTCCCATGGGCCCAGGGGTGGTGAGGCTGGCAGCTCATCATGGGGCTCTCCATGCCAGGTGTTGTCCAGGTCTGCCTGGAGTCTGCAGTGTGCAGTGGGTTGAGTGCTAGTGCCCACTAGGCCCCACCCCAGCAGCTGAGGAGGAGTGCAGAATGGGGCAACAAAGGCCTGAAATCCTGTCACCAAAGATATCAGGGTGGAGTATGGGCATGGACTCTCAGGTTGCCAAAATGAGGATCAGCTCCCACATAAAGGATATGATCCTTGGGGCCACACTGGCTATTCATGGCCACCCACTGGGCTGCAGGTCCTCAGCTTTCATGTGGCCCTTCTGCACCAACCAGGAGTGGCCCTACACTCCAGGGACTCATAAACATGGGTGTTCAAGTGCCCACCCTGGGAAAATTGCCTCAGGATATCCTCCTCAACCCACAGTGCCATAAGGGAGGGCCCAGTTTGCATCCCTGGGGCTCCATACAGGTGGGCACACAAAGATGGGGCTGGGGCTGGATGCAGGGAAGGAGGAGAATGTCATGCACCACACTGGCTGACTGGGCCTCCATGAGGCTGGCCCTGAAATACCATCCCTGGAGGGCTGGGAGCAACACCTTCAACAGGGGCATAGCTAGGGAGTTAGAGGCATGTGGTTGAGGCACTTCACCATTGTTCTGCAAAGAGACAGAGGTGGGCAGGGGAGTAGGTGCTGTCCCTGGTATCACAGCCAGCAAGGCCAGCAGCCTGGGGAGGATTGCAGGGTTAAGCGAAGTGTGTAGTCACCTGCAGTCCTTGGCAACACTCACCTGTGGCCAGAGAGTAGCTCAGGAGTGGGATGGTCCAATCAGACCCAGCCTGTGGGCACACAGGGCCTACTGGGGTGCTTCAGCTGCAAGCAGCTCCTGCTAGCTCTCTGGAGTGTGCGCCCCAAGGCACAAAGTGGTTGTAGACTTTTATACCCTGCAGCTAGCATCTGCCCAGAAAGCAGTGCAGCCCAGCAGAAGGAAAGGGTGCCAGGCAGGAGCCCTGGGCCGGGGCTCCTGCTGGCTTCTTAGTGGCTTGGCAGACGCATCTGGGAGGCTCCTGCATTATTGTGCAGTAACACATCTATACATTGTTACTGTGCAGTAGATAATTAATCATACATTTTATACCTGAATCATTCAGGTGTCAAATGTCTGCACAAGCTGGGGTTAGTTACTATAGATACTGTGCAGTACAGGCATGCACATGTAGACATATGCCCATATTATGCAGTAATTTAGCTTACTGTGCAGTAAATGTTCCTGTGTAGATGTACCTACTGTATTGTACATTTTTTCAGTTTATCAGCTTGGTAAAACTTAATGATGTATACTACATTTTTTATTGAATCACACTTTAAAAGGTTTTATATATGTATAAAACTGGCAGAGTTCCAAGGGGCTTGTAGGTAGTGGGAGGAGTGGTCAGGCAGGGGGTGCAATGTCCATGTATATACCCATTGCCACCAGGGAGCCTGGAGACCAACTCCTGAATGTAAATTTTGGGGAGGGGTTTGAGGCCTCCATAGGGAAGGATGGAGTTAAGCATGACTGGGGTTGGGGCTGGGGCTGCTGCCCAGCCGGTCAATAAAAGGCAGCTTGGGGCCTGGGACTGAAATGCATGGCCACAGGGCACCAGCAGACACAGGGCCATGGGCAGCTCAACCAGGAGATGGGTGTGGGGGTAGGGCTGGCTCGCCACTGCTGCATGCACTTCTAGTAGAGCAGGGGAGACCTCTGCCTCCCAGATATTCACATGGTGCAGGGATGTGGGTTGCATGTCTTTTATGGGCTCAGACTCCCCACCCTGATGCCCTACCCCTGACATAGGGATATGTCACCAGGGCAGTGCAGAGCTTGCAGCAGCAAAGAGATCTCTACATGGCCTTGCTGCTTCCTGCAGTATCTGGTCACACATGCTGGGCTGTGGAAGCCCCAAGGGAGGGCAGCAGGGTGGGAGCATAAGCTCTCAGTGGGCAGCCTGAACCTATTCCTTCTCCACACACATATCTAGGGGATCATGGGATCCCCTGATCCCCCCCCCAGACTGTGTGCAGTAGTGGGGAGCTATTCCCATCATTCCTGAGCCCACAACAGGCAGCCAGCAGGCAGCCTGGCAGGAAATAGGCTCTCCCCTACAGCAGCTACCATCTCCTGCCAGGGGCAGGAAACTATGGACCTGGGTCCCTGGCTCTATATCGCTGGCAGCTGGGTCCCTCTCCAGCAAGGCTGGGGTGGGCAAGGGGCTGTGTGTGGGGAATGAGGGGCACCAACAGGGCTGTGGACACATCCTTTTTGAATTGTGGAGCCCAAAACTGGACACAGTACTCCAGCTGCGGCCTCACCAAAGCCGAGTACGATGGGAGAATGATGTCCTGGGATTTGCTCAAGAAGCTGGATGCAAGCCAGCGTTTTTGTCGCTTTACTAGCCACAGCATCACACTGCAGGTTCATGTTCATCTTGTGGTCAATGATGACCCCCAAGTCTCTTTCTTCCATAGTGCTAGCCAACATAGCAATGCCAAGCCTATAAGGATGCTGCGCGTTTTTCTTCCCAAGGTGGAGAACCTTGCATTTATCGGTGTTGAACACCATCAGATTCTTGTCCGCCCACTTGCTGAGCCTGTCCAGGTCAGCCTGGAT
>JAGPOW010003316.1:117004006-117018131 GCA_030014935.1 Caiman crocodilus
CCTTGCATTTATCGGTGTTGAACACCATCAGATTCTTGTCCGCCCACTTGCTGAGCCTGTCCAGGTCAGCCTGGATCACCCGCCTGTCTTCTGGTGTGGATGATTTGCCCCAAAGTTTGATGTCATCGGCGAATTTGGCCAGTCCGCTTCTGACTCCAGTGTCCACATCATTAATGAAGATGTTGAATAATATGGGTCCAAGGACAGAGCCTTGGGGGACCCCACTGCTCACAGGACACCATGATGAGTGACTTCCACTGGATCCGCTTCTGAAACTATTCATCATACACTTCTATTACTACTAGCCCATCATGAATAATGGAGCATTTCAGGGAGAGCTTCCATTGCCCCAGCACTCACCCTTTGGGGCTGGCCATGTAAAACAGGGGCAGCCAATTATTTTGGGCAAAGGGCCACTCACTGAGTTTTGATAAGCTATTGAAGGCTGCATGGATAGCATCACCCCTTGGCAAGTGCTTCACTCCCTAGTCACCATCTTGTGATCACAAGGCCCACTCTCTAAACCTTGACCTTTACCACCAGATGTCTGTTTCCTTGCCCCCGGAAGTACTCCTTTCAACAAGGGATTGTGCCATTTTGGAAGCAGAAAAATACCAACTTATATTCTAAAAAGGAAATATCTATAGCAATTATTAATTTGATTTCAAAAAAATATTTTTGAACTGATTTACATGTGTTTCTGTAGTGTACACAGAGGTGATTGCACAATAGTTTAAAATGAAGTGTTACTCCTATATATTGTAGGGGGTGGATATAGGCTAGTGGGGGGGTGTGGGTATGGGGTTTTTGGGAGTATATGTGGGGGAAGGGAGCTTTGACTATGTGAGGGGGTGTGGATATGGAGGTGTGCATGTATGGCAGTGTGAGGGGAATGTGGGTGATCTGTGGGGTGTGCTTGTGGTACTCATACTATGAACACACACCCTTACCCCCACCAACTCTGCCCCTGGCCCCACAACCACACCCAACCACTCAGCCCCTGGCTGCAGACCCACACTCATCCACCCACTCTTCCCCTGGCTACAAAACCACACCCTCCCACTCAATCTGCCCATGGCTGCACAACCACCCCCACCCACCCACATTCTGCCCCCAGCCCCACAACCACTCTGCCCTCGGCTACATAACCACCCACCCAACCACTCTGCCCATACCTGCACATCCATACCTTCCCACCCACTCTGCTCCTGGGTCCACAACTACACTCTCCACCCACTCTCCCCCCAGCTGTACACCCATACCCACTCACTCTGCCCCTGGCTCCACAACCATGCCCACTCACCCACTCTGCCCCTGCCTGCACACATAACATACACCCATATATACCCATACCGCACATCTGCATGACACATACCCACATCGGACACACACACATCCTACTGGTAGCAATGAGCTTCTCACTCCTGCAATGCAGCTGGGCCATGTGGTACCAACCATACTAGCAGGCAAGGAATGCAATTGCTGAAGGTTGGGCAGGCTGGGTTGCTCAGTCCTGCTGAAGATCCTCCTGGGTCCTACTGCCCCTGACTCCTACCAGCTTTGACAGGAGCTGGGGCAAGTCAATACAGTTTTAAAGCCTAAGGGCTCCTTTTGCCTCTGCCTCCGCCTTCAGCTCCCTGCCTGAGCGGGTGGGGCCCATGCAGCCAATTGCTGCTCGCCATCTCCAGGGTAGTTGGCTCCCAGGGTAGTTGTCCCTCAGTGTTACAGGCATACAGACACACAGGCAGAAGTACAAAGCCTTTTATTTTATTAGAATTAACCCTAAGATCTTGTGTTAGCTGGTAGCTCTCTTGCTGAGGACTTCTATATTTGCATACTTTATTATCTATCTTGTATATTTATGAGGCTTCCATTAACACAGTATTTGAATATTTTACCAGTCTAATACATTTATAGTCATAATAGCCCATGAGGTCATGACGGAGTATTAAGGTTCAGGGAGACAAAGGGCTCACAAAGGGACATCTACTACATCAGGCCCTCAGAGGAGATAGGTGGAAAAGTGACTAGTTTGAGAATATGAGGCATGAAATAGCACCAAACTACTTATCCATAGGTGTCAAGATATTCAGAACTACCAAAATTGAAATGTTTCTCAGCACTATTTTAAGCACCAGGAGGACTTTACAGGTAACAACTTAGGCACCTATTGCATTAGATAGGGGCTTCGAGAGTTTCACATTTTGAAAATGATTAGGGTCCTGTCTAATCCTTATACATGTAGACCTTAGTGGCTTACATACAAAGTAACATGAGAAGTACAGCAGAGCAGAGCGCATGGGTCTCCTGAATGCCAGTCAAGACCCTGGATTTTCTTTCCTGTGAAATGATTAAATAAGACATACTGTATTAATAGGTTGTTATGTTATTACCCATGGCATTTTTCCTTACAAAATTCTGTATTGTGTGGAAGGTAATGTGTTAACCAAATTTGAGACTACACCCTGAGTTGAAGCAATATAGTATTATTGTGTAAATTGAACAGTACTGCTTAAATTATACAAGAGTCTGCATCAAAAAATGTTGTAGGCTCATAAAAGTCTAGGAGAAAAGAAAACTGAGAACCTTTCAGTTTTTAATGGAATCCCAAAAGAAAACATAATGCTAGAGGCTGAGCATTTCTTTTTATTTTACTCTGAACCATGTACATTTTTTTTTGTTTGTGTGGTTTCTGATGGCTGGCAATAGCACCATGAACTGAACTTGGCAAGATATCAAGCAAAGTTAAGGTAATGGCTTCTTGCTCCTTGAAGCAGACAATGCCAAGAGTGATGTCTGGGAAATACTCTGACCCAGTGTGAGATGCAGGGAAACTTATAAGGTTAAGTAGATAAAAAGATTTATTTTAATTGTTTGTTTGTTTTGTTTTGTTTTACAACTACGTTGATAAGGCTAAGTCCTTACACAAGCATATTTTCTACTGACTTCAATAAACTGCTTTCGTACACATTGTCTTAGCTAGTTATTACATATTTCTGCTGACTCTAATGATAATCATGGTAAGGTCTGCAGAATAATTCCAGTTATTCTGAATGCTGCATTCATTTTTATTTGAAAATATTTATTTGTATTTTTATTTTTTTTATAATTGCATACCTACGTGCCTATGTCTCACAAACATTTTTGAAAATACAAGGTAGAATTTGTTGTTTGTGATTTGGTACATATAAAATATTATGCATACAAATAAAATATTGAGCATTAGAGGAATTAACCTCAGAAAACCTTGCAAAATATTAGCATAACCAAACACAGCATTACACACCATATGAAATAGGTTATGTTTAATCATAGTCTGTGTGGTCTGCCTACTTAATTGACAAAAAGCACTGCAAAGCCAGCAGAGTGAACTATGGCAGTGATCCTGTATAGAGAGAATCTCTCAGTGTTGTAGGGCTGTTGTAAAATGGTCAACTTATCCCCCTTCTGATTTCTTCTTATGCAGTAATAAGAGAGCTATAGATAGGGATTTTTACATCTGATCAGTCCCAAGATGCCAGAATAATCCTTAAATATTATTAGAAGTCTACTTCTAACTACATTAGAAGTTGAATTTACCTTTAGGAGCATAAGGATAACCACACGTGGAAAACTATCAGTTCATTCTTTAGACTTGCCCCATTCACAAAGTCAGTCTAGAGATTCTGGGACACCAGATTTTGGTTTATTAATATATTGTAACAGGAAGCTATATGAAAAGAAAACATGTAGGTCAAAATGCACAGTACATCAGGCATAGGTATACAAATGTGAGAAGTAAGGAGAATAAAGAGGAGGAGCTGGAAGCTACACTCTGTGAAAGTAACTATGATTTAACTGGTATCATTGAAATTTTGTAGGACCTCTGTCATGGTTGGAATATCAATACTGAGGGATAACACTGTTTCAGAAAGACAAGGTTGGAAGAAAATGTGAGAATGTCACCTTGTATATCAGAAATGGAAACTTTTGCTCCCTGGTGGAGCAAGAAGATGGCATAAAAATGTATTTAGGTGAAGATAACGGGTAAAAAATACAGGAATAATATCATAGAATCACAGAAGTAGGATTGGAAGGGACCTTTCCAAGTCTGACCCCCTGCCTGGACAGGAGAAAAAATGGGTTCAAATGACCCTAGCCAAGTAGGCATCATGCCTCTTCTTAAAGACCCCCATGGTAGAAGCCAGCACCACTTCTCTTGGAAGTTGGTTCCAGATCCTAGCCACCCTAACCGTGAAGTAGTTCTTACAGATGTCTAATCTAAACCTACTTTCCAACAACTTGTGACCATTATTCCTTGTTTCCTAGGGGTGCTAGGGAAAACAAAGTCTCCCCCAAACCCTTCTGGTCCCTCCTAGTGAGTTTATAGATGGTCACCAGGTTCCCCCCCTCAGCCTTCTCTTCTGAAGGCTGAACAGGGTCAGGTCCCATAACCTCTCGTTGTAGGGTCTGCCCTGTTGTCCTCGGATCATGCGGGTGGCCCTCCTTTGGACCCTCATTGCTGTCCACATCTCTCTTGAAGTGGGGTGCCCAGAACTGGAAACAGTACTTCAGCTGTGGCCTGACCAATGCTGTGTAGAGGGGGAGGATCACCTCCTTGGCCCTACTTGAGATGCACCTGTGGATGCACGATAGGGTCCAGTTAGCCCTGCCAACTGTGACCTTGCATTGTCAGCTCATGTTCATCTTGGAGTCAATGATGACTCCAAGATCCCTTTCTGCCTCCGTGCTCTCAAGAAGGGAGTTTCCCATCTTATAAGTGTCCTGCTGATTACTACTGCCCAAGTGCAGCACCCTGCACTTGTCCATATTGAAACGCATCCTATTTTTGTTAGCCCACCCCGGCAACCTATCCAGGTCTTGCTGCAGTCCTTCCCTCCCTACTAGCATGCCCACCTCACCACAAATTTTTGTATCATCAGCAAATTTAAACAGGATGCTTTTCACCCCATCGTACAAATAGCTGATAAAAAAAATTGAATACTGCTTGCCCTTAGGAGAAAGGTGAAGCCCATCCCACCCCAGCGAGTCCTCTGCCCGAAAGCATGGGTCAATAGCATTTCTTCCTGCTGGTGTTTGTTCTCTGACCATTCCATGTCACGTGGGGAATGGCATCATCCCCTCCAGAGGCATTTAATCTGTCTTGCTCTGTCACATCTGCCAGGGCCTCAAACCTGTTCCACAGGTGTACCTGGGGAGTTTCCACCACTCTACGCTGAGTGACTGGATCTAGACACCTTCTGACACTTCTGTGTTGGACGTGTCTCCTGTGGGGGCTCTACAGTGGGTGACCAGGCCTGCAGAGAACAGCGATAGGCAACAATTTCATCCTCTGAATCCCTGGTCTCCCTCAGCCTGCTCACTTCAGCCTGGAGCTCCCTCACCTGCTCCTCCAGAGCCCTAAGTCAGGCATAGGAGGGACAGGCAAGGGGACCACCAGGCCCTACCCCCCCAGGACCCCACTGAGCACCCCTCACAGACAGAAGGGGCAAGGGTACACTGACCTTGCCATGAGCTCCGTCAGTGGAGGCCTCAAAAGAGCCCATGGCAGGTGGCAGCATCAGGGTGAGGCCCCTGACAGCGGCTCTCTGCATTGGCACCATGCCTGCAGAGCTGCGTCTACTGCTCTCGCTTGCTGGAGGTGCCCCTCTGGGCTGCTACCTCATGTCTACCTAACGCAAATGCTGGCACAAATGCTGGCACGCCCTTACAGAGCGTGCCTGTTTGCACGCACTGTTCGTGCTCCCTGCGTGCGCGCGGCTTAGGAGTGTGGCTCTCTGTCAGATGAGCTAGGAGGGCTCCGAACGGCTTCCTCTTTGGATCTGCCTCAGCTGCTCTGTACCCTCTTTCCCACTTATCTTAGGGGGAAATCAGCTGTTAGTGCCCCCTCCACTGTCTCCTCAACTGCTACCCCCACTGTTCGCTGCCTGCTACCTCTGCCACCAAGGTAAGGGGACACATGTGCATGTGTGGTACGCATTCACCCTGCTCCTTCTGCTCCTGATCTCCAACTGCTGGTGGTTCTTTCCAACCATAGGTTTTAAAGCCCATGGTTTGAAATTCCTGCCATTGGCCCTACAGCCAATCAGGTGTTCTGGCTAGACCAGAAGTGCATGCCAAGAGCCCTGCCCTGCTCCCTACCGACCCTCCTTTTGGGTTCCTGGGGTGGCTGGCAATACCACCCCCAAGGGACTAGCCAGAGCTGGTTTCACTTGGGGGAAAGATCCCCACTAGCCCCCTGCCCTGCTTGTCTGTCTGCCTGCCTGTTTGCCTGTCGGGTGAGCTAAGAGGGGTCCAAATGGCTTCCCCTTTGGTTCCATCTTAGCTGCGCTGTACCCTCTGCCCCACTTACCTTAGGAATCAGCTGTTGCTGCCCCCTGCACTGTCTCCTCGACTGCTGCTGTCACTGTTAGCTGCCTGCTGCCTCTGCCGCCAAGGTAAGGGTGCACATGTGCGTGTGCGACACACATGTGGCCTGCTCCCTCTGCTCCTGACCCCCAACTAATATAATGGTAGAGATTTAATACAGGCCAGCAAGACAGCAACAAGAGGTGGATTAAGTAGTCTTGAAGGAAATAATGCAATTTATGCTGGTTATGAGATAGTATGAGATGGGAAACTTCAATTTTATGGATCTCTGATGCAAGAATAATACAACCAAATAAAAAGGGCCCTACCAAATTCACAGCAGAAGTGGACTGCACTGAAGCACCTTTAATCTTGCTGTTTCCCCCACATCCTCTCCCCTGCTGATTGGTGGAGGGGCTCCACTTGCAACTTGCTCCCAATCTGCAGAGAAGTAAAAACTGTGGCGCTGTTTTTACCTCCCCACCAGTTAGCAGCAAGCAGTGGTGCCGCCAGGTCCCCCTGGCCAATCAGTGGTGGGAGGCAAAAATGGTGCCATATTTAAAACCATAGTTTTTGCCTCTCTGCAGATCAGGAGTGAGCCAGAAGCAGATCCCCTCTAGCAATCAGCAATGGCAGGAGGGGAGGGGGTTCACAGGACAACCTGCAAGATTAAAGTAGCCACCGTACAGCCCACTTCCTCCATGAATTTGATAGGGCTCTAAACATAGAATATCAAGCAGGTTTCTTGATTTATGTGGAAAATAACTTTCTGTTCCAGAAAATTAAGAATACAATTGGGGATTATCAATCTTGGATTTTGATGAGACCAACAGGGAAAAACTGGGGCAGGATGTGAAGGAAATGGAAAATTTGGGATACAGTGATCACAATATGGTAGAATTCATGATCCTGAGATGAGGAAAGCAGGAGGTCAGCAGAACTAAGACACTGGAGTTCAAAAAGGCAGATTTCAACTAAATGAAGGAGACATTAGGCACGGTGCCGTGGAGGACAGACTGAAGGATAAAGGCATCAGGAGAGCTACAAGCTTCTAAAGGGCACAATACTAGAAAACCAACAAGAATCTGTTCCAGAAAGGTGGAAGCAGAAGAAGAATGTCAAGAAACCAATGTGGCTGCACAAAGAAATTTTAGAATGCCTCAAATGTAAAAGGAAACCATATGGTAATGACAAGATGGGTGGGTTACCAAGGAAGCATATCTATAAAAAGAAGCATATCAAGAAATACCAACAATTTGTAGGAAAAAAAATCAAGAAGGCAAAGGTAAAAAATGAGATTCACTTAGCAAGGGAAGTTAAAGACAGTTAAAGAGAGTCTATAGCTATGTGGCCAGAAAAGAAAGACTGAGAAAGCTATGGGTCTGCTGTTAACTAGCCAGGGGGGAAGTCTTAACAGAAGACACAGAGAAGGCAGAGCTGCTCAACAGGTACTTTCTCTCAGTCTTTCCCTGCCACCCAAAAAACAATTAGATGGTAGGCAATAGCTAATAAGGATTATTTAGATAAGGAATGGAACAAGATGAGGATAACAAAGGAAACACTCAGCATTTTAATGGCTTTGAATGAATTCAAGTCAGCAAGGCCTAATGTACTTTATTCCAGAGTACTAGCAGAGGTCATTTTAGAGCCTTTGGCAATAATATTTATCCAGGTATGGAAGATGAGCAAGGTACCAGAGGACTAAAAGAAGACCAACATAGTCCCCCTTTATAAAAAAGGGCACAAAGCGGGACCCAGGGAATTAGATACTAATTAGCTTCACCCAAATGCCCAGGAAGTTACTGACATAAATCATAATAAGTCCATTTATAAACATCTGGATAAATAAATGCTGAATACAAACAGCCGGCATAGATTTAGTATGAACAAATCATGCCAAATAAACTTGGTCTCCTCCTTTGATAAGATAATTAGTTGGATGAATTATGTAAGTTCTTTGGATGCAGTTTATCTAGACTTCAGCAACCCGTTTGACAAAGTCACATACAACATTCTCATATACAATTTGGAGACGTGGGGTAGATAAATCTACTGTAAGGTGGATAGAACACTGGCTTAATAGCCTCAGACAAAGAGTAATTATAAGTGGATCCATGTGAGAATGCCAGAAAGTTTTGATTCGTGTCCCACAGGGGTCTGTCCTGGGTAGAGGGCTGTTCAACATGCTTATTAATGATCTGACTGATGAAAAATTGGTAATCATTTTGAACACACTGGAGGACAGGCACACAATTCAGAAGGATCTTGACAGATTGAAAAGCTGGGCTGAAGCTAATGGGATGGAGTTCAATGCTGGCAAATGAAAGGTGCTACACCTTGGAAAGAATAATCAAAATATAAATATAAAATGGGTGACACCTTCGTGGATGGTAGCACTATTGAGAAATATTGAAGTTTTGCTGTATCACATAGATTTAATAGATTATATAGATTTTTAGGGCTGGAAGGGACCTCAGAAGATCACCGAGTCTGACCCCATGTGCCCGGGCAAGAAAGTGTGCTGGTGTCAGATGACCCCACGCAGGCATTTGTCCAGTCTCCTTTCAAAGACCTCCAAGGTAGGAGAAAGCACCACATAAAGAAGTTCTTCCTAAAGTCTAGTCTGAATCTGCTCTCTGTCTGTTTGTGGCCATTGTTTCTAGTTACTCCAAAGGGCATCTTGGTAAATAGAGTATTTCCTATTTCTAGCTGCTGCTCAACAAAAAATTGTACACAGCCACCAGCTCCCCTCTCAGCCTTCTCTTATAGAGGTTGAAGAGATCCAGGACCCTCAATCTCTCCTTGTAGGACTTTTCCTGCATGTCCTTAAGCATAGGAGTAGGCCTCCTCTGGACCCTCTTAAGGTTATCCACATCCCTCTTGAAGCGTGGTGCCTAAAACTGGATGGAGTACCCCAGCTGCAGCCTTACCAATGCCACATAGAGGGGAAGTATCATCTCCTTAGACTGCTCCTAATGCACCTGTTAATGAGTGATAGAGTGTAGCTAGCTCTATTGATCAATTTGTCACATTGTCAACTCATATTCATCTTTGAGTCAACTATGACTCTGAGATCCCTTTCTTTGCTGTGCTACTTAGAAGGTCATCCCCCAATCTGCGTGTGTGTTGGTGATTCCTCCTCCCTAGTTGCAGCCCTCTGCACTTATCTTTTTTGAACTGAATCCTATTTTGTTCTGCCCGCCTTTCCAGCCTGTCCAAATCCACCTGGATCTATTCCCTACCCTCCAATGTATCTACCTTGCCCCATAATTTGGTGTCATCCATGAATGTGGACAGTGTGATCTCCATGCTCTGGTCCAAATCACTGAAGACTTTGAACAGGACTGGTCCAAGGACCGAGCCGTGGGGTACATCACTGCTCACATCTTTCCAGGTTGAAATAGTTAATGAAAGTCCATAGTCAAAGTGAGTCTGCAGTGTGACAGCTGCACAAAAGGTGAATGTGATTTTGAGCTGCAATAGGAGCATCAAGTGCAAGGCATGGAAACATTGCCTTTTTACTTGGAACTAGCTATGCCTCATCTAGAGTATTGTATACAGTTTTGGGTGCAACATGAAAGAAGGACATGGAAAAGTTAGGATCTGAAGGTCGGCAACGGAAATAATAAATAATTTGGAAGGCAAGCTATAGCAGGAAAGACTGAAGAAAAAAAGGCATCTACAGTTTGAAAAGGGCATTTAAAATGGCATAAAGTAACAGTGTTCAGATATCTGAAAGGTCCCATGAAGTAGAAGGAAAGCACATATTCTGTCTTGCTGCAGAGAACAGGGCAAAGTCCAATGGCTTGAAGTTGCAAAAAAATAGATTTACTTTGATTTTTTATCTAAAAAAACCTTCTCTGTTAGAGCTGTCAAGCTGTGACTGCCTAGGCAAGCTTTGGACTCTCTGTCATTTGAAGTGTTCAAGAATTTGGGTAAGTACTAGTCAGGAATGATCTAGGAGTAGGCCTATGATCTACTATGGGTACTTCCTCTTATCTTTGCTGTTTGCCACATAAGGCCTGGAAAAATATATTTTCCTCTCTGCTGTTGCTATATATCAGGGTATTTCCCTTCCTCCCCACCCCACTGCTGCCTTCCTCAGAATCATTGTGTGTTGGCTGCAGCCAAGGCTGGTGATTTTGACTGGGGTGTAACAGTGCTCCCACTGGGACTAAAACCAGGTGTTCTCTAGCTATAGAATTTTGTCCCTCCATTTGGGGTTTGACCAACCCCCACATCAGAGAGCAGAAAGGAATTTTACCTCATGACCAAACTTGTGTAGAGTGTCATGAAACTCTTCCTTGGATCTCTTAAGCTAAGCACAGACAATCACAAACCCCAAAGCTGAATCAATTCAGTTTTTGAAGATTAGGTTCAATTGAAACAGAAGTGAACAGATATTTACCTTCAATACAGGAAATCCTGCAGTGGCTCAGGCCAGAAGCCAAGGGCACTAGAGCATGATTCTTTAGCAGTGTGTTCGCTTCCTCTTCCTGCTTCCCCCAAGGTCTCTGGGATTTGCAGTCCAGAACTACAGCAGCAGGACTTTGCAGGGTTGCTCATTACTTCTTCTTTCTGCTTCCATGCGTCTCTGGGATTTCTAGTGCACACTTGCAGCCAGCAGTAAGTTTGAGCAGGGGAAAGGAGTTTAATCCCCCTCCCTGACCTCAGCAAGCGTTTGTGTAGTGGGAGGACAGTCCCTCCCTCCTCACCCCCCCCAATCCAGGATTGTCCCTCACCACCCTTTTGTCAACCAGTCCTCACTACTCCAGCTAGGAAGCAGAGCGGCAAGGCTAGCCCTGCAAATTGGAGCAGATTGCACAGCCCAGCCCAGGGCTGGAAAGCATGTTAGGTTGCTGGGGGATTGTGATTTAATTTGAACCAGGAAGGGGTCTGGGACAGAAGTTTCATAAACTGGTTTGACCCAAATCAGTTAAATCTGATACTACATTCAACCAGGTTTATCTTAAACCAGTAGCCTTAAGCATATTTTAACAATATTTGCAACTGCAGGATAATGACCATTGTTCTATTGTACCTGTGGCAGGTTAGAGTGTTATGCTTTATGTGACAGGCTTGACTGGGTAATTTTAGCAGTAGGTTATACTAGGATTTATATGGGATATTTTAGAGGGAGATGGTCCTACCCTCAGAGGTCCCTTCCCATCCTATTTCTCTATGATTCTATAACAATGGTAATAATAACAATTAATGCCACAGTCTCAATCTCATAGACTTATGTCCAAGGATCCTGGTTTTCTCTGATAAAAATTGTCCCCAAATTTTATGTATGTTTGTATGTATGTATGAGTGGTGGAAAAATGTGTATGTGGGGGGGAGTAACCCCCTCAAAAATGGGGATTTTTTTTCAGAGAAAACGTGGATCCCTGCTGATGTATCTGTCTATGATTTAACAGTCTTTCATATGAATTTGGGATCAGTCAAATCCCTAGAGGTCAAGATGTTGTCACAATATTCAAGATGTCTTCAAAGTAACAGCTTGCTATAGAAGCTTGGCACTAACATTAGTGTCCTCCTATCCAGGTTATCCTTCCAGACCTTGAGCAGAGTCTGCAATGTATTTATGACATCTCTATTAACAAAGAATTGATACATAGATAAGGGACAGATCCTATTCTCTATGATGTTATCTAAATGGACCTGAGTATCTGAAAAACTGTTAGTACAGGTCTTCCATTTCCTCAAATTTTTTTGTGATTTAGTCTTAAGGGTACAATGATATTTTATGAAAATACATTAATGGATGTATGAATGGATTTTTATGAAAGCACAGCAGAATTGCACCTAGGCTCCACAATCCACTTAGATGCTATTAGGTGGAATAGGATCTATTCAATATTTTGTACCCGAAATAATGTGTAGGTGTGTCTTACTTTGGGTACAGTGGTAGACAGGTTAATGAATTTGATTATGGATCTTGAGTTTCAGACAGATTTATGCCAAAAGTTGACACCAATTGACCTAGCTTCAACTTTGCACTTGGCCATTTACAATTATATCAGTCTTCTGTATACTGTTGAGGGTGCAAGCTGCTGTATTTTGTTGATTTGTCTAGCCCAGTAGCCTTCTAGGTTCTGAAAGATGGGTGTGTGTGTGTGTGTTTCTGTCAGAATTATGACTATGACTAGGTGTTAATTATGCTACATCTGGGGAAGACTTTAAAAAATCCAAACAAACCTGTAAAGAAAATATGCTGCTTTCCATTTGAAATACTCTTGAAAGGATTTTTTTCTCTCTGCTCTTTCATAAAGTTAAATCCTTTCTAACAATATATATATATTTCTGCAAATACAACAACTTTAATAATAAGTGCATCATGTAGAACAGAGACATCTGTTGTATATTTGAATAGAATATGGACAAAGAATATTATTTTATCTAGGGCACATGCAGATGTTACAGTTAGATTAACCAAAACTAGGGTTAGTTCAAACTAAGTGCTAATCTGTACATACATTCAGGAAAAAAATGTTTAGCCTGATCTAACTTTAGTTCACCTAAGAAGGTGAACAATATAGATTGAATTAAACTGTGCTTGATTGAACCTGATTGTTTACCATTTCAGCCCTAGACAGACCACTCCTCTGTGGACATACCAACTCACTCCAACAGACCCACCAGCTTCCCTGCACCTCTGGGCAGACATATCCCTCTGTGGATCTACCAAGCTCCTCCTGTGAAACCACTAGCTCCCTAATTCCTCCAACATGCCCCCACCCCCACTGAACCCACCAACCACCTTGCAAATGTACTAACCCCCTCCAAACCCCCCAAACTCACCACAGATCCATTAACACCCCTCATCCCAGATGCCTCTGCCATCCCAGCAGATCAGCCTCCTGGCACTGGGAGTGAGTCCTGATATACAATTATTCTTAGAATGTCTGCATATGGCCTTAGACTAAAAAATGATAGTGGTTCATGCTGTGGTCAGGGAACAATATGAAAAAGCAATTTAAAGATAAACTATGACAGGATAGCTTGCTGTGGGGAGCTATCTGAACTGCAATAAACAATCAAGTAGAAGCCCCCAAGCAGGGTAGGAGTAAAGACTGAAGGAGTTGGGCTAAGCTGCAACAGAGGAGAGCAAGCTGGCCACCAGATGACAGAACAAGGAGCAATTGTCCCAAGTTGCAGCAAGAAAAGTTTAGGTTAGATATTTGGAAAGACTTTTTCACTAGGAAGGTGGTGAAGCTAAGGAATGGGATACCTAGAGAGGCTGTGGAATCTCTATCTTTGGAGGATTTTAAGGCCTGGCTTGACTAAGCCTGGGCTGAAACAATTTAGTTGGGGATGCTCCTGCTTTAAGCAAGATTTAGATGGCATCCTGAGGTCCCTTCTCACCCTATTTTTTATGATTCTGTGATCTATACTGGTGCCTTTGAGAGAGCCACCAAGAAGCGGCACTCACCAAATCTAGCCTCATATACAAAGATGGAAATAAGGAAGTGAATCATCTTCATAGATATTCCTCATCATTATTCTCTAGCATGCTAGAGACAAAGATATCAAGACTTGTGGTAGGAGGATGCGTTCAGAGTGTTTTGGTGTTGGATGTTTTCACATTTGTGGTGCGTGTAAAGCAAGAGTGGATAGGTAGAGCATGCTCTTTACCAGTGATATCTGTGGTGCCAGTGAAGATGTATATGTGAGAAGTGAATATAGTTAGTGACCCCCGCCAGGTTATTGACTTCAACCAGATAATGAGTCAAAATGTTATGATTGTTATGTCATGGCCAGTCTTGTTTTGGAA
>JAGPOW010003316.1:117018231-117030995 GCA_030014935.1 Caiman crocodilus
AGCACACCTGGGTTGGTGCTACCACCCAGTCACCTCACCTGGTGTGCATCAGGCACGAGGACCTCCGCTGCCACCCAGAGCCCGCCTCGGTGTCCACAGTAGGACCATCTACATAGGACCTTGTTGCACCTTACACTTGTTTCAAATAAATGTTAATTGGCTTAGTGATGTTTGGTTTAATGGGCCAATCATACCTTAAGGTGAAAAATAATCTCCGACTGTCCTTTACCTGAAAAGCTGACTTGTTACTAGAGGTTTGGTGAGCAGGGGCAGGACTAGGAGCCTATTTAAAATGTTTCTTATTGCAAACAAAGTCGGTAGTGTCAGTCCCAATGTCCTCATGTTTTGTGTGTTTCTTTTTTAGCCTCTTGTGAAAGAGGAGGAAGGAGAACTGAGGCAGTCAGAGCATGTCTACAAATCACTATATGGTGACGTTGCTACAGTGCCATGCTTTAGCACTTCCTTTTGGAAGTACTAAAGCTTAGTGCAGTAACTGCCCATACTGTGTCTTGCACACAGTGCACTGTTAGATTTTGCTGCTACTTTACTGTAGCAGCACGCTAAAATGGAAGAGTGCACTACTATAGTGAAATAGCTGCTGATCATGTGTAGACAAACATGATTGCCATGTCACCATAGTGTGTCATAAGGCAATGTAGTGTGTCACTTTGGTGACATAAGGGAACATGTAGATGCACCCTTGGCCTTGGAGACTGAAGGATGATAATGGTCTGACACTCTGAATGTACTGGTGTATCTCAGTGTTTCCCTACCTTTTTCATCCCATGCAAACTTACCTAAATAAAAAAGCATCATGGTACACTGGACACAGAGCTTGGGGGGTGGGGAGCACGTGGCCAGTTGGACACCAATGAGTGGGGGTGACATGCAGCCAGCAAGATGGCATTTTGGGCTGGCTGGAGCCATGCTCCACCCCCTGCCTGGCTGGAGCCATATTCCCCATCTGTTTGTGTCTGCAGCAGCAGTAGGTGGGGGGCATGGCTCCAGCCCAAAATGTCGTAGCACACCTGGATATGCCTGATGGCACACCAGTTGGGAAATGCTGGTGTATCTGAATTATTTCTTTGATTGCAATAAGACAATGACAATAAATACACTAGGGACAGGACTGGCTTGATGCTTCAGCCAAGAAGAGTGAGCAACACAGCTCCAGAGTGCCTGACAGCCAGAATGCCTAATGCTGCTGCTTGGACTGGCTGTCTGAGCTCCAAGGTACCTGATCCTTCTTCCTTCCAGATCCTGACCCCCCCATTCTGTTTTTGCCTGGATTGCTGGTTGGTCATATGCTGCCTGAGCTCTGAAGTCTCAATTATTTTTATCTCCAGAGCCTGCCCCTATGCCACCCCTACAAAGCTGCCAGCCAGCTAGACATCACCTAAGCTCCAAGGAGCCAGATCCCTTTTTCTCCAGAGCTCCCCCTCCTCCCTGGCACCCACTGATGGGAACAGTGAATCAGTCTGGAAAGCAATGGAAGGCATCGTGGCCACCAGGCACTCCAAGGCTGCGGTGCTTGCTTTGCCTGGTATCCTTGGGGGCTGAGGTGTCATGCCTGGCCCCATTGTGCCTCAGTGTCCCCACTCACACTGACTCAGGAGGAGATGCTGCATTCTGGGATGCTGAAGGATTTCAACTTGGGTAGAATAGCAGTAGGGAATGACCAAACCTCAATGGAACAGAACCTTTTGATGCAAGCTACAAGAACTTTGATCAGTTTAAGACTATCTTTATGTTTGGAGTAGTCATACCTTTAATCTAGAAACCTTCTCTGACTGGCCCTCTACCTGCACATCTGTGACTTGCCATTAGAAGCCTAGTAAGCAGGAAGGTCCCTTCCATACTTCTCTATACTTTGCCCATTCCTTGCCTGCTGCACCAGGAATGATCTAGATTGTGGGGAGGGGAGGGAGGTGGTGGGGTCTTTTGAGATAACCTGATGGATTCAGTGGGGGCTGTACTGGGAGGTTACTGACCCCCTGGCTCCCACCTCTGATGATGGAGATGTATTTCCAAGAGCCCCAAGACAGAATCCAGCTGCCCTGGGGGAGGAGCGGGGAGTTCTCCTGGGAATAGATCAAGGGATTGGGTCCAACCAAAGCAATTGGATGGCGGGGGGGGGGTCCCTATTCTGGGGTGGGAGCATAATTGGAGATGCCTGGGTGTCCGTTCCATGCCCAGGTCTAGAAAATTGCCTGGCTCCTATGTAAAACCCAAACCCCAAAAAGCAAGGGGGAAGGGAAGTGGAGAGATTGTGTTTGCTGTTGAGGCTTTGCTCTCCCCATCTTCCCAGCCTGACCTGAGCCCTGGGGTTACCCTGTCTGCAGATACCCCAACAAAGTCTGCTCCTTCTGCCTCTGCCTGGGCCATCTGGTCTGCATCAGTCCCTTTAACAAGCATTTTGCCTTCAATTACCTGTATCCAGACAACAGTATCTTCACAAACCAGCCGCATCAGACCTCGCACACCTGTCTGAGCTCCTTTTCTAATTCTATAGTGATAAGTATGCTTGATGGCCTGCCCAGTGCTGATGCTCAGCTACCTCTCCATCCCAGAGACAACTATAATCAGCTTCCAGCCTTAGCATTCAGGTCTTAACATAATTATACGGGATAGGGGGTTGTTGTCTATGACCACTTCCCTGCACTAAGGAGGATTGTTTGGAACTGACTGGACTTGTCATACCCCAAAGGGAAATCTGATATTAACCTGAAGTCCAATCTTTTGGGGAGGGAGGAAAGAAAGCAGCAGCAGCTGCAGCAAGGCAGTGCCTTGTTTATTTTTCCTTTTCAAGCTTTCTTTCTCTCCCTTCCTGAATAATCCTCACCCTACATCAGAAGAATTATACCTACTACCTCCAGTGTAGGATGAAAAACCCCATTAGATGGGAAATAATGCTAGAAAAGTCAGCTGAGGGTGTGTGAGCTTACAGAATAGGAGGGTCTATTGCATCCTAGGATGCTGAAGGACTTCAATTTGGCTATAACAGCTCAGGGGAGTGACCACACCTTAATGGAACAGGAACTCAAACACTAATAGGTATTAACATTCAGCCAGTCTAGGGGTTAAGAGCTCTAGAAGCCGTCCAAAGTTATCATGTAACAAGGTCCTTAGATATCAAAGTAAAACTTTGAAGCCTAATAGATGGAGTGAATTCTAGTCTTTAGTATATCATAGGGCTGGAAGGGACTCCAAAGGATCATTGGGTCCACCCCCCTGCATGAGCAGGAAAGATAACTGGGGTCAAACAACCCCAGCCAGGTGACTGTCCAGTCTTTTCTTGAAGACCTCTAGGGAAAATGATTGCACCACCTCTGCGGGGGAGTTTGTTCCATAGTCTGGACACCCTAGTTGTAAAGAAGTTTTTCCTAATGTTCAGCTTGAAACTATATTCCAGGAGTTTGTGTCCATTGTTTCTAGTTTTCGCCCAGAGTGCCCTGGTGAACAGTCATTCACCAAACCCCTGATGTATGCCTCTGATATAGCAGTAAGTCACAATCAGGTCCCTTCTCAGCCTTCTTTTCTTTAGGCTGAAGACTCCAGGATCCTTCAGCTTCTCCTCATATGGCTTACTATGGGTGGCCCTTCTCTGAATCCTCTCGAGCTTTAGCACATCCTTGCTTAAGTGTAGCACCCAGAACTGGACGCAAGACTCCAGCTGTGGCCTCATCAATGTTGAGTAAAGCAGGAGAATCACTTCTTTGGATTTACTAGAGACGCATTGATTGATGCATGCTGGAGTTTTATTGTCCCTAGTGGCTACTGCATCTCATTACCAAGACACATTCATGCTGGGGTCTATCATTACCCCCAGATCCCTTTCATTTGTAGTGCTGGTCAGGTTAATGATGCTCAGCTTGTAGGTGTGCTGGGGGTTCTTCCTTCCCAGATGCTTGCTGCACTTTGCATTTCTCTGCATTGAACCTCATCTGGTTCCATTCTGCCCCACTGACAGCCCATCTAGGTTGCTTGTATCTGCAGCCTATCTGCAGGTATGTCTGTATAACTCCATATCTTAGTATCATCCACAAACTTGGCCAATTGGCTTTTCACCCCCTCAACCAGGTAATTGATGAAGAGATTGAACAGCACTGGACCAAGTACTGGCTCCTGGGATACTACGCTGCCCATATCTCACCAGGATGACACCGATCCATTTATTTGGACTTCCTGTGTCCTACCCCGCATCTAGTTTTGCATCCACTTGATGGTCCCAAAATTGAGCCCAGCATCTTCCAGTTTTCTAATCAGTACCTTATGCCAGGTCAAAGGCTTTCTGGATGTCAAGGTATATGATGTCCACCACTTTTCTCTCATCCAGGTGATAAGTCACCTGATCATAGTAAGAAATTAGTTTGGTCAGACAAGGCTTTCCCACAACAAAGCCATGCTGGCTGTTATTCAGTATCATGCCTTATGCAAGTTTTTCACGTATAGCCTCTTTGATGAATGTTTCTAGGATTTCCCCTGGAATAGAAATTAAGCTAATAGCCCTGTAGTTTCTCAGGTCTTCTCACTTCCCCTTCTTGAAGATGGGCACAACATTGGCCCTCTTCCAGTACTCTGGGATTTCTCCAGAGGACCATGATTTTTTTAAAGACCTTTGTCAAGGGCTCTGTGATTACTTAGGCCAACTCTTGCAGCACTTTTGGGTAGAGTCCGTCTGGTCCTGCAGATTTATATATGTCTAATTTGAAGAATGCTAATGTTCTGATCTTGCTGTGTGCAGCCTCATTGATTTTCTTGCCTTAAGATTTCATATATAACACAGGCACACATCAAATCAACTCAGCCAAGGGCTGACTGAATCATAATAAGGGCAAACATGCTGTAAATATGACTATAGTTTTGTTTGCTTTTTGCATCATATATTGATTACACTAATCTCCTGGGTTCCTAGACATCTATCCTGGATGGAGCTGTGCTAAATCCATTTAAAATAATCACCTGTTAATAGGAACTGTGGTATGTGCGTGATGTTTAATTATATTTTATACATAAAGGCTATAATTAGGATCTGGTTTGACTTGAAGCATAGAAATTAGATTATTAATTTTGATGAATAGTATTAATAATCCAATTAAGTAATTAACATTTCTAAATTTAGTATCTTTTGTTAGCTGAGGCACTAGTGACATGCAATTTTACCCCCTTTTTTCCTAATCCAAATCTCTATAGTCAAGGAATTACTATATATTAAGCACACAGCAGATCTAGAATTTATCACATATAAAACAGAAAATTACTAGAAGTAATATGCAAGGGCCAAGGACTGTATTATTCAGTTTAGGATTCAAGCAGAAAAAAATATAACTTCCATGGAATGAGTTAAAAACAATCTGCAGGGCAGTGAAATAGGAACTCTGTTACCAGGAACAGAGAACGGACAATAGAATTTCAGAACAAAGGACAGATTGAACATCAAGACTATTAAAAAGAAGAATTTAGAAGTGATCAGTTAGACTATAAGGAGTCATGAAGTCAATTGGGTCTCTCAACACTGTCTGACTATAAATTCTACTGCCACAGCCAAGCAATTGGTTTTAAATTCTGGTTGGACCAGGAATCAAAGTGGAATCAAAGTGGACTGCAGGAATGAACCCTTCTGGATCTGATTCTGCATACAGTATATTTTAATTGAAGCTTCTATTGTCCATCATAATGATCACCTAATTGAAAATGAAAATTCTCTATAGCTACCTTGAAATTTCCTGCTTTAATGACAGTAGAATTTCAAACTTACCTTTCTCTTGAGAAAATTATTATGAAGTATTTGTTGTTACACACTTAATGTATAATAGCAAAATAGAACAACATACCTTTGTTATACATACCTATATTCATTCTAGTTTTAAGAAGTGACTTATTACCTGATGTTATGACATATCACAAATCATTTTCTGTGTCCTTTCTGCAAGGAGGGGAAATAGCATAGTTTACATGATTTTTAAGAAGCTAGAATATTTTTTTTTCCTTTGGTCAGATCTGAAAAAAGTTGAATTCTGTTACTAGTGACTGGATCCTAAAGAGTATTTTGAAATATAATTTACAAGCTCAACATTTTGAGTGGAAATGAAAAAAAAACCTGTCTGGAAGACTACATAAAGGAAATTTATTGAAAATAGGAATAACTTATAGAAATATATTTCTAAATTAACTACTGTAAAATGTGATAATGTTTCATAAGATTAATTTGAATTGGCCCTTCAATTTTTTTTGAAGTTTCTGGAATAACTTTGTCAGACACAAGTATACGAATGCTCATGACACAGTCCCAAACACAGTTCTAAAACAGCTCGAGATATTTCTAATTCATAAAGCTTTAGCAATGCTCAAGCCACTAACCGAACACAGCCACAAAAAGGAGAAGTAGGCCGCGGCTCCTCGATTGGACAAGAGATGCCGCAGTGCTTTGCAAGTTGCAATTGGGTAAGAAATGCTGCAGTGCTTTGCAAGCCACAATTGGTCACAAATTGTTGCAGCATTATACAATGCCTCTTACGTGTAACCCAATATATAAAGGTGATGCATTGAGAACTGGGGGGAGAGACTCTTCGGGTGACAAACCAGTCACTTCCTTGTCTCACACCAAGGGCCCTTGAGTGGTCTTCGGTGCCTCGCCCATACGAAATATCACTGACTCAGCGGTTCTGTACTCACTTCTCACAATAAACTACACCCTGCTTAAACCAACAGCAGAGTAAGTACCTTTCTTCGTAACCAATACATGTAATTAACCCAGCCAGCTCATCATCGCCTTGCACTAAGTTAGTGAAAAGTGCAACAAACTTTAGAATGCCTGGTAAGCCATCAAAGAGATTTAATCTGACTTTATAGATATACTTCCTTAATTATATCCCCTCCCCCCAAAAAGTAAAGAGATTTCTAATTGGAGATCAGTGGTATTACAGATAGTCCAGCTTAAAAGCAGGCATATGAATGCACACATTGTATATTCCTTTTTTTTTTTAATCAATTGGCCAGCATATCTAATGACTGTATATCCTGTGTACTTGGGAATTTATTCTACCATAACACTATTGAGATTACTGATGTTAGTGTTTTCTGTAAAAATGCTTATTCACTGAAATTGAAGAATGTATTTCATTAAAGTATAAGTAAAAGGTTGAAATAAAACCCTGAATAATATCAGAATGCATCATCATCAACCATGTAAACCATGTAGCTATGGGAAAAAATGCAAAAAAGACTTTCCCCCTTATTCTTGGTTCCATGCCTTTAAGTTTTGGGGCAGATCAGGAGGTAACTTTAAGTAGGTTTTATCTACTTATTATACAATTTGGTGTGCCTCCAGAAATAGCTCCTTCTAGTTAGGAGAAAGGGAATGGTATCTACTTTCAAATCAAAAAGGAAACAGCACTATAGAAGCTACTCCTGACTGTTGATCCTGCAGATATGGAAGTCTGTGATGTTCATCGGTACTTTGTGTCAGTACCCTTTTATACTGTTTAAGACTTAGTGTAGGTAGGTCAAGCAACAGAAATCCTTCATGTTTGGCAGTGATGATGACAATACTCTAGTTGGACAGAACCTCTTTGAATGAGTCTGTCAGCATTTCAATATGGACATGTATATTTGGAACTCTTTCTGGGTGTGTCTGCATGTGCAATTAATGTGATAAAGGCTTATTGTACAGGAAAACATGCACATAAAGCCTTCATGGGAACACATCTACATGTACACTCTTTGGGGATCAAATGTGCTCACAACAGGAGCAACCTGGTACAAGGTTGCTCCTGCCCTGTTCCTCCTCCCTGTAGCAGTCAGGGGGATCTCCCGGCTCCCCTATTGTGGTAGCCTGGGAGCTGGAAGAGAGCACAGGAATTGGTCCAAATGTGCACGGGGCCAAGAGAGCTCTGTTGACTGCAGTGGCAGCTGTCTCCTGGCCCAGTGCACGTTTGGACACACAGCTATCAGTAGGCCCCATTCCCTGTGGGGCTTCCCTGCACAGTAGGAGGCTCACTGAAAGCTGTCCTGTTCCAGGTCACTGGCAGCTACCCCAGAGCTGGGACATGTCCCAGATAGCCCCATGCTGAGTGTTCCACAAGCAGGACAACAGCCAGCAAGTCCATGGCTGAGTGGGGAACCAGAAAGCTCCCCAGTCCTGGCACTGTGTGGCTCCCAGCTCCCCAACTGCATGCTGATAGGGTCCTGTTTCCTGGGGGAGCCAGGCACTGAGCAACACCAGTACTAGGGACAGAGAACTTCCCCACCCCCTGTGGCCCCTGCCATGGCTGAGGGAGAGCAAATTTAGTCCCAGTCGGCATCTACATGAGCACTATTGCACAGTTACTGCATAGTCAATCTAGTAACTGTATTTACAGGTACCAGTTAACTACACAGTAGACTCATTTACTGCACTGTAAATGTCATGCATGTGTAGATAGTTATGGTTTACTGTGCAGATTACTGCAGAATGTGCAGTCTACTGCACATTGAAGTATCTACTGCACAGTGAAGTGTCTTGTGTAAATGCACCCTCTATTTTGTCACAATTGGATGTCTTTTATTTTGTCACAGTTTATAATACTTTCCCTTCTTCTGGGTCCACTAACTCATGCCAAATTTTAGGCAGCCAGGTCTGGGGGCTTACTTCATGGTCATGGAGAAGCAGACAAGGTCTGAGGAGAAATGTGCCAAGAACAAGGGTAAGGAAACCAGAAATCCAGAAGATCCACCCAGGGGACCAAGTCAGAGATCCAGAAGGTCAGGCTTGGCCCACCCAAAGGGTTCTGGTTGCCAGCGTCCAACTTAGCAGCCTGCTGATGAGATAGCAGAGTAAGATCAGTGACTGTATCAAATAGGCTCATGTTCAAGGCTACAGACTGACAATGCTAGGATGAAGCCTACCTTCATGCATCTAGCATATCAATATAAGATTACTACAAGACAGGTTGATCCTTCCTCAGATGAATTAATCATTTAGGAAGATGAGTTTTGAATTCTTAATTTTTTCTTGATAAAAATATACTTTAGATTTATTGCAAATTATGTATTTTTCCTCTTATATGAAGTTTTCTTTTTATTACTCTTTACTTAGCACATCTCTTTCAAATGATAATACTTGCATTAAAATCAATGTTTGTTCATTTCATCATTTATAAACTGCCAGTCCAAAATCAATTTATTGGAGAATAAGTGCCTTTATTAATGAATTTATTGTCACAACGATCATTTGCTACAACTACTTTTGATGAACACACAGGCACTTAAGGATTGAATGAACAGGGAGAAAAGAATAGCTTTGCTTTGTTTCTCCACAGTTCATAGATGTATCCCATTGGTAAAATGTGGCTATGTCTACACAAGACACTACTGCATAGTAGTATTGGAGGGCACTAACTGTGATGAAACACTACAACACAGTAGTAACAAACTGCTGCACAGTAGCATCAGAAAACAACTGTGTAGGGACACTACTGCGCAGTAACGCTGGCTATTTAGTAATAGTGGTTATGCGAGCACTAAATGACTGAACAGTAACAACTGTTCATGTAGATGTGGCCTGTTTTGATAAAATTGGGACTTACATAGATAAAAAGAACTAGAAAAGGAAATAAATAGGTATATCATAAAGTCATCATTTACCAAGGTAGCCAAATTGGTTTTTTTACAAGCAGATTTTCTTCTCCTTTTTTTAAAGGCAAGTTGGTAAACACCTGACCTTGATAAAAATAAAAACAAACAAACAAAAAATAACTGGCAGATGAATATGGGCACAGACAAAAGCGACAATTTCCATCTATCTGGCCATAGAAAGTGGTCTATAGCTATGAACAAATACAAGTGCACCATTACAGATCACTTCAAAAATGGACAATCAGGTGAAAATCTGAACTCTCATTTCCATTGCATGAGGATTCAGATGAAGACGTTTCAAAACAGAGCATCTTCTGTAACTTGTCTCTGCACTGCCTCCCAACCTGTTGTTTTCAGAATGGGAGGGGAAAAAGGGATAGGAGAGATTTCAGTCTGGGATTTTTTCAGCTCCCTCTGAAGGGTGGGATGGGTGTACTGGAGTCCACCCCAATTCACCTAACCCACCTTCCAGCACTGGCTGGGGATCCCTAAAATGAGCTCGCTCTGCTCCCTTCCCCCCCTCCCATTCTGAAAACAGTGCTCTCTGGTAGAGAGAAGGAGCCACTGCTCGCAGCCAGCAGCTAAGTCTCCCCCCCCCCTGGAACCACAGTGAATTTCTGTTTGGTCCGGGAGATCATTGTAAGTCAGAACTCTTCAGTGGGAAGCTGCACTTCTACCTGTGCCCTATATTGACAATATTATTAGGAATACCTTTACTTCCACATGCTTCATATGGAATTTAACAATATGGAAAATTAAATTGTTTTATTATTCCCTGCCACAGCTAATGATCACAGGAAGGGATCAGTATTTACTATGGTGACACTATTTCTTTTTTTGCAGTCTTTCCTTTGAAACTCAGTAAAGAGGTAACTAGTTGACTGAAGACCAGCTAGATAAATAGAACCAGAGAGATTGTCAAAAAGAGAATCTTTCTGGATAAATTGGTAAAATTAAAATGCATACTTTTTAAAGCTATTTTTATGTTTGATTCCTAGAACAAAGCACAAAAGGAGGATTATCATTTTAAGTCATTCTCAGTTTGAAAATAATAGAAACTGGCTGTCATAATATCCAAAGCATGGGGACACCAATGAAAAACATAGAATATAATCATTTAATTTCCTGAAATAAAATTGAAAGAATGTATTGTCAGTCAGTGCTTTATTTTCTTTATCTTATTTAAACCAGTTAATAAAACAGATTCTCTGTCATTTCATACGTGAGCAGAGATATACTGGATCTCTTATAATGGAATGGAGTTACGGTACATTTTTTTTACATTTGATGTGAGTAATGTTTATACAATAATTATATTTACAAGTTTGCCTTGGATAAGTTAAAGGACAAATCGCTTGGAGAAGTCATTGTGTGTTGTACCCTTGCTTAAACTTAAATTAGCAGAGAAGGAATGATTAGCCATATATTCTCCCTCTTTCTTTTTGATTTTCTTTTGCTTCATGGCAGAAACTCTGGACCTATGGTCCTAAATGTAAATTATTCAGAATGTTGTTTAATTAAAGTGTGTGTCTCCTACCTATCACTATTTCTTACACATTAATTGAGAGACAGTTTCTGATTCTAATATTCATTCTAAGTAGTACTTTACTGCACAGTAAACATCCCCGTATGTTTCTTGTGGAAGGATCCACTGAGCATTGTGATTAAGGTATTCACTGTCTGGCACCTAGTCATATGGACCTTGTCTTTGCATAATAATTCAACTATCTGCGCCTGAACATTTAACCTTGGAGGTTGAGTCAGATTTTTACATCTTATTTATGACCTGTGTCATATAAAATGCTGTTTCTCTCTGCAGAGTTTGGGTAGTGAGCACCATGATAGGCCACATTGTAAGCAGAATTGATAAACAGAGTTAGGAATAAAAACCTGCTGCCTCATATGGCCCTTTTTTAACTCTTCAGGCTTCTTCAGAGCTAAAAGTTATGATACTCTCACTTTAGTTTCATATGTAATGTCAGAAGTAGGGGTTGGGAATTCTGAAAGCATTTCAGGCAGTCCATTGTGCATTTCTTCTTGTCATGCTCTCTCAAAATGTCCATTGTGCATTTCTTCTTGTCATGCTCTCTCAAAACACCTTTTAATGAAAAGGGTTACAGATATATTAAGTATCACTGCAGCATGATTCTGAATCTTTTTTTAAAGTAATTGTAATAATAATAGTTTGCAATTGTATAGCTCTTTTATTCCTGGAGGGGCTCTATTTAAATGAAATAATTAGCTTAGATTGCATGGTGGCTTGTAGTTTACTGTGATTTTAGCTTGTTTTGTTGCTAAGAACTTTGTTCTTTTGCTAGGCAAAAGAAGATTGAAAACATAATTATGCTTTCCTTTTTCACAATGCAGTTAAAGAAAAACTCTTGTCAGTTTCATCATGTATAAAATGTCCATTGTATATACTTGAACTAAGACAAATATGAGAGAAGGGGGAAATAAAAAATTTAGAATGGCTGAAAAAAAAAGATGAGTTGATTCTTTAGCTAAGAAATTCCCAATTTATTCCTTCATCATTTGAATATCCCCTTATGCAGAAATATCAGATTTATAAGCTAGGGAAACCCCATGACATGTTTGGATTCAGTGGCATCCATTCTTTCAGCAGAAAAATAGAAGGTAGGATTAGAAAATATTGAGTAGTACATTTCAGGGGGTAATGCTCGAGGTTTATATTCAAGAGAGTTGGATCTACCACAGGCTTGATGTTCCATATTGAATTAATTACTAACAAAGCTAGCAAGATAGCTCATCATTTGAGGAATTTCTAAAATGTGATAGAGTGATGATGGAGTACTAGTCATCACTGGCATATTGAATTTAAAAAGTAACCCAAAATTCACATTCTTCCATGATTAAAATGAAATACCACATGAGTATGTGTGTGTGTGTGCATATATATAGATATAGATATAGATATAGATATAGATAGATATATAGATATAGATATAGTGGTATTTCATTGATGTGCTAATGCTGTAATGCACAGTAGAATTAGTCTATTGCACTTTAGTGTCACCTAAAAGACATGCTCTGGGTCCAGAGGAGGGCCACCCGTATGATCAGGGGTCAGCAGGGCAGGCCTTATGAGGAGAGGCTACGGGACCTGAACCTGTTTAGCCTCCACAAGAGAA
>JAGPOW010003316.1:117036694-117058604 GCA_030014935.1 Caiman crocodilus
TGTGTGTAAGCTATAGTAAATTTACTTTTATTCCACTCCCTACTTGCCTCCTTGATCCAAATGAACAGACTCACAGTGCCCAGCTGGCCTGTGACACTTCCTTTGACCAGAGAACTGATTAACAATGCCTTGCATTTGAAACCTTGTTTAACTTTATCCCAACTATATGGTTACCCTCCCTTCCCCCCCCAAAATAAAATATATAATACCCTTAGAAATCCTTTCCTCTCACAAAGTTTGGTTTAATGGTAGATAAAGAAGACAGGTTACTATGACAGAGAGATCTAAATCATCTGCTTAAATGATCACAATCAAAGAAAACATGTTTTAACACAGTGGGTATATCTACCCATACACATTTTATGTACACAACTATACTGCTCAGTAAATATGGTGACTTGAGCATATATTTGATACCTGCATCGTGCAGGTATCAAATTTACGCCCAATTAGATACTGCTCATTAATCATATGTAGATGTCTTATGGCACAATAACACCGTGTGTGCGGACTGATCTGGGACTAAAGTTAGCTAACTAAAGTTAGTCCCAAGTCAGTCCACATACAGTGTTAATGTGCTTTAATGCCTGTATGTATAGACACTGACCTATTCCCACTTACTGCTCAGTAATTTAATGCATGATTAATTTAAGATGATGTGTAGACACATCCAATGAAATACAAAGTAATAAAACTGGGAATGAAAACTGAAGACTGTAACTCATTTGGGAGACTATCTTTGATAGTGAATCAGAGAAGGAAATGAAGATTGCTATAAATTAGATCTGTCTACCTTCTAAGCAAGGGAGAGCTATACCAGTGAGCACTGCATACCCACACAGATGACCCCCTCTATATTGTGTGGGTGTCCCTCCTCACAACTACCATTGCAAAACACACACATGATCCCAAGCTCAGCCTCCCGTAGCCAGTGCCATGCTACATTGTACCACTTTGGGACAGGCACTGAAAGTGGAAGCCAGAGGATGCAGAGGAACTTTATGAATTTTATCTGCTACCAGAGGAGGGAGAGGGACTTTATGAATTACATCTGCTACTGCAGTAAGAGAAGTGGTGGGAGTTTGGAGCCTCAATTTAAACCCTCACAGGCTGCATGAAGCTCACAGGCCACCATTTGGACAGCTTTGATATAAAAAATCATCCCCAGTTTCAGCACAATGTTGTGTGTGTGGGGCATGGTAAAGACTATTAGGATTGTAAGATATATAAATAAAAGGAAATGAAAATAGTAGCATGAAAGTGATCTTGTTTTTCTGAACATCGTTAAGACCAAGTTCAAGTTCCTGAATGAGCTTATTCAATAGAAAACTGGAAGGAAGTGGTAGGATGGATTAGAGGTTGTATTGTGATATTTTGTATTAACTGTGTTCACATTGTCATAATATTGTATGATTCAATTTACCTCTTTAGCCTTTGCAGTGACAGTTAAGAGTTAAGTTCAAGGGCTAACACAGGAGAAGACCAAATGGACTGTCAGGTTTAGCAGAGCCTTGAATAGCTTTGTTGACCAATTAACAAAGGTGAGATGCCCAACGCTCAAGAGATGTCCAGTGGAAATACACATGACAATGGAAGTCCTGGCCACAAGAAGCCGGAAACTGAGAAAAATGGATGAGGTCTGGGGAGCTGGAGAGACTGGAACGGATACAGGAGTTCCCACCTCAGTACTGTTTATCTTCCATTACCTTGAGTGAAGAAGAGGAAAGAAGAGAGATACTTACCAGCAGAAGCAAGGAGCCGGTGAAAAAGAGACAAGCACCCCGGGAGTCATGGTTCCTGAGAAGCTGCTCTGTGAGGCTAGAGCAGCCCTGAAGAACTGGAGAAGAGAGAGAGAGAGCACAGGCAGTCAGGGAGTGAGGAACAGCTTCACAAGCCCTGAGAAGCAGGGTGGGACTTCCCCAGCATTATAGAGCCAGTGGACAGCTGGTGATTAAGCGTGGAAGAGCTTAATTAGTTCGGGAAATACTGGCCTGAGTGGTGCTACACACAGAAGCAGCGTTCAGGGCAAGAAAGTGATACTGCTGAGAAAAGGCCAGCCTGATAAAAGCAGCTGAGCCTCAAAAGTCAGTGGGTTGCGGGGGTTGGGCGTCTTTTTTTTTCTTTGGTTGGGAACTGGGTTGCCTGTCATGCCCTTATTTATACAGGCTGGAAGGGTGGAACCTCAGGTGAAAAGAAACACATCTGAACTATCTTTAAAGGAAAAGTCTCAGACAGACTAATATTCCCAGGATACTAGCCCAGATGGGCTTCTGTTCCTTTGTTTGTTTATTTACTTTGATTGGTTATTATAATTAGAAACTTAAACTAACTGTAAGAGAGGAACTGGAACAAGCTCTCCTCAGAACAACGACGAGACCCTCCTGAGATTGAAAAAGATGTCCATCGGTCCTCGCCAGTTCCATTCTGTTGAGACAATTGTTGGGATACACACAAGCCTGTAAAATAAAAGAAGAGACAACAGTTAATATTAGAAAAAACAGAACCATTGACATAACATTTGGGTGGTGCTAGGCCAAGGTATAGAGGAAGTGAGTGCCCCAGAAGATAACTTCCTCGAGTGATCATCATCCATCAGCAGTGAAAAATACCACCTCCCAATAGAAATCCCTTTTAAAACATCAAAACATGACAGTGTGTGGGACCAGTGGGACCAGTATTATAGGGAGCCAGGCAAGTGATCATGTAAGCAAAAGTTAATGTTGTGGGGATACCGGGCCCCATGCTTACAATTTTAACCAGGTCTACCTTTGACACTTGGTTATGGGATAAAGCTTGCCAAAAATCTGGTGCTAATTTGATAATTGCTATGAAAGGGTTAGCGCTGGACTGCAACCCTTACTGATTCCTGCAAGGCACAGAAAAGCTGGCAGCTATTTCGTAGCACAGTCTCTTTATGAAAAATCCAGATCAAGGCCATGACTCTGGAAAAATCATTTTTTCTACATTCTGCCTCCCAGAAAAAAGGTGTTATCTCTTATTTGGGAGTGTGTGGCATGCAGAAAATATATGTGTTGTATGATTTTTTTTATATAGATATCTTTTAATGCAGTACATTTCAAAATGCTCTGTGAATGCCAATACTATTAACTTTTTACATAAAGAAAAGTGAGGCACAAATAGAATAAGGGCAATGTTTGCAAATAAAGGTACCTAATACTAAGCATTGGTCTGGCCTAATTTTCGGAAGTGTTGAGCACCTGTATGTTTGTTTCCTTAATTTTAACTGTGCAATTAGAGATTTCAGTTACTCTGTTTTAAGCAGCTGCATTAGAAAATGTTGGCATCTTTCTGAAGTAAAGGATTCACAGTGAGCCGTTATACCCAACCCACCCTCTTGCTTCAACACATGCCTTTTTCCTTTAAAAGTGCATTTCCACTTTGTAATAACCACATAACTAGATACATAAATAACAATTGAATTTTAAAATGTACCAAAGGCACTGCTTATCCCAAAAGACAGCCTTTGAATGTGTGGACTCGGTTCATGGAGCATTCCTCAGCCAGGAAACTTCAAAATGCAAAGGTAGCATGAGCAATGAGTCAGGGCAGAGGAACATAATAATATCAGAATCTCACAGAAGAGAATGTGAAGGGAAGGCATATCAGGCCACAGGAGACAGTTGGAAAGAGGTTTGAGTTAGCAAGGAAAAGGAACCATTATCCTTTAACTGTACTGATAGCTTGTGTTGCTTCCACTGAACTACATTATAAGATTACTACCATTCTTGAGGGTATCCTTTTGGGGAAAAAATAAATCTGAAAATAGGCCACTAATTCAGACTCTGGCATGCACAGTATCTTACTGCACAAAATGGTCAGTTATTCTCATGCACATCTCATATAGGGCATCATGAAGAGAAGGGAACTATGCTGATCTGTTAACACTGACATTCCCAAGTATGGATTCTCTCTCCATTTCACTGCTTTCTTGAAAAATAGTGCTGACCTAAGTGGCAATGAATCTCTATCCCTCAAAAAATTCTCTTCAATGAAAAGTAAATGTATAGCAATGCAAAGGCCAACAAATTTCAGTCATGACTTTTGAATCTTACTTTAGTAAGAGCAAACATTCATGTTATTGTTTGGAATATACGGGACTATCTTTATGAATTTAAAAGTGATGCCATTAATAAAAGCCCAAAAGAAATAGTATGTTCCAATTAATTTCACTTAAGACATCGATTTTTTTCAGGCTTTTAAGTAATGACATTGCTCAAAGTAAGCAATAACCAATAAGACACTAGTTCTTTTACTGTCTAAATATCAAACATTTGCCTAAAGATAGTAACTAGTAAGTTGTTAATTAAGAATCCAAATTCAATGAGGATTTAACTGCTAGGTCTAATAGAGTATCTATATTCATATCTGAGCATGAAACATGGAGCCTGTGCCACTGTTTCTCTTCATAGGAGAAAGGGGAAAAAACCAAGTCAATTTAATATTTTTATCAGCTATGGAATTATTTCATTGTATAAAGACTCTTCAACTTGTGACAGAAAAAAAATCTTAATATGCTAGTTACTTTCCCTATGTTCCATTTGGATTATATATTAAATACACTCTTCTTTTAAGATATATGCTGTGTTGCATGGAATATTATGTTACTTAAAATAATTTTCATGTAAAATTTGCAAAAATGCTTCTGTGACTTAGGACTTAACATTCTTAAAAACTTGGAGCATTTAGGAACCTGAGACTCAGGCTTGTACATCACTCAAACACTTTTAAGAAATATAACTTTGTTTCACATTAACACAAAAAAATGAAACTCTTTTTAACAAATTATTTGGCATGTTCTTGATATGTTTAATATTATTTTAATAAAGAGGCTTCATAACTGTCTTCTAAATATGTAAAAATCATTTGTTTTGTAGTTTTTCCTTCGGGGCCCTGGCCGCCCCCTCCCCCTGCCCTGGCTGACCCCTTCCCCCACAAGCCCCCCTAAGGCCCCTGACACCTGCCCTGGCTGGTCTTATCCCTTCCAGCCCCCAAGCCCCACCTCCCCCTGATCCCTGCCCTCCCACCCTATAGTTTTAAAAAAAACAAACAAAACCCTTGGCGTTTACAGACACTCTGGCTGCAATCTGGCTGACTGGGGCCCTGCCTGTATAGTGTGGGGCAGGCTGATAGCCCCAGTGGTGTCAGCCCGGGCTCTCCTGCCCCCCCCACTTTCCTCTACTGACTGGGGGGCTCTGTCAGGAGGCCCTAGAACCCCCACCCTCAACCCCTGCTTCTAAGGTAAGCAGAGGCTTTTTTTTTCATTTTTTTTTCTGGATTTTTTTTTTCAGTAATGGTGCTGGGTTTGTGGGGGTAGCCATGGGGGCTGGGAGTGCAAGTTGTGTGGTAAGGCTGGGTGGGAACCCACTGGGGGATCTGGGAGTGCAGGGGGTGGAGCTGAGTGGGGCAGCCATCAGTTGGCCTGCAGCAACTGGTGGGGGATGGGGCCAGATGGGGTAGTAACCAGGGGGCTAGGGTGGGGCATGTGGGCCTTGCAAGGGGGTAGTAGCCCCTGTGGGGGGCCAAACCCCTTGTTGGGGGGTTGAATCCTTTGTGTGGGGGCTGAACTCCTTGTTGGGGGTCTGAACCCTGTGTGGCAGATGAACACCCTGTTGGGGGGCAAACCTCCTGTTGGGGGGTCATACCCCTTGTTTGGGGCCTGCACCCCCTGTTGGGTGGCTGTAACGCCTGTGTGGGGGCCATTGCAGCAAAATATGTATTAATGAAATCATGAAACATGTATTTTGAGTTCACTTTATTATTATGATAAGAGACTTGTTTTAACACTGTAGATATATCAACAAAACATTGTCCAACTGATCGCTGTCTGTGTCTCATTCTCTCTCTCTCTTTATAGTGGTCTTTTGTTTTACTTGTGGAGGAACATGGATTTGGGGGTATTTTACAGAGTGGCTTTGGGATTTTTTTTAACAGGGATTTTTCAGTTTTCCAATAGTGAATGACAGAATTCCTGCTAGGAAGGCTAGTGTCAGGACCCTGCCTGCTCACAGCTAGTACATTGGACCCAACTGTCTGTGGTTGACATCCTGGTCAAATGGGGCCAGGAGGACATGTTTGAGAATTCAAATCAGGACACCAGACCGAGAACCTTGTCTTGGTAATAGCTGCCAAGATGGCCAGGCAAGGGCACACATGGCAGCAGTGCCACACAGAGGCCAATCCTTCAACCATAGTCCACTGGAAGCTGGCTCAGAGGGACAGATATCTCTACTGGCTGTGCAGTCCCCATCTGGGTCTAGCAGGTGCACAGCAGGTAATACCCAGGCAGCAGCCCCACTGCCAGACTGCTGCAGTGGGTAGAGGGTACAGGGAACTCTCAGGGATTCTTCTACAGTCCAACTGGCACAAGGGGTAGTATCCCCAGGTACCAATTGGCCAGACCCTAGAAGCTCCTGAGAGCTAGTAGCTCTGAGCTACTTGCCAGGACAGCTTTTTTCACTGCTGGGGCTAGGACAGGGAAGCTTTTTAAACTGATGCGGATAGCACAGATGCTGGTCCTGAGCTCTAGCTCTCCCTGGCTACAGATCCAGGAGGAGCCAGGCAGGGTTATTTTGCCCCAAGTGGCACAATTTGCTCCACCCCAAAGTGCATGTCCGAGCATATGCGCTGAAGCAAGAAGCCCCGGCTCACATTTGCACTGCTTCTATTTGAGCTGCTGCATGCTCACATGCTTGCATGTGTGGACGTGCCCTAACTGTCTGGGTGATAAAGAAAAGTTTGATTGATCCAGACACTTGTATTCCATCCCTCTGAGGAAGAGGATGTTTTCCTTTTAAAAACATTAGTGAAAAGCATAACTAATTTTATAATTTAAACCTAATTTGATTCACACTGTAGGGGATTCATCTTTTATAAACAACTAGAAAAACGAGGGCCAAGAAGATGGAATGATTAGCTCTGTTAATTTTAGAGCCCATCTGTACTACTTTCTTCTGATGCTAAACAATCCTGAAGGGAAAATTGCATTTCCCTTGCAATAGTCTCCTAACATATGGAGAAAAACTGTCTTAATCCAAGATGGCATTTTAATCTACAGATCTTTTGTAATCAGAGCTGCATATAAAATAGATCAAGTGATTGTCTGGGAAGTCCAGGGAGTAGCAAGCCTACTTTGGGAGAAGGTATCACAGCAGGTTTCACTAGTTGCCAACACAGTCAAGAAGGTGTTGGGCCAGGACATACAGGAGATACAGTGATTTATTGCTGTTTCCTATTAGGCTGCTGTTGTGATATTCCCATGGAGTCTCAGCTACAACTTAAGGCAGATTCCTTTGTGATATCTCTATCTTTATCTGGACTTTACATGTATATAACCACCAAAATGAATCAGATCTTGAGTCCAAAAGACATGTGAGGAGAGGTGAGTTGATGCCTTATTTATAACTTAAGTAAAAATGAACGGACCACCTGTTGTTTCTAACTGTGCAAATCAGTGTTTTGGAGTATTTTCTTTCATTGGCAAAAATGTGTGCTAACTAGATGATGTAAAGCATCCTTTTCCTATTTTAAACCTTTATGATAATTCCCAAATACTGATTAATAGATTCATAGATGTTAGAGTCAGAAGGGACCTCAGTAGGTCATCAAGTCCAACACCCTGCCCTGTCCAGGAAAGAGTGCTGGGGTCAGACAACCTTAGCTAGGTACTTGTCCAGTCTCCTCTTGAAGCCCCCCAAGGTAGGGGAGAGCAACACCTCCCTTGGAAGCCCATTAAAAATTCTGGCAACCCTTACTGTGAAGAAGTTCTTTGTAATGTCCAACCTAAATCTGCTCTCCACAAATTTGTGGCCATTGCTCCTAGTTACTCCAGGGGGGTTCTAGTAAATGAGAGAGGTCTCTTGCCTGCCTGGAGCTAAGATCAGTGGCATTACTGCAAGGATTCCTAAACTCATCAACCCTCCAACTACCACCCCATTTTTCTTGTCCAAGTGGGCACTTACGATGCAGCTGGGAGTAGTACTGACTGCATCATGAAGGACTTCCATGAGTTGGGGTCAGCCTCAGAAAGTCAGGGGCATAGGTGTTATTCTCCTCCATCATTCCAGTTGGCAGCAGCCAAAGGAACCAGGATGCCTGCATCAGGGAAGTCAACCAGTGGTTCCAGAGATGGTGTCTTCAGGGGGGATTCAGATTCTGCAACCACAACCAACACTTTCAGAGAAAAGTCTTCCTGAGAATGGGACAATCTTCATCCCTTTCCTAGAGGTAAGCACCTGTTCTCCCACAGGTTGGCTGATCTCCGAAGAGCTTTAAACTTGGTTCTATGGGGAATGGGGAGCCAGTGGTTGATGAGAACCTAGGGCTGAAAAGCCACAAACAAGAGCACTCAGTGGGGGCCTAAAATGTCTTTACACAACTTCCAGGAGTGTGGGGAACAAGCAGGAGGAACTCACACTCCTATTTGCTAGCACACAGTATGATCTAGTCAGCTTAACTGAAACATGGTGGGATTCTATGCATGACTGGATGGTAAGTATTGAGGGGTACAAGTTGCATAGATGAGACAGAGTGGGGAGAAAAGGCAGGGATTTAGATCTCTATGTTAAGGAGCAATACACATTTTCCATCATCAAAACAGGAGTGGAGGAGGGAAATACCAAGGAATTGTGGGTCAGGATCCAGGGTGAGGGGCAGGGGAAAAGGACTTGGTAGCAGCGGTCTACTCCAGACCTCCTTACCAGGATGATGAGCTAGATGAAGTATTCTCCAAGCAGCTCTCAGATGCCATACAGGTGAGGGAGACAGTGGTCATGGGTCATCACCTAAATTACCTGGACATTCACTGGGAGGAACAGGCATCCAAAACAAGCCTCTCAAGGAGGTTCTTACACTGTGTGCAGGACCTCCACCTAACTTAGATGGTTTCCAGTCCCACCAGGGGTAGCGCCTTGCTAGACCTGGTTGTAGCAACAGGAGATGATCTCTTGGGGGACCTGTGGATACACAGTAACTTGGGTGATAGTGACCACCACTTGGTAGAGTTCACTATCCAGCAACGGGTGAGAAAAATATCCAGTGATGCTAAAGTTTTAGACTTCAGAAGGGCCAGCTTTAGTAAACTTAGAAAGCTAGTTAGTGTGGTGGTGTAACTCAAAAACATTGAGCTAACTGGGGTCCAAGAGGGTTGGAAATTTCTCAAGGGAGTGATCCTTGGGGCACAAAAATAAGTCTATCCCCTTACACAGAAAAGGGTCTAAGGGGATAAAGAAGCCTCCTTGGCTGAACAAGAAAGAGATGTATAGGCAGTGGAAGCAGGGGCAGACGCCAAGGAGGCATACACCACCCTGGCACTCTATTGCAGGGAGACAGGCAGGCCAAGACAAGACTGGAGCTTAGGCTAGCTTCAACAATTAAGGACAATAAAAAGTCCTTCTACAGATACAGAGGAATCAAAAAGAAAGTGCAGAGTGGCATAGGGCCCCAGCAGGACTAATCAGGCCACTTGGTGGCTGATGCAGAGAAAAAGGCAGAGCTCTTAAATGAGTTCTTCACTTTAGTATTCCTTAATATTGATCAAGACAATCCCCTTACCTTGAGCATAGACAGATGTTCAAAAAGCACCAGACTACCAAAGTTTTGTGCTGACTTAGTTAAAGAGCACTTGAAAGGGCTGGATGGGTACAAGTCAGCTGACCCAGATGACCTCCATCCACATCTTAGGATGTGGGAAACTTTGGCTAATATCCCTCATCTCTACAGGGCCTTGACCTCATGTCTCCCATCAAGGAACTCTAATCATTGTGCTTTAGAATAATTCAACTGTGAGTGGCCTACCTCTCCTGTTGGAACTGTTGCACTTTGTAGAAATGACTATTCTCTAAAACAGTATTCATGCATTGTGGTTAGGCCATTCACCCAGAAGGCTAAAAATGTTGGTTTTAGCTTGTGCAGCAGTGAATATCTAAGTAGTTAATTTAAGGTGGTATAGTGTCAACATTGGTATATTCATTCTCAGTGGGTGCATCTGCATGTGAAATTAATGCAATGAAATAAACTCAGGAGTAGTTCAAGTTGGAGTTATCTGGCACACATCTACAAGTGCTCCCAGGACAGCAGCAGCTTGAGCCATGGCAATGCATCCCTGGGCTGGCAGTAGCCTCAGGAGGGTAGTTGCAAACTCCAGATAGTAATGTTGCACACCATAGAGTCTGGCTGAGCCATGTGACTGGTAGCCCATCATTATTACAAAGCTATCTTCTACAGCTTTAATATTTGTAGCAGTCCTATTAAGCTGAATGATCAATAGGTCAATCTCTAAGAATTTCTGTGTTTCCTAGCCATGACACACACATTTCCTCAGTCTCCTTTAAATGGAGTTTGATGGTAAAACTAATAAATAGGGATCTCCAGAATTCCTGCTAGAAGTGTGCAGTGCAGTAGCTTCTTTAATCCTGGAGCTTCACCTCAGTGTTGTCTCAGAAACATCATATTTTTGCTTAAAGATGTCCACATGGATGAATTGTACATATTCTTCGGTTCTAAAATTTGAATGATGTTCAGAATGCTTCCACGAAGCCCAAACAAATAAAATTGCCACCATGTATAGTAGGGTTACAGTCATGAGGTTTTAGGACAAGGGGTTCCCAAACTGTGATGTGCATACCCCTGAGGGTATGCATAACATCTTTGAGGGGGTACACAGGAGACACTGTGTAATCAATCAGTAATGGTGTATTCAATTTTCATTATAATAATTGGTATTTAAAGGGTTAAACTGTGAAATGTACATTGGAAGGAGTATGTGGGAAGCTGGTAAATCTAGAAGCAGGTACACAATATGAAAAAGATTGGGAACCTCTGTTTTAGCAAATGTAAACACACAAGGGCTTTATTTCATATATTTTGTTTGGATCAACTGTGTAGTTGAAAGACATCTTGGAGCTTTTGGGCACAAAACATGTCCAATACAATAGATAACAATAAGAGCCTTTTTGTTCGTTTCATGTTTTTGTTAGTTTGTTTTGTTTAATTGTTCTTATTTAATTAAAAGTTGAATAATTATGGGCCTCCCCATCTCCTTCTAACGTATTGTCACATATTAAATAGCTCTTTATAGCTCCTTTCCACATACCAGTTGCTTGCTAAAGGCATACATGGAAGAATTCTGTTTCATTTAGCAGATGGCAAAGTCCAACTTGGGACTAACTCTGACTAACCCAACTAAAGAGTAACAGTGATTCTATTGCTCCTACAAACAACTTCCTCCATTATAAAGATAGTTATATGTCTGCATATTTCTGGAGGTATACATCCTGTCTTTACAACAGGAATACAGAAGTTTGACTTAAGCTGTTCCTTGGTCATCTGCTGAGTGGACATGAAAGTAATCTATATGGTCAGGGATGTACAGGGAGATATTCCCAAAATAATCTTGCTTATTAGAAGAAAAAGGTCAAGATCTCCTGGTTTAACTAATAAAGAAAGAATACCAAAGCATAAAAGCTCAATGTACTGAAATCAGATTTGTGATTTATAGTGTACAGAAAGGGGTTTATTTCACATTTTACTTTCAGAGTATTTCTAATCTTCATTTGATACTGACTATTCAGGAATATGTTTTAAATAAATGAGATTTGGTCTTTCCTTTTTTCTTGTTTTTTTTTTTTTTTTTCTGGGGGGGTAGGTTATAATATATTCCATATACAGAATTAAACTGCAGAAACAATTTTCTAGATCATACAAAAATTTAAATCATAGTTATAGTTGACTGATTAGACAATAATTTAAAAATTAGGACACATATTCAGCACTAGATGGCAGTCTAAATTTAAAATGTGATACGTTCTTTCTCTTCCCCTTAGAATACAAGGAATGCATTACCTCTGTTCTATAATTAAAATCTGTCATACAGAGTAATCAAATAATTTTGTTTTTTTCCAATTGCAATAGTAGGATGTCTCCTAAGGCCAATTACTATGCTATCAAATAATAAAAAAGCATAAAAGGAAGAACCAGTCAACTAACAATATACTGAGATATTACCAATGAAATTCAAAATACTTCTTTAATTTAAAGAAAGCATAGCATATGATGTTATTTAAATACTTGTTACAAGAATGTGTATGTGTGTGTGGGGGGGGTTAATTTACAAAATTAAAATCCTTTAGGACCTAAATTTCAATGTTTGTTTTTAATCTATGCTGCAGAAATAGTAAGAATTGTATAGACTTCTTATTGATACATAACTATAATTCAGAACCATCACACTACACCACCTTTGGCAAATTTTCCTTTACCCAAAGCTGTTCTATTGGCTTCAGAATATATAATTCACATGAGCATAGCAAGGACAATTAAAAACAAATAAACCTCCAACATAATGTTTAAATAGATCACTTTCCTTTTGGGGAACCTTTGTCTTCCATGTCTTAGTAAGAGATTAATAAAAAATCCTTTATTTTTCCTGTAAATAGTACCAGCTTTCTAGTGTTTTCTTTTCTGCTTTTACTGTCTTAACACACTGATTTAAAAGACTCACTTCCTAATATGTCTGTTCTGTTGTGTGTACCCTGTATATTGAGAAAGCAGAATGTTATAATTAATTTTAATATGTTTTGTTCCATAGAAAGTTCAAATTAATAGGAATGTAGAAGTGATGGTCTTATATGAATAAATGTGTTCCATGCAAACCAGATAAGCAATCCTACATCTACGAAACACCATCCAATTTTCAAGTATGCTCAATAAAAACGAATATGTTCCATTCTCTCCAAATAAATTGTTCAGCTACTTCTAAGAGACAGTTTCCTGGTTAGGGGGTCTTGCCCCTCTGTGACAGCTGAAAATTATGTCTTTGGGATAAAGATGCTTGCTGAAGGCTCTATGAAGATTAGACCAAGTGTTTTTCTGTTATTTGTTCAGATATTAAGCTATATGTTATTGCTAAGAGCCTAATTGAAGTCTAAGATGTAGGGAGGCCTTGTATGTAGTATAAGGCCTAGTAAATTTAACAAAACCTTATAGAAGTAGTGATGGTAGGCTCTGTGGCGTAGTTAAAATTAACCTCATCAGAAGAATGCAAGGCTTGTACTGCTATTGGTCAATCCAAGGACAGCTGAAGTAAAAAGAATCTGAATGGTTGTAAATTATCAGCATAGCTCAGAAGTTATACATTGGCTGGCATATTGGGAAATCATTTAGAAGGAAGATACAGCTCTGTGAAAAGAACTACTAATTAGCTGTTACACTGGATCAGTGGGCCCGTGGATCTTGAGGAGCCCAAGGACTGCAATATTAGGCTTCTTCCTGGTACCCCTCAGACAGTGCTGATCGGGAACACCTGACTTCACTGAGCTTTATGGAAAGAAAAACTTTACATACATCAGGCATCAGAGGGGACTGCTGATAACTTGCTGACGCAAATTATTATTATCTGTCATTATCTGTCTTAGTATACTACATGTACTTGTGTTTTTGTTAAGTCAATAAACCTTTCTTACCTTTCTACCCTCGACCATAATCTCAATCCCAAACCCTCCACAGGTGACTGGGATACCCCTCCACTCAAGGTAAGACTGATCACCATGTTTGGAGTTTGGAGGGAATTTTATCCCATGGCCAGATTAGCATCTACATATGTCCTTTACAGTGGAGTTGACTACACAGTAAAACATCAGTATCTACACATGCAGTGCTATTAGGCTGCAGTAAACTAATTAACTCAGCTGTAGACTAGTACTGTTTGACACAAGTATTTTCCTATGGCAGAGTTTAGTGCTCCATAACACACATGTAGATGGTGACTGAGGATGGCTGGGGCACAAGAATGCTACAGTGCAGGGTTGCCTGCCAGATAGCCCCGCAGTGTAGCACCTTCATGGCCCAGCTAGGCCCTTCACAGCATATTGAGACAGGGCAGACCAACTCTGGGTGGACTGGCTGACCCCCCTGGACCCATTGCCAACTGGCACTGCTCTGCCATGACTCAACATGCTGCTGTTTTGGGTGCACATATAAACACTACACCTTGGAGCAATATACTCTGCCATGAACTGCACTGTAATTTATTCAGGTGTACTAATTGTGCATGTAGATGTGTCCACTGTGGGAGGGGTTTGCTCTTTACTAGGGGCCATGGTCCTCTTCCTGGGACCTCTCGAGCACATATTAACAACCTTTGCAGATATTGACTACTGTCCCACTCCTTCACCTTTGGCAGGTTCAGTGTCATATTTCCCCCTCCTCCTGCCCTCCCGGGCTCAATGTACCTTTTAGTGGGAGCTGCAAAGTTCAGAACTTTTCAAAAGGGCCCCTAATGATTAACAGTTGTTAAACCATGCTATTTCATAGATATTTATCCTTAATTAGAAAATAGATGTTTTGTTGACATTTAGCAAAATGTCATTTTCAAACCAAAAAAAATGAAAACAATCATTGGTTTGTCATTAGAATCATTTATTGGCATTAGAAAAAGGTGACAAAAAATTAAGAAATGTTTATATTTTTAAATCATTAGGATGGGTCTAGAACCTGTTTTACTTGTTAGCTTTCTAAATAGACTTAGGCATCAACGTAATTTATTCCATCCTGTTCAAGTCCTAAAAATATAGTAATGAACCTAACTTTTGTAGCAGGTATCCAGCTTGTAACTGTATTGGCTCTACAGGAAAAGATAATCAGGACTTCTTGTAAAGATGATATCTTTTATTAGACCAACAAGTTTTTGCAAAAAAAAAAATCTTTAATAAGCAACTATGACCACCTGAAAGCTGAGATCCTGCTCCTATCTTTGTTTCAAATTAACTTGCATCATCACAGATCCTCCCAGGACGTGAGAGGCTTCATGCCAGCTATGAACTGACTGCCCAGATGAGTTTTCCATCTATTGATTCCTCTGTGAAATCCTATGGAATTTTAAATTTCATTTCTATTCAGGAGAACTTTTACAATCTTTTATCTAGTGCCTGATGAAGGGTGTTTGTGCCCAAAAGATTGCAATTAAAGAATTTTTTTTTGCAAAAATCTTGCTGGTCTAATAAAAGATATCATCTCTACTATGAGTCCTGATTGTCTTTTCCTCTAGACCAATACGGCTACAAGCTGGATACCTAACACATGGAAGATATCAAATTTTAACCAATTTAGCCCCTGTCTGGTCCTTGGTGCCACTTGCAGGGAGCAAGGTAGGGGAGCTAAGGCCAATGCTGCTGGCCCCAGCTCCCCCACTCTCTGTCCAATTTTCGGTGTTGCTTCAGAATTATGGTGGCATGCCCCCATGCTTGGAGCACTGTGATTGGCTGTTTCCATCAGCCAATCAGAGCATGAATAAAGCATTATGGCTGGACGGAGAGACAGACAGACAGACTTAGGCTTTTTAATATTAGAATTATAAAAATTAAGTATACTAGTAATGATAACTGCTAACATTCAGAGGAAAGAATGTCCACAAGAGAAAATTCTGTGAAAAAAACTTATTTCGGAGCACTCTTATTTTTGGGCAAAGGAAAGTTGTTTGACAATAGGGAGTGAGAGATGTTCTTGTGGTTAAGATGTTCTTGTGGTTAAGAAGGTCTGTCCTTAATTCCTTGTGACCTTAGGGAAATCAGTTAACATCCTAGTTCCAAATCTATAAAATAGAAGTAATAGTGCTTTCTCTTCTTGACTGGCATCTTTCTAAGAATAAATGCATAGATTTTCATTAGCTGCTTGTTCACTAGTGTTTTGGGCTCTGTATAACTAATGTCAAGACCGAAAATACATACCAGTGATAGTATGAAGAAAGTAATGTTTATAATCTGGAGTCTGGAGAGGAGAAGACTGACATGAATGATTGTTACAAAGAGGAAGGAGTTCTCAGTGGTGGCAGATAACAGAATGAAGAGCAATGGTCTCAAGCTGCAGCCAGGGAAGTTTAGATTAAATATTAGGAAAAAATATTCTCGCTAGAAGGGTAGTAAAGCACTGGAACAGATTATCCAGAGAGGTTATGAAATCTCTGTCATTAGAGGTTTTTTAAGACCTGGCTGGACAAAGCCTTGGCTGGGATGATCTAGTTGGGGATGGTCCTACTTTGAGCAGGGGTTGGACTAGATGACCATTGATGTCCATTCCAACCCTAATTTTCTATTATTCTATATGATTCTATGTTTATCATCATTTTTTGGTGAAAGAAATGAGTCCTGAAGGAGCAGCATATGTTGCATTGTGTGAAGAAAAATCAGTACCTGTAGCTTTTCCTTTTTGTGCACAACTTTCATGATAAATATTGAAAAGGCTCATCTCCCTAGCTGCTGCTACTCAGTTACTTAGTACAAGGAATGAGTTTTTTCTTTATTCTGACATACAGAAACAAGGTTCATATCTTATTCTTTGGTATATTGTATGTAAGAAAATATACTATCAAGATTCATACTATCAACAATATTTTGATATTTTTACTCAGATTTAGTCTGTCTGAATATTAATTCAAAGATGTGATTTCAACATCTATAGACATGCCTGAACTCACTTTAAAGCAATTCTCTTGGCTATGAATACCAGGGTAGCTGAGAAGTATCATATTCCAGCCAGCAACTATTTACCTAAAGTCCAAGGTAAACTTATAAGCAATTTCAAGGAAAACTATTCCAAAGGTTGGTGTCTAAGTATACCATAATACCATAGAATAGTAGTATAATACTATTGCACCTTGAGTCCCTGAAAATCTATTAATACATTCACCTTTTCACTCACTAACATCTTCCCCTTAGGACTGTTATACAAAATCAGGCAAGATCAGGAGAACCACGTGCCTGTATTATTCTTCGTTTTACCATGGTTTGAGCAGTGTGGAATGGACACTAAGTCCATTCCACTTATGCTCCCAATAGGTAGAGCACGGGTATGGTCCAAAGTTTGCCATTTCCTTTCCTTTCCTTTCCTTTCCTTTCCTTTCCAAATCTATATAGTAAAAAATGTATGTACCAAAATCAAATTATAACAAGCATACAAATTATTAATGATTTAGATGTCTTTATTTTACACAGAATTCTATATACTACCATCTACCTAAGTAACTTCATTTTATAGTATTATTCTAGACTTTGGTTAGAAGAACCCATAAAATAAAGATCACTATGACCCACTTTACCTTTAGCACTTGAAAGCATTTTTCAAAGTACTCTCTCATATCTTGTTATTAAAATGTGAGGGGGGAAGGAAGGAATAGTTTTGAGCATTATTTAGAAATAGGTAATTTCAAATAGGTGTATTTTTTATTGAATTTTTGCAATAATTTAAATAAAAGAAACAGGGGGAAAAGACATTGCAGAATAATTAGCAATACTAATTATAAATAGAATATCTGAAAAATAAGGTTTGGTATGTTTTTAAAAGCCCTGCCTGTATACTGATTTATGCAATTAAAGTATGATAAAAGGACCATGTCCTAAATTGCTTAGGGTTATATGCAAAAAAGGAATGAACAGCCCAGCTTCTGCTTTATATTTCCTTTGGGCCCCATTATATTCAGTAAAGACATTATCAGTGAACAACTAGTGCTCAGAGTTATGTACCTACTCAGAGAAAGAAGATTTAAAATCTATGTAAGTCAAATGAAAATGTTACTTATGCAGTTAAAATTGGCCATATGATTTCTTCCCTGTCACTGCTAAATTCATCAGAAGGGGAAAGCAGGGGACAATGAGCAGAAGAAGTTTTCACACCCTAGAGTCTGTATCCAGAGAAAACTTGGGACTATGGGCAGTACCTGTGCCAAGAGTTTACATATAACACCACTAATAGGAGTCTATCTATATATCTATCTGATATATACAGATATATATATAGATATATATGGATATAGATTTATAGATAGATGCCTGTTAGCCAATATATTTTTTGCCTATGTGCCAAGAGTATACGTATAACACCACGTGTGTGTGTATATATATATATATACATATATATATATATATTCCTATTAGTGGTGTTATACGTAAATTCTTGGCAAACAGGCATATATATATAAAAATATATATATTGGCTAATAGGCGTATATATGATGATGAATTTAGCAGTGACAGGGAAGAAATCATATGGCCAATTTTAACTGCATAAGTGACATTTTCATTTGACTTACATAGATTTTAAATCTTCCTCTGGGTAGGTACATAATTCTGAGCACTAGTTGTTCACTGATAATGTCTTTACTGAGTAAAATGAGGCCCTATTTAGTGAGTAAAGTGAGTATGCCTATTATATATATATAAATATAATTTATATCAAAATAAAATAGGCAGATAGATCTATCTATCTATCTACACACACATATAAAAAACAATTTTGGTTAAAAAAGTAACCCCAAATCCACATTTTTCCAATATTTAAATGAAATATCACTAATAGATAGATAGATAGATAGATAGATAGATAGATACACACATGCACACATATCCTGTTTTTTTTTCTGATTTAAAAAAAAACCCAAAACAACAATTTTTGGTTTAAAAAAAATAACTCCAAATCCACATTTTTTCCATGAGTAAAATGGAATTTCATTATATATAGTGATATTTCATTTTACTCATGGAAAAATATGGCTGTAACACCGCAAAGACTTTTATATCAAACCTTATCCTACCTTGTTCAGGAAAGATAACAAGGATAGAAAGGAAGCAACAGTGTATTACAAAGTAATAAAGATTTTTTGCTTCAAAGTTTAAGGAGTGTTGAGATCTACACTTTTTGAATGAAGACAGGAACAAAGAACAGTGGCAAAATAACAGAAGAGATCTGGTATAGACTATCCAAGCAGGAAGAGGGGGAGGATGATGATTAAATTTAGTCTTTTAGTAGCTAACAGAAGCTTGCAAAGGACAGGACCTGGTGGCAGTGGGGAAATTTACTAACCCAGGTGTCCATTGGGCAAACAATATGGCAGGACACAGGTAATCCTTGACATTCCTGTAGTGTACAAGCAAAAACTTTTTTGCTTTCAGAGAGTGAGTTAAGCTAGTAAAGGAGCAGTTTTCTTCATTTTGATTCTAACTAATAAGGAGGTACTGTGGTTGAACATCTAAAGGTAGATAGTAATTTGAGTAAAAGGGATCTTGAAAAGAGCAAGTTATTTTTCTAGGAAGAGGAAGGAAGCAGAGCAGCAGACTAAGGATAATGTACTTCAAAACATCAGATTTAAACAAACTCAGGGAACTTGTAGGTAGGGTGTCTTGGGACTATAAGCTAGGTGATAGAAGAGTGCAGGAGACCTGAACATTACCCAGAAAGACTATATTAAATTCACAACAGCAAACTATCCCAATTCAGAGGGAAGACAGGAAGCATATTAATAGACCTATGTGCCTTCATTTAGTCATTTAAGGACTTGAATATCTAAAAGGAATTATACAAAAATAAAAATAAGGACACATGAGTCTGGATGCCATGAGGATAAATGAATAGCAAAGCACGTAGAAAGAAAATCAGAAAAGCTAAGGAACAAAATGAGTTTCAATTACCAAGGGACATTAAAAGCTACAAAAAAGGTCCTATAAATATATTAGAAGTAAGGAAAAGATTAAGAGAAGTAAGATCCCTTTCTTAATGGGGAAATAGAACAAATAATGGCTGATACAAGGAAGGCTGAAGTAGTCAATGGCTTCTTTGCTTCAGTCATCATCACCCAAAAAACAGAGAGGAAGAGAGTTAATTCTGACCAGACACTTATAGAAATATATCTTAACAAGGGGATAGGAGTGCAAGCCAGCACACGGGAAAGAAAAAAAAGATGGTCTGAGCTGGAGGAGATGGCAAAGGCAGGATGAGAGAAGGGGGAAGGGGGGGCATGTTAAAAAATTGAAGAGAGAGAGAGAATCTAATCCTGTTGAAATTCAAGTTAGTGTAGCTAAATAATTTCTTGAAGTAATCTCTGAAATAAAAACAATTATTTTAGAGTACACATGGAGAATGGAGCAGGTCCATGAGGATGTGAGGAAGAAAAAAATGATTACCTATCTTTGAAAATCATGAAGAGTAGGACAAGGAATGCATATGCCAGTTAACTTTAATAACATAAAAGTTACTGTAACAATTTTTTAGACAATCAAAATATATGCACCTAGAAGATAATTTAGTGATAAAAAGCCAACATGGATTTTGTCAGGAACAAGTCAAGTCAGACTTAGATAACTTCCTTTCCTTACAAGATAACTGGAGTAGTGGATAACAGGGAAGTAGTAACTGTGATATCCTGAGTTTAGTAAGTCCTTAATACTGTTCTACATGAGGTAACTCATGCCATGGCACCCTAGTCAAGAGTCACTTACCTGGGTATACTTACCCTGCTTTGGCTCTGGGAAATGGATTATGTGATCTCTTGTGGTCTCTTCTTGTCTTACATTCTGTGATTCTGTGCACTTGTCTACATGGGTAAATTAAAACATAATATGCTAGGTTGTGAATTTAAATGGACGGTAACTGCCCAGGCTTGGGGAAAGGAGCATACTAAGAGCATATGAGATACAAGATAAATTTTAGCTTCTTGGTTTAGACAAGCTTTATGACCTGATGAGAATTTAGTAGCATCATTCTAGCTACAAAATACCCTCTGGATAAGCATGAGTGAGATCTTACCTTTAGTTCTTCAGTAGTCAATTAAATATACTTTAATGAAAAGTTCCAAAGCATAAAGAGGGCTTCATGGAAAAGGTAATTCAACCTCCACCTGTATGCAGCATTTTCTATCTCTGGAGGAATGAAGCAATCTAAGTAGATGAGCCTCCTCAGCTGGGCTGGATAAAATCTTTATATGGGTTGCTGTCTACCTGCAGTTCTAATAATAGACTACCTAGTTCTTAATCTCTAGTTAAAACAACAATTAAATAAATAAAACAACAATTAATATTTTTAAAAGAAATTACACCTTTTTCCACTCCCTTTTAAGTCCTATTTTCTTTGCAGACACTTCTGATGTGTCTTGCATGTGTAATTTTCTTACATAAAATATTACCAAAGAAAAAGATTTGGTGGCATTTCCCCCTAACTTTGCCTTCCTGGTTAAAGGAGAGATACTGCTTTGTTAAGGACCAGATTTTGCTTCTAAGCACAGGCCTAGAAAAGGACTAATGCATAAAATGAGTTCCTAAAAGTAAATTCAGGAAGCACTGTGTCTCTGACAGACTACAGACTCATAATTTTTTTCCACATTTCTAATTTTGGGACACCTTGTGACATACTACATTTCAGCTCATTTGTGTTCAGTAGCCTGCTGAGAAAGCTGCAAATATGATTCTCCATTCTTTGCAGCTCCATGCCAAGATACTCTGTAGGAAAAATTAAGGTTAAAAAAAACTCCATGAGATACTCATTTCCTACTATATGGTGACTTTCCTGCCCCTCCCCCCTTGGACTATATTAATCCCAGCTTTCAAAACCAAAATAAAAGTTAAGGCAAGCTAACTGATATTCAGACTGGGACATGTTATAACTCTTCAAATAACTATTCTGAACAAATCAAATCAATTGAATTATAATATATATTTTTTTAGTTACAAAATTTGGCTATTTCTAAAGAAAAAATATGTACCTCAGATATAAAGCCAAATAAATGAAAACATAACCAAATTGAAACAGTGTCAATATAGGGAAAATGCAAAACTTGCCAAAACGCAAAACTTTGCCCTCTCAAGAAATCCAGTCAGGGATGTTTGTGGTGGGGGGTTGTTTTTGTTTTTAAACAACCATGTCTAGATTCACGGGTTGAATATAATTTCTTCCCAGAGTTCAGTGTTATTGAAACAGGTACCACAATATACACTTTAGTCTGGAAGAAACTTCTAAATTCTCAGTTCATCAATGGATAATCATAGTATCATAGTATCATAGTAGTTAGAGTCGGAAGGGACCTGGGCAGATCATCTAGTCCGACCCCCTGCCTTGGCAGGAAAGAGCACCGGGG
>JAGPOW010003316.1:117058704-117070333 GCA_030014935.1 Caiman crocodilus
CCTTCGCCCTCACTACCTCTGTGAGCTGACTTAAGAAGTCCTGGTCGATCTCTTCTCCCTGGTTGGGAGGTCTATAGTAGACTCCCACCGTTAAGTCCCGTTAATGACCTGGGTTAGTTTCCAACTCATATTTGTATACCAAATTTCCTCATTGAATAAAGACCAGACATAAACAATGACAACCAAAAAGTGATCAAAAGGTCTTGAATTTCAGTCCCTTTATATTTACTTGGTTCTTCTTCAATATCAGATAGCTTTCAGGTTTCCTAAAGGAGAAGAGGTGAAGCTGCTCAGATTTGTAGAAAGATCCTCTTGGTCTTTAACCAACCATATATTTGAGGTAAATGTAAAAAATGTCATTATACCAGTTTCCCCACCATATCCCCAAGATAGTTAAATTGCAGTTCAGACTGTTCATGTCTGGGGCTAAACAATGACTGCAGGAACTGCATTCAAAAGTGGACAGGTCATTTTCAGCCTGGAAGGAAGTGGGCAGCAGGGCCCCACAGGGGACCAGTGTTATTTATCTTTATCACTGATTTGGTTGAGGGTGTGGAAAGCACCCTCTCCAAGTTCACAGATGATAGCAAGTTATGTGACAAAGTTAACACACCGGAGAGCAGGGAGCAGACACAGGCTGATCTGGACAGGTTGGATCAATGGGGAGAACAAAATAAGATGCAATTCAACAAAGATAAATGCAAGGTACTCCACCTTGGGAGAAAGAATCCTGAGCACACACACCTATAGGCTGGGAGATGACCTCCTCAGCATTTCAGCAGCTGAGAGGGATCTGGGAGTCATAGTTGACTCCAAGATGAACATGAGTTGGCAGGGTAACGATGCCATCAACAAGGCCAATCACACCTTGTTGTGAATTAGCAGATGCATGGCCAACAGATCGAGGAAAGTGATGCTTCCCTCTATGCGGCCTTGGTCAGGCCACAGTTGGAATACTACGTCCAGTTTTGGGCACCACACTTCAAGAGAAACACAGAGAATCTGGAAAGGGTTCAGAGGAGAGCTACTTGCATGATTAGTGGCCTCCATGAAAGACCCAACAAGGGGAAGTTGAGGGATCTGGATCTCTTGAGCCTTCACAAGGGACATCTGAGGGGATACTTTGTAGCTACCTATAATTTTATCAAGAGAAGACAACAGGGAATTGGAGATGTGATATTTACCAGAGCACCCCTAGAAATACCTAGAAATAATGGGTGCAAACTAGTGGAGTGTAGATTCAGGTTAGACATTAGGAAGAAAATTTTTATAATAAGAGTGGCCAGAACCTTGAATGGGCTTCCAGGAGGTGGTGCTATCACCTAACTTGGATGTCTTGAAGAGGAAGCTTGATATTCACCTGGCTGGGGTCTTCTGACCTCTGTCCACTTTCCTGCCGGAGGCAGGGAGTCAGATACGATGATCCTTTGTGGTCCCTTCCAACTCTACATTCTATGACTCTATGCATCTATGAATGGATGGCATCGCTGAGTTCAAGCAAACACTGCCCACCATGGCGGTGGGGGAGGTGGAATTTATTTTGCGCTGAACAGCTGCTGCCACCACAGGGCAACCCCAACTGGTGAGCCAAGAGCCAGTGTGGGGCCCAGGCTGGCACAAGGGGTGGGTTACATGCTGGTTCTGAGCACAGGGAAAAGTGGCCTTTCCCTCTTCCTATGGCCAGTGCCCCATGCTGCAGCCATTTGCAGCCCACATGGGGCTGTCTGTGCCTGCTCAGGACAGCCCCCCACAGGCTGAGTGGCTGCAGCAGGGAGCACTGACCATGGGGTGGGGAAGGGGCCTCTTTTCCCCATGCTCAGCATAAGCTTGTTCCCTGCCTGTGGTCAGCCCCTGCCCTCCCCACCCCTTCTTACCTGAGTTTTCCACACCAGTGCAGCCACAAGGAGTCACATGGTTTCAGGCCAGAAGCCCCTACTATTCAGTGGCTTCTGGCTTCCGGCTGCCGGGAATGGCTGGGCAGGCCCTGCTGTTGCAGAAGCCTGCCAGGGCTTCCCCTGAGTCCTACTGCCACTGGCTCCTCTCATCTTTGACAGGAACCAAGGACAGATACATATTCATTTTCTAAATTTTTTCAGGGGCCCTGCAGGCCAGATAGAAGGGCTTAGTGGGTCAGATCCAGCCCAGGTGCTGTTTTTAGCCCACCCCTACCGTAATATATAATGTAATTTTTTTAGTATGTCTTCAGACAACAAAACATTTGAAGAGTTCTCTCTTACTATGCAAAGCTAAAGAGAAAGTTTTAAAAAGATTGGTTGTTGCTTCTCTTTTCTCTGTTTCATGTAATATTGGCAATTAATTTTGTAAGCTAAGCATTGGCTATTGGAAGTAAACTTTTTAACCAAGGCACTGAAGACGAGGGCCATAATTCCATTTCATCCACTGGACAACCAAAGTGATCTTGAAACTAGCTGAATTATCTGACTGTAGTAATACAGTAGTGATTTGTTTCTTTTACCCCACCCCTTCAGGTACATTAGTGACCCTATCATAGGAAAAAAGATGACACTCCAGAAAGGTGCAGATTTCTCTTTATTCCTATAATGGGGATAATGGGATAATGTTTCTATGATGCATCCACAGTTTTCTATACAAGTCTGAAAACTCAGGTGGAGTGATCACATCCACAGACCTGGGAACATGATTTGTAGCACCATAAAGCCTTTTGAGGCACTGCAAAAGACACGTGGCACACACGGATCTGTTCATTTAACTTCATATTTGCAGTTTGGTGGCAAAATTAAATACCGGAAAATCCTGCTGTCTGAAAAACAAACACCAGAAAAAAAGCAGGGTGATGCATGTGGCTGCAACATACATCACCCAGAATGGGAGTCTGGCCAACCAGTCACATTCCAGCTGCTGGCCAGGGTCTGCACACATGGATTGCCACTGCTGTAGCCCCAAGAGGCCTCATGGGCCTCAGGTAAGATTGCTGGGGCCAGCCCACATGCTGACTCCAACCTTTCTTACCCCAGAGGTCAGTGAAAGTGAAAGTGGACAGAGGTCAGAAGGCCCCAGCCAGGTGAATATCAAGCTTTCTCTTCAAGACATCTGGTCATCCTTATTATAAAAATGTTCTTCCTAATGTCTAACCTGAATCTACACTCCACTAGTATGCACCCATTATTCCTAGGTACTTCTAGGGGTGCTCTGGCAATTTGCTGCACACCAGAGCAGATAGGCAGGGGCATGCCTGGGGACAACTAGCAGCAGCATAAATATGTGTTGCTGCTAGTTATCCCTGGGGAAATGGACATTCATAGGGTTGCACCTTGTTAGTCTCAAGTGGCACTTTGGTCAGCCACAAGGTGAAACAAAATTTTGCTTTGAGGGTTTAACAATGGACCAAAGAAAAACGGTGACAAAGATAACATTGTGACAATTCATGTTTGAAACAGTAAAAAGCAGACTTGCAAGTTTACTTTGAATATAGCAGACACCAGAATATATTAATTTGAATAATCTCTAAAATTGTGGTTCACTACAAAAATGTAAAATAGAACAAGTGGATCCCACTCTCCAGAATAAAAGAGAATAAATCCGTAGTACTTGGGCTGGATATTCCAGTGAACAGATATATAGATAGATTGAAAAATGAAGGACCACAAATCTGAACTCCTTCAAATTAGGGGTAAAGGGAAGGTTTCTTCAATGTGAGTCTCCAAATTAAAACCTATTATCATGGCTTGGGTCAGATTCAAAAGAAGAATAAGCCTATTAACTAGTTCCAGTATTGATGGAGCTTTAGACAAACGCAGCTATTTTCATGAGGCAAGGTAAAAAGTAATAGAAATCTACAATGTCTGACTGATCTCATAAACCCTATGATGCTACGGGCCCAGAATTAACAAGAGCTCAAAAATGTTTGGTGTTGTTGAGTGCAAATCTAGAACTTAATTTTGGACTATTGATACTTAACTTTGCAGCCTTTTAGATCTTTTTTTTTCCTGCAGCCTTTCTCTGACATTTAAATTAGATCAACGTAAATTCCGTTACAGACAGGTAGAAAATGTGGAGGTAATTCCACTGCCTGGATTAAGCAAGATATTGCAGATTAAGCAGCCTAACTATATGAATGCTCATATCTTTTTTTTTTCACTTCTGAATGTGTAGTCTGATGCATTCCTAATGTTTCTATGATGTTTCTTTGTTAAAGCATTTGCTATCCTTTGCAGAGAATAGGTTTTTTTAACTCAGAGTGTAGCTGTTTATGACTTCAGCTCCTTGAATTGGTAGGTCTCATAACTGAGATTTCTTGGTAAAAGTCTAGCAAAAATATTAGCATTTAAACTTTCTTTTGTCTCCTTAAGTTCCTCTTTCATTCTTCATACTGACAAATGTGGAATATTTTTTTTTGTTAAATTGCATATAACTTATGATAAAAAAATGACCTGAATTTCAATATACTGCAACAAAACATTGCTGTAGTATCTTCAATCAGTTGATTTAAGAGAAAAGACAGCATACATTAATAAAACATTTAACTATGTTAGATAAACAAATATTATAACCTTTAACTTTGTTTCAAAGCTTTACTAAAATATACAGATGAGAAAATTCTGCTCTCAGCTATATGGTATATAGGTAAACCAATGGAATCAATAATTTATACTATCTATAGCTACTAATAGTAACTGGGCACATCTGCATGTACGCCAGAATGCACAGTTGTTACTGTTACAGTTGCTTAAGCAAGTATAAAATGACTGCACAGTAACTGGTGTTACTGCACAGTCCTAACACCATATGGGTTTCTTCCCACACTACTGCGCAGTAGTATCAGCATCACAGTTCATACCCATGGGTCCTATGTCACCTTAGCCATGAGATACGGCAATGTAGCATCTCATGTAGATGCACCCACTGAGAAGAGAATCTGGCCTCCCAAACTATTTGAATATAGACCATATGTAGATAAAGTTTAAGTATAATAAATTTATGATTATAATATTCTGTACAATATATGCTGAGCAATTTAATTGTTAAAGTAGATGTAACTTAGTGTAAAGATTAAACATAATAAATAAACTTATTTTCTTATGTAAGAAAAAATGTACAGCTAAAAATGAAGGAAACCTTCTGTAATTCATGGTTTCAAGCTTGCCTGAATAAGCTGTCCTTCATCTTAAAAAGCTACGTATGTGTTAGGGTAACATTTTGTGGATTTTGGGGGAGTACTGGATTTGCAGCTGAATAAAGGCATGACCTGTCGCTTAGCAGAGCTGCTGACCACAAGGCAGAATGACAGCTAAGTTAGTCATTTGCTTATGCTAAGTAACCTTCTTAACTGTGTCAGCCATTTTCTGAGGAAAAAGCAGCAAGTCAATCTGTGTGAGTCTGTGTGCTGTCAATGAGGTGACTTTTAGGAGTGTAGAAGATGGTATAATTTGAGACAGAAAAACAGACTGGAATGTAAAAAACAACATGTAATTGATAACAGAATCTGGAATGAACTTATGTGAAAAGGTGACTGGTGAAGAAGCCTCCAGAAGTTTCCAGGTTTTGGTCAAAGTCCGCCCATTGACTGGTTGACTGAAGAGCAGGAGTCAAGGTCTTAGACATACACTCATAGCAAAAAGGCATATAAATGAGTAAAATGCATAGGCAATTCCATGCTAATAAAGCAAAAAGTAAACAGAGTCAGAGTTTGTGATGGGAGGAGAAATGCATGGAATCAAAGGAGGAGTAAGGGTGGAGTGAATGTTAATGTGTATGAACTAAAGTGTATAAAATGTGAAAAAAAATATGGTTCAGTGAGGCTCTCTGGTTTGTTGGTTTTTTGGGAGCTAGTCTGAATCTGTCTCCATTCTGAATAAAGCTATTGCAAGCAATGTGTGCTGGCGTTTGTTCCCTGGTTGCTCTAGCTAATGAGTAACAGGATCCATGGGCTATTGGATCATCATCTCCCTAGTCGTTGGGTGCCACCTGGAGTCGGGGTCTAACAGTAGGTATGAAATATGAAACAAAATATTAAACTTGAGGAACCTATCTACTTCTAAAGTGCTAAATGCTCTTCCAGTTCATAGACCTTTTGAAGGCATAGCAATGACAGACCTCTGGAAACAAGGTGGGGAATGTCTATGGATTCACAAAGCTGTTTTCTCTCCTCTGTGCTTTCCAATTTAATTTTTTATGGAAGACATGAAACTTAGGCCTCAAAGATTTAGTTCCTTATCCCTGAGGTTTTAATCTAATCAGAATTCATGTTCTATATCAAAGTTATTTCATTAAAATGCACTCTATTTTTAGTGGTGAGCCCCATGGCACGATATAGAAGTCATTACATTTTAGACTCATAGGAGTGGGAATTGGAGTTAGCATTGTGTTATTTAATAAAAAGTTCTTGTGACAGTTCAAAAGTCATATTTCATTGAGCACTTCCTGCATTAATGTGTTGAACTAGCTACATAATTTATTTTACAATCCTCATTCTAACCACCCATGACAAGCAGAAAAAAGATACTATAATATATGTTATTTTCCCTTGGGTTTCTCTGGAAGACATTAATTTACAGCCGATTTCAACAACTGATTTTTTTTTTTCCTGAAGGATCAATATTTCCCTTGTAGACCATTTTATCTTAGTCTTTGTTGTCCCTTGTCCTAATGGGATATGTATGGGAGCCAGTTTTCTCAGACTGCCCCCCTGAAATTTGATTTAATCCTGTTTTGATTAAACCAGTTATGATTCTTAGTATTTTCTAGTCCAGGATGTTCAAGATTCTCCTCAGTACATTTTTTGCCCATCTGCCTTTCTTTCTTTAGAAGATCAAAGTGCCTTTTTTTTTCAGAAGTCATGCTAAACAATATAGAGGACTAAGGAATGACTCTGCTTGTTAATATTCTATATTACATTTTCTGATAGTCCTAAATTAGCTTCTTGATCTCTGTATTTGATTTCTAGGCTTAACCACCTCTAGCCCAGGTATAGGCTTTTTAGTAAATTGCTTACCTGACTTGGGAATGCTGAAGGGTTTCAGAGGATGTCATGCCATTACTTAGGAGAATGGATAGCAGTTGCATGGTGAGGCCACTGAGAAAGTAAATTGGAGTAAAATAGGAATACTATTTAGGGATTTGAAAATATATCATAAAGAGGCATGTGCCAAAAAAGAATGGGAAAAATAGAGTTCTGATTTAAAACCCCAGTTTTGTTATTCATTCCCTAAACAGCTGTGAAAAAATATTTTTTTCTGCTTTGGTTTCCCTGAAAGTAAAGTTGGGCTAATAAGACATGATACAGAAGTTCTTTGAAGACTAAAGGGTAAATTTTAGTGCACTTACCTACATGGCACTTACATAGAATTACTATTTTCAGTGCTTACACACAGTTTGGATTATATTTCCCCCGTATGGTAGAATAGGATTGCCCTGCATGTGTTTCAGATCGAAGTTAAATGGAATAGAAGGTCCCTTCTTTCAGCTCAATGGGTTATTGACTACAGCATTTACCCAGGGTTGAGGAGACTTGAATTCTAGACACCCCCTTGTGGTTTTTATCCTTTATCACTAATTTCCAAGGAAAGTACTAGCCACCAGCATTTCCAGAGAATCATCCAGCCCTTCTTTACATGGTTGGTTACTGGATCTTGAACTGAATATTCATGAGCACTAAGAAAGCTACTGGGGCTACTGTTCTGCCATACTGGGGTTCCATGGATATATTTCTGTCAAGGAAGCTGCCCCTTGCTTTTCTTATGGTCCCACAGAACTTCTCCCTCTGGCTGTCCAGTGCACTAGCTTCAGAAGGAGGACTGGAGAGTGCTTTGGGTAATACCTAACACATGCCATGGTAATTAGAACACTCTACACATACTTTCCCCTGAAATGCATGTGATGCAGACATTTTAAAATAGCACTGGGTATGTGCCAGTAAAGCATATCCTCAATAGCAAGATTATTGGAACACACAATTCTTCAGTATGGCAGTTATATTACATACTCCTTGCAGTGCAGGGCAGGCCATACTTTAAAGCAGCATTCCCTTAAGGGGTCTTGAGGTAGTGTAGGCATGTCCCAAAATTCTAATTTTGGGACAAAACTAATACATTAGTTTTGTCTGCCACCTTCTTGCTTAACAAGCCACAATCTCAGTTTTTAATATTTCAGATCTCCAGCTAAAGAAAATAATTCTCCAAGATAATGAAAAGGATAAGACAGATTTCTTGCAGAGTCCACTCTGGTACTGCCTTCCATATAAAGAAAGTAGATGAAGATGGATTGTAATTGTGCACTGGAATCCTCTGAAGCAACAAGAAAAAACCACCACCTGGATCAAGGCCAGATCAGTGCCTGGGGATAACCAGTCCTAGCTGGAGAATCAGGGCATCCAACCCCTGAGACCACAGGCCCCACAATCACAAGCCTTTAAAAGTACTATCCAGTAGGGGTGTGTCAAATGGGCAATATACGATTCAGATTTGGCCCAAATTGGGGACAGTGATTTGTTTAGTTGATTCAGATCACTGTCCTGATTTAATTACACCGAATCTGAAGATTTGGTGCTGATTCAGAGAATTAGCAATTCCACCATAGACATAACTATAAATGTATTTTCTACATACCTCGAGGTACCAGGTGCAGCTCCTGAATGCTTTGATGGTGGGCAAATGGAGCATCTCACAGAGTGTGGGGGGGCTCCCCCCATATGCTCAGCAGTGTACCCAGAAATGGACTGGAAGTACTTCCAGCCCACTCCTGGGTCCACCAAGGAAAGCACTGGGGTTTTCCCCGCACCCACCCAGCTCGATGATCAGCTGCAGGGGGATCCCAAGTGCCCCCCCCAGACCCAGGAGGCATCAGTCGCTGATCTGGGGTGGCGCAGGGGAGGGGCTCCCAGTGCACTCCCCGGCAGACCTGAAAGTGGACCGGAAATGTTTCTAGTCCACTTCTGGGTCTGCTGCCCAGTGCACTGGGAAGTGCCCCATGCTCCTGTGGAACACTCCATCTGCCCCAGCATCTCAACATTCATGGGCTGCCTAGTACCTTGAGGTATGTAGAAAAACACATTGAAAGCTGTGTCTATGTTTGAATTGTCAAATCATTCTGAATCTCACTGAAACAATTCAGAGGGTTCTGATTTGATTTAAAGGGTCTTCTGATTTCATTTGGATTCAGAGATTTGGTCTCCGAATTGTGATGAATCTCTGCCAAATTAAATCAGTGACTGAAGCTTTTCACAGGCCTACTGTCCAGCCTGCAGAAATCTGTCCAGGCAACGACTCAGGTATTTGATCCTAACTCTCCTGTTATGCCTTGACTCCCACAAGCTCTGTCTCTGACTTCTGGCATACCCTCACTTTGTCTCTGACTCCTGGTGTACCCTGACTTCAGCACCATCTACAGTCAGTCCTGGCTCACCCTAATTCAGCTCTAACTTCTGATTCCATGTGAATCCATCACCTTCCCCTACTGCCCACACTGTGGTCTCTAACAGCTGCATGGCAATCTGTGAGCACAGATCCACTTCCCTGGTGAAGCAGAGTCCAGGCTACTAACCAAAGAAGTCCCTTGGACAGTTGTGCAATGTGGAATATGAGGAGCACAGATTCCTGGGTGCTGGAGGCATACATAGTGTCACTTTGCAAAACTAGGTGGCTACTATATGTAACACTAGAAATTCTCACACTGATGAGAAGATGCTTCTGTAAAGAGCTCAAAATTATTTTCTGAAAGCCAAGGTCTTCTGCAGAAGTAAACTAATAAATAAATAAATGCCTGACAGCCTGTACATTTGCTTTTGGGGTGATGAAAGGTTATATTTCTTAGTATAAGTATAATGCTTGTTCATGATCTAAGTTTGCCTTTTAGTACCACTTTGTTCAGTTGCTTGTAATTTTGCCAAATATTAACCACTTGGGCAAATGTACTATCCTGGGTTTTACCAGTAGCTAAACTTTTGGAAAGATTCAGCTAAAATAATTCAGATGTTTTCAAGAGTGACCAAGTTAGGGATTCCTTAAAGCCATTTCATTTAGAATGTCTTAAGTTACTGTCATTTGCAAGGACAATTATAATTGGAAGGGACAGAAGAGTCACTCTGTAGTCAGAAATGTGCCTTTTTCTGGTCCTATGGGAGAAAAAAAGTATATGATCATATCATTAAAAATTAATTATAAAACATACATGCAAGGGAGTTGAATTAAGACAGTACAACTAACAATAATTCTGACATTGTCTATTCTTTGAGTGGTTAACGGAGGGTGCATCTACACAAGATGCTTTACTGAGACATTACGTAGTTTACTACACAGTAAACATCTATGTCTACACGTTCACATGCTTACTGCACAGTAAGCCTCACTAATCATGAGTAAATATACTACCTGCAAATGCAAGTAGCAAATTTTCTCTTGAGTGCTTACTGTGCAGTAACACTAGTGTAGAGGCCTGACTGGGAGCAAATATGTTCACGGTCAGCCAGCCACTAGGGAGCGAGAGTTTGCTCCCTGCCACTGGGAGTTGCATGCTGTCTGAGTGGGCTTTGTCACCAGAACCTGAGTGGGGACTATGTCTCCCTGCTCTGGCAGTAGGAAGTTCCAAGCCCCCTGTTCCAAGATTGGTAATCCCTATTGAACCTGTGACTCACTGCTGCCTGACCCAACAGTGAATTGGGGTAGGAGGATGGGATTTACCCCTCCCTTGAAGCTCTTTCTAAGTCCTGTGCCCCAATCAGGGAGCCAGTGCTGGGAGCTCCCTGATGCTGGGACAGGAGGATGATGTCTCTGCCCCAGCAGGAGGTAATCCTCCAGGGCTTTCCTTGGAAGAAAGCAATGTCCCAGACCTGGCCAAGAGATGCTTTTACAGCTCTCTTCTGGCCCAGTGCTCCCTGTTATCTTCTGGGCTAGCATCCAGGGGGAGACTCAAGCTCCCCCTGATGGCAGCAGTGGCCAATTGCAGGGCCACAGGGAGTAGGAGCAGTTTGCTGCTAAGAGCAGCAAATCTGTTTCCACAACTCTTCATGTATAGATGCTTGCCAAGGAGCAGTGACATGCAAGTAGTTTATTCACAAGTAAACTGTTCTTGAACCAAATGCATGTGTAGATGCACCCAGAGTTACCTTTGGTTCCCCCATTCTCAGAATGTGCATGCGGGGCACATCTACACATGCATTTAATCTGGGATCAGTTTACATGCAAGTAAACTACTCATGAGTAAATACTCCCAGATAGGTAACTACACATTCAGGGATAGGGAAGCAGATTTGCTGCTCCTTGAAGCAAACTTCTGCCACTTCCTGGAGCCTTGCAATGGGCTCCTGCTGCCACCAAGGGGAGATCAAGTCTCCAACTGCAGCTGCCAGCAGCCAGTAGCCATTTTTAAAAGACAGCCCCACTCCCTGGTTCCTGGTCAAATGCCTTTCTGGTCAGAAGCAGCATGCAGAGCCCAGGGCAAGCATGTGGTGGCTCTTTCACTTCAACTTCTGCCACTCCATGCCTCTGTCTCTGTTAGCAACACTCAGAACCTCAGGATCCTGCTGGCCATGGTGCTGGCCCTGCTGGCCATAATAGTCCCTGTGGCGGGCCAGTAGGGGGCGCTCCCGTTTTGAGCCGCCCACCTCCCTGCGCCCGCCCACCTTCCAGGCTCCGAGTGCCTCCCTTGGGGTGCC
>JAGPOW010003316.1:117078002-117117008 GCA_030014935.1 Caiman crocodilus
ACTTAAAGACGTCCAGCCCTTCCAGAAGCCCTTCCACTAGGTCAACCCTCACCCTCGGCCTAGCAGCAATTTCCGAGGGGGTATACATTCCTCCAACGGCAATGTATGAATTCCTTATCTTGTAGTGAAAGAAAGAGGAAGGAATAAAAAGTAGAAGAGGAGAAACATATCCAAAGAAGGGAAAGCAAATGCAGGCAAGAGGAAAAGGGGGCTTTCTGCTTTCCCCATTCCACCTGGAGTGAGATGTGCCTGCATCACACCCTTCCCCACCTCCCACCATCTGGGCAAGCAGCAGCAGGACAAAGCCTCCACTCCCAGCGTTGTGGTACCTGCATCCCGCAACCCCCTTCCCTCCTCCCCAACACCTCTTCCTTCCCCTCTCCCCCAGTCCCAAAAGACTTATCAGCTGAAGGCAGCCATGTCAGCTATTTGTTTAGTCTACGGCAAAATCTCCAAATTGGCCGAATCTTTTCTGAATTGGTTTGGATGTTTCAAATTGATTCAGAGCTTTAATTAGTCTCACAATTCAATTTAGGTTCACAGTTCAGTTCCCAAATAGGGCCAAATTTCCTCCAAATCAAATCAGCTTCTGAAGCTTCATACAGCCGTAGTTAATTTTTGGTTCCTAACTCTCAGTGTATATGCAAAATAAATGTTTTTCTTGGAAGCAAACTACATGTCATCCCTCCCATTTACTTATGTATTTAAAATACTGCTGTCCTAAAGCCTTTCTTTCAAACATGGTGGGAAACATGAAAGGAAAACTGCTGTCCTCAAATTTGTAACAAAATATACAACAATAACACAGTAAGAGATTATTAAATTAATTTGATAACATATTGTTGTTGCATTAGTACAGCTTAAATGCAGTGTTTCTTTAAAGATATAATAAGGTTTCTGTGAAACTAGTGTTTAGTATACATGTTAATTAGTCTGTGAATAGAAAAGCATCCTACAATACACAATTGAGACCTCATATTATTCTTTTGTTTCCTTTTTCTAGACCACTTAGTTACTTTCTTCTAGAGGAATCTGACCATAAATGCAAAATAATAATAAAAACAAGACAAGAGATGTCTGTGGGAGTTAATTAATAAACTTGTTACTCAGAATTAACATAGTACAAGTTTTTCTCCCTCTGGTTTCTGATATCTAAATGAATGTGTCCTCTTCAGCTTTTTCCTCATTGGGTGCATACAAACATTCACAGAGGATGGAGAAGAATGGGTCTAAGTTATACAGCTACTTTAAGCACCCTCATTTTAGATTAGAAATGCAGTGAGCACCATTTTTACAGGAAAAAAAAAGCAGGTCACAGTTTTATTTGGTGTTAGAACCATTTCCCCAGGATCCCTGACTAATAGCTGATATTCAGCTGCTGAACCCTTCCTTTGAACACATTAACCTGGTATAGCCAGATGACTCTTTATGACACTTGATAGGTAAGTACTAATTATGCTTATGTTGGAAGAAACTTCATGAAATGAAAAAGCTCATAGCTGGTTCTTTTTTTTCTCTATCTTTACATTCTGCAACAAAAGCGTTCTAAAGGTAAGTCTGGCAGATGACCCCTGGATGAAGATTTCTCTCTGCACTTGACTTATGCTGGTAACTGCTTGCATGGAGAGACTGACTAATCCCATTGCCTAAAAGTTACACTATCCAGATAGTTCAGAAATAAAGTGAGGGGGAATACCAAATAGGAAGCGATGGGATTCTGCTTGGTTGGTCTCTCTACCTGAGAAGTAAAAATGATTTCTCACCTTACTCTGGGAAGCAAAACTAAGAAGTCTCATGTTTGTAGTTGTAGTTGATGCTCAGCAGCTGGCTCCCATCCTCTGAATGCAGAGTGCCTCAGTCATGTGCAAAATGTTGTAGTTGCATTTGATTTCATTCACATAATTTCAGGTTACTGGCCAAGTAGCTTCTCTTTTTTTTTCTGTTCCACCCTCCATATCTGTTTGGCCTCCAGCACAACAAAGGTAGTTACAATACCCACTTCTATTTCTTTGAGCTACTGAGAGACTTAGGAACAAGTACTTTCTACACAATTTTTTCCTGGATGGTCCTGGTCCTAAAATGAGCCATAGCATCAGAGGCATAGCCAAAACCTGAGGAAGAGAACCAGATAAATGTAGCTGGTAGGTTTATTCAAAGTGACTAGTATTCACTTCAGATTCAGATTCAGCTAATTCGGGGGACAGTGATTCAATTTGGTGATTCAAATCACTGTCCCAAATCAATTTGGCTGAAATGGATTCAGAGATTCAGCTGTCACCAAATTGGTCAGATCTCTGACTCAAACAGGCCACATCCCCTGTCCACTCTTTCAGTCCCCTCAATGGCTGCCCTGCCTGGCCCCAGCATCCTGGCACTTAAAACAATAAATAAAAAAGCCCTGCACTCATCAGCTCCTACCAAAAAGGTGGGCAATCCCTGCTATCCCCTACTGCCCTGTGCTGCATGGGGGAGCTCTACCATGAGCCTTCAGAGGCCCTGATGGATGCTTCAGCAGCCAGTGAGTGTGGAACTTTTAATTTTTTTGTAAAATTTTGGGATGCTGGGGCCAGGTGGGACAGCTATTGATCGGGCTGGGAGACTGACCAGCAGCAGCGGGGCAATCAGGGAAGCTGGGGGAGCAGATAGGGGATAGGGTCTGGTGAGGGTTCCTCCATGGTCCCCTCCCCCCTCCTCCAGCCCTCCTTTTTCCCCCTATTTACCAGCAAGAAGCCTGGATCAAGCTCCCTGAGGCAGCTAACAGGGACTGACTGAATCTCCAAAATCTTTTCTGAATATTTTCTGAATTGATTTGGAGTCTTCAAATCAATGTGGATCTTTTAATTGGTCTCCTGATTGGATTCAGATTCAGAGATTTGGCCGCTGAATCAAGCCAAATGTCCTTCAAATCAAATCATCAACTGAAGCTTAGCACAACCATAGTAGTTGGTAGAACACATGGAAAGGAATTGGTAGACTAGAGTAGTCACTGCTGAAAACTGAGTACTGCTGATGGGGTGGATTCACCAGTTTAGTCTAGTCTGAAGAGTCATGAAATCTGTCTATACTGTTGTACTTGTAGCATTGGATAAAGCTATGGCATATTTGATAATAATTGTATGGGTATATTACATATGAACTTTCAATAACAATAAAGAATTAATGCTATCCAGAAGATTTAAAAAATAGTAAGAACATTAATTTTTTAACCTATGATTAGTTTTTGAATTTGAAGGAGTAAGCAAGGGGGAGTTTCTTTTGCTATATCTTTATTGTAATATATATTCTGTTTTTATAATGTATTGGTGTGCATTGTAAGCAACAGTGAGCCTTGTTTATGGAAGGGTTGCATATAATTTTAATCAATTAATAAAAAACAAATAGAATAGGAGAGCCATAGATCATTTTTTTATTGCTTTAGGACTATGTATTTTTTTTCCTTTTAAAATGAGCCCAATTCTGATTCTCTCTAGATATGCTTTCTTAGTTCATGAAAAGTGGCTTTTACACTTTGTGCAGGTAAAAGTGATTAACACAATCTGTGAAGCAGGGGAGATTCCAGTTCTGTCCACTGTCATGACACAAACACTTGGATGTCTAAAAGTAGGTCAGTTACAACAAAAAACAGAAAGAAAAGAGAACAAAAAGATAAATTTTATAGGGTTTTTTTCATTTTTACCATTTAGGTCAATTGGAAAAATGTCTAGGTCACTCATATATCTTTATAGTTTTTGAAAGGTTGACTACATTGTCTCTAATTATTTAGTGAGATGACATTTTGTGCAATCTGCTAAATTGGAGTGCTTTGTATTAGAATTTACAAAAGTGCCAGGTTAATTAAGAACCTGAAGTAGTGTAGAACAGCAAAAGGATGAAAATGTATTTGACTTCTAAACTCTGATAAAGTCAATGCACAAAATCTCTGTCATCCCTGCCATCTAAATTTTTAGAATTTCACAGTTCCTCAATTTCTTGGTTAGAAACAACAACCATATAAATTTCTTGGTTGCATAGGCTATTTATTCAAACACCAGAAATAAACAGGGAAATAATTTTTCCCCCATCTTTCTTTTTTCAGACACAGAGAAAAATATGGATACAAATAGAATTTTATTTTCAAAATGTTTCTACCCAGAATTCCTCTAATGGTACTTTAGGAGTCACCATACCTCTAGACTTGGAATTGGTAAATTAATAAAATGGAACTGGGAAGGATGGTGAGAGGAGGGGAGATCTTATAGCAGAAAGTCTATATTTGAGTAATTAGAACTCTGCTAAAAGGTGTGGGGTTTTTTTGGTGGGGGGAGCTGGGGGGTATTACTACTATGATATTGTTTTCCTTTCAGTTGTAGTATTTTACTGGTAGAGAATTTCTTTAATAACTGGTGAAACAGACCAGACTACTAAATAGCATGACAGATTTCTGTAGGACTGTAGTACAGCCAGTAAAACAGCGCCTCTTACTACTTAGAAGTTAAATGAAGAGGATATCACTATAGATGTTACAGCTTGAGAACAGGATCAAGGGCTTTTTCCCAGGGACTGGAGAAGCCTGGCCAAGGCACCTCAGGAATGTGTGACTGAATTCCTGCTAGCATCTAACTGTGCATATGGTTTAGTAGATGAAAGAGGATTTTACTGGTAATCAGACCTTTTTGATGTTCTCACCAATGTGGGGGAGGGAAACTTAATTTGACTACTGCATTATTTACCATGGGGAAGTGTTCGAATGGTTGCTGTTATTGCTGTGTTTGTCCACATCGGTACAGTGATGCCTTTCTTCCTAACAGCCCTTCCCCCCCACAAAACCCACAGTAAAAACCTATTTTCATACAGATTTCAGTGCTTGTGTGAGTAGAAAGAAAATATTAGTTAGGGCTTTGTGGCAAGATATTTTGTGGTCCCAAAAAATGGGGATGGTCTAGCAGTTAGTTGTCATTTTAATAAGATATTTGAAACAGGGCCACACACACACACTACCCACTTGTAACCTGCATAAACTGCATAATCAGAATTTATTTACTATATGTTTGTATAATTTTCATGGGCATTACCTTTTTAAATAATGTCCTCCTTACATATGCTTTTTCATGTTCACTTCTACATTGTACATATGTTCTTCATGAAGTTCACAAATATCTTGTGTTACATAAAATATTTCTAATAATTCCTGACAATGTTCAATTGATCTAATGTATCAAGGAAAGCAAGAAATGTTGCAGGGAGGAGATTTAATGTGATAGTTTACTGAAAAGGTGGCCACACATTTCTAGGGCCAGAATGATGGATTTATAAAGGTGTCATATTGCCTAATATTTAAAATGTGTAACACACTAAGTATAAACTTGGTAAGAATAGAGCAAGTAGGCCCAGAGTAGAAATAGAAAGCTCTCCAACACATTTCAGCCTCCTTCTGCCACGATTACTGCATAACAAAAGAGGAAACACACTTGGATAGCTCACTTGATTCCCGGTTATTTTCAGCAAATGGAATGGATGTGGCTCATGGACAAAAATTACCCAAACCTGTATGTTTTATACTGTTTATATTCCAAAAATTAATGTCATATTATGATAAAAAATATTTTCATATGATCAATTCAGTCCCTTATGCTTCAAATAATGCATTTATTAAAGGATTATTTCCAACTTGATAGTGTATAAAAGTATAGAAAAATGTATGTCTCTTTAAAGTTAAATAAAAAGTAAGCTATATACTCTCTCTGCTGAAGTATGTTTTTGTTCATAAGCCACATAACTTATTTCAACAAGCTGCAGCAATAAAACAGTTTTAAAAATATGCAAAAAGAATGCCTTTCTGTTGCTTTAAAGTTCTTTGTAGATAAACGTGTCTCCCACTTATTAATACCCAAAGGCATTTTATATAATACTACTAATACACAGCTTTTAAACAGAATTTTACATCAAAATGGCCTGGAGTGGTCTACAGAGCTTAGTAGTGTAATATTCATTTGCAGAATGAGAATGCTGGGGCACAAGAAATTGAATTGTTCAATGTTGCCCATCAGACAAGCAACAGAGCTGGTAGTAATGGATAATGGACTTGCATAAAAACACAGGAAGGAGAAGCAATAGTGAAAGCTTTACCTGTGTTCTCAGGGAGGAGATAGGACTAGCAGATAGATGCCTAAAGTGTTTATGTACAAATGAAAAAAGCACTGGAAATAAATAGGAAAAATCTGTGGTCCTAGTACAATCAGGGAATTGTATTGTAATTGGCATTATGGAGACATGGGTTTATATAATTGGACTGTGGTCATGGATGGGTATAACCTGTTTAGGTTGGATTGGCAGGGGCAAAAGGGGATATTGTTCTAGGAAAAGGGAACCCAAACCCTGTTACTTGGACATAACAGTGGTGGAGGAGAAGGGACTGTAACAGCGAGCCAGGGAATTCCTGCCACTTTAAGAGGAAGGACAAGCTAAGCTGGCTGTGTGGGACTGCTGCCGAAGGAGTGCAGGCTGTCCCTTAATTAAGAAGATAAAATCCCTGCATGGGGCTGGGGAAGGCACATGACAGAAAGGTGTTGGACTTTACCAGCATATACGCCAAGCCCGAGCCAGATCAGTCATACTCCACAGACTACAAGCAGAGGAGCTCCTCCAGGGAATTTGATAGAGGGAAACAGTACCCAGGGATACCCAAGCCACCCACAAGAGTGAGAATGGACCTAGTCCTGGCAACTATACTTTGTGGTAAAATATTGATGGATGGTGGGGACAAACTTTGTAGAAGCAGTTGGCTTGTATTTCAGTTCTGCTGGTGCATGTGTGTTTAGTTAGTTGAAAAACTGGAGGACTAGGAGTGGTTGTAGGGATGAAGGAGGCCACAAGTAGGGTTCCTGGAAGATACCGTCTACTGTAAGGCTGAGGCCCAGAGAGCCAGGGCCCAAATCAATGGACTTGCACTTATGGATTTCAGCTAGAAGAAAAGGAGCTGAAACCAATTAGATTGAAGTCTAGACAAGGGTCAGGGCTGGAGGGACTAGGTGTTAGTTCAGGGAAAAAAAGAGAGACAGAGAAGACTTTTGTTGCCAGGGTTGAAGCCCCAGGTCAAGTGGGCTTACTCAAGTTCACAGAGCAGCTTAGAAAAGAGTAGGAAGAGCACGTAGCCTTCCCTCTTCATCAGGGTATGTCAGGCAAGACATCGGGGGAAGACCCTGAAAGGCAGGAACAAAGGCCGGACAAAACTATGGCAGCCACCAGGAAGTGCTACAGGCACCCTAGGTCATGACCAGTCATAGCCATATATATAAATGAAATGCACACATGTTCTGAGGTGCAGTACAAAGTGGCAAGTAGGTGACAGCCTCTGGCTAAAGGTCAGAGGGACAGCCAGGGGAATGTCATGGTGGGTGCCCATTATAGGCCACAGATGCCCGACGACAAGGTGGATGAGACCTTTTTTAAACATGGAAGCTTCCAAATTGCTGGACCTAGTTCTCAAGGTGCACTATAATTATCAGGGCATTTGCTGGAGAGGGGACAGACAGTGCACAGGCAGTCCAGCAGATGGTTTGTGTCTGTTAGGATAACTTTTTGATACAAATGGTAGAGGCCAACAAAGGTGGGGAACTTTTCCTGACTTGCTGCTTATAAACAGGAAGGAAGTGAGAATGTGAAGGTGGAAGGTAACTTGGGTGACAGTGACCAGCAAAATGATTAAATTAAAGATCCTAAGGGGAGGAAAGAAAGAGGGTGGCAGAATAAGGAAACTAGATTTCAGAAAAGCAGACTTAAAAAAAATTCAGGGAGCTAGTAAGCAGGATCTCTAGTGGGGTAAGTCTGAGGCAAAAAGGAGTCTAGGACTGATGGCTGACTAAAAGGAGACTCTTTTTTGGATGCGGTAACAAGCTATCCTGGTGCCACAGAGGAATGGGAAATACAACTGGAAGCTATCCCGGCTAGACAGCAATCTCTTCAGTGAGTTGAAACTCAAAATGGAATCTAACAAATAGTGGAAACTTAGTATCACGTGGGGATACAAGGAGAAAATTAAGAGGGTGACAGCACAATTTGAAATGCAGATGGCAAGGGACACAAAAAATAATAAAAGGGAATTCTGCAAATAAGTCAAGAGTAAGAAGGCCAAAGAAACTGGAGGTCCTTTACAGAATGTGGAAGGCAATCTGCTTACTTCAGTATTTAATGCCTTTTTTAAAATTTCAGTCTTATTCCACGCTACCAGCTGATGATCATGCCTGACGGTAAAAATTAAAAAAAAGTAATATAGCCTAGAAAAATGGCAGAACAGGGGTTACTTAGAAAAGCTATATGCTTTCAGGTTAGTAGGGATGGATGGAATGCTCCCTAGTGTACTAAAGGAATTAGCTGCAGTAATATCAGAACCATTAGCTATTATGTTTGAAAACTCATGGAGGTCAGGTGAGCTCCTGGATGAATGGAAAAGGGTATATATAATATCCATCTGTAAGAAAGGGAAGAAGGCAGTCATTCTGACCTCAATGCCTGAAAAGCTCATGGAATTAGGTCTCAAAGAATCTATTGTGAAGCACCTAGTGGAAAACAAGGAGATCACCATGGATACTAGCTTTCTCTGAAGAAAAAAAAATCCCCAATTTTGTGGATAAAAAAACCAAACCAAACCAGAATCCACATTTTCCATGATTAAAATGAAACACCACTAATATCTATATAGTGGTGTTTCATTTTAATCTATAGATTAGCGCACGCGTGTGCTAGTGTGTGCTAGTGTGCGCACACACGTAATATATATATATATATATATATATATATACACACACACACAAAAGTCAAGCATGACCAACCTGATTTCCTTCTATTATTAGGGGACAGATCTTGTGTTTGAGTGGAAAGCAGTGGATATGAGATACTTTGATTTTAGCAAAGCTTTTAACACAGTCTCCTGCAACATTCTCATTAGCAAGCTGAGGAAATACATGCTAGATGACAATGCTGTAAAGTGGATACATAATCTGCAGTGCTCAATGAGTTATCATCAATGGCTCAACTACAAACTGATAAAGTATTAAGTGGGGCTCCATGCCCTGGGTCCTATACTGTTAGAACAATTATACTGTTTAAAAAATATATACTTTTTTAAACAGTATTGGACCCAGGACAGGCTGCTGGGAAATTCCCCTTAAGGGGGGTTCCATCCTAAGTGCAGGACTTTGTACTTCTCCTTATTGAACTTCATGACATTTATTTTGGTCCAATGCTCCAATCTATAGAGGAATATTAGCCCTAGCTTCCAGCATACCTACTACTACCTGCAGCTTGGTGTCATCTGCAGACTTGCTGAGGCTACATTCCATCCCATCTTCTAGGTCACTGCTGAAGATATTGAACCATAACGGACCACTGGAGGACTCTACTTGATGCCAGCTACTAACTAGACATTACACCACTGACTATTACTGTCTGAGCCAGTTTTCTGTCCACCTTACAGTTCATTCATCCAATGCGTACTTCCTTAGCTTGCTTGCAAGGATGTTGTGGAAGATGGTATCAGATGCCTTTTCTGAAATCAAGGTATATCACATCCACTGGTCTACCCACATCCACAGAACCAGTCATCCCATCACAGAAGGCAATCATGTTGGTCAGGCATGACTTGGCCCTGACGAATCAATGCTGAATATTCCTATCACCTTCTTCTCCTCCAAGTGCTTAGAAATGGATTCCTTGAGGATTTGCTGCATGATTTTTCCCAGATCTTCCTTCTTCACTTTCTTACAGATGGGCAGTATATTTACTCATTTCCAGGTATCAAAGCCTTTTCTAAATAGTCCCTAACCTGTTCTTTTGTCAGTGTAGGCTTCTTACCTACTCCCCAAATTGCGCTGCCAGATTCAGTAAAGAGTGAAGTAAAAGACTTCTGTAAAGAATGAAGTTAAAAGGACTTTGAGTACTTCAGCCTTTTCTGGATCATCTGTCCCTCCCCTATTCAGTAAGGGACCAACATTTTCTGTTATCATCTCTTTCTTTCTGACATACCTATAGAACCCCTTTTCGTAACCCTTCACATCCCGTCCTAGCTGATTGTGCTTTGGCTTTCCTGATTCCATCCCTGTATGCCCGTGCAATACCCTTATTCTCCTCCATAGTTGTTTGTACAACTTCTTGTACAACTTCTACTTCTTATATGCTTTGTTTTTGTGTTTTAGCTTACTGAAGACTTCCCTGTTAATCCAAGCTAGATTTCTGACATACCTGCTTGCCTTCCTACACATTGGGATGATTTGTTCCTGCAATCTTAGGAAGACTTACTTAAAGTACAACCAGGTCTCCTCAACTCCTCTCCCCCTCAGACTGACTGGCTTCCTAGGGGATCCTGCCCAGAAGTTCCCTGAGTGAGTCAGAGTTTGCTTTTCTTGGAGTTCAGGGTCCATACTCAGTTGCTTTCATTCCTTTCTTTCCTCAGGTTCTTGAACTCAATCATCTTGTAGTCACTGCTGCCAAGTTGCCATCCACTAATATATTCTCCACTAATTCTACCCTGTGTGTGAGCAGCAGGTCAAGAAGACCATGGCCCCTAGTTGTCCACTCCAGTGTTTGCACCAGGAAGTTCTCAACAACACACTTCAAAAATTTTCTGGATTGCCTGAGGACTGCTGTATTTTACTCCCAGCAGGTATCAGGGAGCCCGAAATCCCCTATGAGAATCAGGGCTTGTGATTAGGTAACTTGCACTACTTGCTTGAAGAAAACTTCATCCACAAATCTTCCTGTTTTGGTAGTCTACAACAGATCCCCAGTACTCCATTACCCTTGTTGCTTTCCCCTCTGACCTTAACCCAGCAACTTTCAACAGGCCTATTTCCATTGTTGTAGTGAAACAATGATCAACCATACAGATCTTTTACATAAAGTGCAACTCCTCGTCCTGTTCTCCCCTGTCTGCCCTTCCTGAATAGTTTATTCTTATCCATAACAGTGTTCCAGTCATGCAAACTATCCCATGAAGTCTCAGTTATTTCAATTGCATTATAGTTCTGTGACTGTGTAAGAACTCCCAATTCTTCCTTGTTTCCCAGGCTCCATGCATTTGCGTACAGGTACCTGAAGTAACTAGCAGACTGTCCTACTTCTTCAGGAAGAATGAGAACACCACCCCTCCCTTCTCCCTGCTCCTTGCCCCTTTCTGCTTGCACTTCCTCCAGGTCACTTACTTCTTCACTTACCTCAGGGCTTTGGTCTTTATTCCCAGGCAAACCTAGTTTGCCCCTCATTACCAGATTAGTGAACCTGTCTGTGAAGATGTTTTTCCCTCTCTTTGTCATGTGGACCCCATCTCTTCCTAGAAGTCCTTCTTCTTGGATAATCATCTCATGGTCAAAAAAGCCAAAGCCCTGTTGGCAACACCCTCTGCACAGCCATGCATTGATCTCCAGGATGCATTCACTCCTGCCTTGGCCCTTCTTCCCCCTTTACCCTTGCAACCAGAGCCCTATAGTCACTTTTGATTTGCTTAGGGTCTCCCCTGGCAGTATCATTGGTGATCACACGAATGAGCAGCATAGGATGATAGTCAGAGAGCTGGATGAGTCTTGGTAATAATTTTGTGACATCTCAGATACGATTTCCAGGGAAACAGCAGACCTCCTTAAATAACAGATAAGGCTGTCAGGTGGATGCCTCTGCTCCCTGCAGTAGGGAGTCTCCAACCACCCCCATCTATCTCTGCTTCTTGGTGAAGTGGTCTTGATCCTTCCCATCTTGGGGAATCCTGGTATATCTTCCTCCACCAGTGTACCTTGCTCCTCCTCCTTTGTTGATAGGACTCCATATCTGTTCTTTAGGCAAACTACTGCATGTGGAGATGATTTCTGCTCGCTGCCAGAGATCACAAGATACCAGCTTCCACCTTCCTGGGAGTCTATTCCTCTCCCTTTTCTATCACTGCCTTTGACAGTCCTTCCTCTGCATTCCTGAAGGTCTCGTCCAGAATTGAATCAATGAAGTCCTCATGATGGAGTATGCTTCAGTACCTTGCCATCTCCTCTCCTAGCTTTCTTGCCTTCTCCCTGTGGGACTCCACCGGAAGAGACCACTCACAGCACAGGCTCTCTCCAACCTGACAAGTGGCAGAAGGAACCTGTAGCCCACAGTCTCCACAGTTGCAAACTAAGGCCTGGGTGGAAGTTTTGACAGTGAGCAGTCTTGCCAAGATAGACACCTTATAGTGCAAGCAAAAGCAGTGGCATTTACTCTGGCACTGAAACATCCTCCAGCCATCTCCCTGGGTCTCTTAATCTGCCACCTCTGTCTTGCTGCCCTTCTTCTAAAAAGATCTTCCCTGGTAAACTTGCCTGTAAACTGGTCTGCTTACTGTTCCTTGGTTCCAAAAGGTTCCTTTTCCCCTGCTTCCTTTCACCAAGTTTAATGGTTCCTCTTCAAAGAGGGGGACAGCAAACTGACCTGAGAAATGCTTACGAAGTACTGCCCCGGTCACTCTCTGGTCACTCAGGGAATCTTTTTTTTATACCCTAGTGGGACTGGACTGGCTCTGCCCACTCATTTTTTTTCAAGCACAGGCAGCAATCACTTAGCTAGCAACACTCCCAACTTCTCAGAGCACACACCCAAAACATACACAGACCATCAAACAAACACTCAGCAAGTCAAACACACAGGTAATCCTAGCTCACTTGCTTTCCCAAGGCAGAGTCTGGAGTCCAGTGCTTGACTTCTCTTCCTCTTCCCCTTCATCCTCTTAAGCATCCCCACTAAGCTGTGAAGCATGTGTAGCCATGCAGGTACGCTTGGCAGCACAACATGAGTATGCCTGTGTGGCCGTGTGTACCGTGTATCTTAGTGGGAACATTGCTCTTAGTTGCAGTGAACTACTTGAAAACCATTGCCACTGTTTGCTCAATAATCAATAAGACAACATACACTCTTAATCCTTTTGTTAATTTAGATGACCTTCAAAAAAAGATAACATATGTAGTTCATACAACATTTGGAGATTTTTTAAACCTCAGTGGGTGCGTACACATGCATGGAACTGTACAGTTGTTACTGTGCAGTCAGTTAGTACTTGCTTAAGTAAGCAAGATCCAAAGTGATCCAAAATATGGTTATTAAAATGGAAAAGGAGATTAAGTTTTGAAGAATGTAATCTAAAACTGCTGAGAAAAATAGATCAGACTGCTCAAGATTTTGCTGAGGTCTCATCAAATACATTTTATTCAGTTTTGGACAACAGCATCTGGGCACCAGCATCAGCATCCACAAAAATGCTATGGCAAAAAAAGAACAAAAAATGATTAAGGTACATAGTACCAGTTGCGCTGAATGTGAGCCTCCATTTTTGTGGGTACAGTTTGCAACTGTATTTTCTCACTATTCAAGCAGTTGTGTTTGTGCATTTAATTTGAAGATAAGCATTGCTATTTACTAGGTAAGATCACAAGCATATGTAGCCCAATAATTTTTCCCACATGGTGCCAGAGTGTGGCTGCTCATGAGAGAGTGTGCTGGGAACATGGGTCAATCTAGGATTTTGAACAGTAGAGTTCAGATGGTGTCCATAACACAACATATTTTTTTCCAGGTGAAAAGCAACTAAAGGCTTTACCAATATGTCAGGTTAGGACAATTTTATCCATCTTAAAATCAACTCAAAAAACAAATATAACTTTATTGGAATTAGTTAAAAACAATCTTCAGGGCTACCTTACTAGAAGTAGCTAACAAAGACAGCAAAATTTCAGTAGAAAAAGCTAGCTGGATCAGTGTGGCATCAAGACCATTAAAAAGGAAAGAGGTTCATGAACACCTGTGGAAGCAAGAGTTTAGAAGGAGTCAGATAGACATTAATGAGCCAAACATTCAGCTGAACCTCTCACTGCTGCCTGAGCAGAAATGCTGCTGCCAGCAGGAATGGAAGGGTGGGGGGGTGTGACTGTACCAGTACACCCTTCCTGGATCTGCTCCTAGTAGGGCATGTCCATAATTTTTCATCTTCTAGCTCCTTTCCCACAAATGTGAAATATGCAGCAAATTCTGCCTTCAACTGAGAAGCTACAAATATGAGCATGATACCACTGACCAAATGTAGCCCAGATAAATGACTAAAAGTAGACACTGACTTATTTAAGGAATTCTAATGAAAATGTCTGCTTTAATTATAGCTATTGAAGAAAGTAATGCCAATAATTAAGATTACCCAACATTTTCTATTACTTGACTATATACTTTCTGTTGCTTATAAATAACCAGGCATCCTGGTTTTCTATGATAAAAACAAAACAAAAAAACAAACAAACCCAATTTTCAGTTAAAAAAACCCCCAAATGCACATTTTTCCATTATTAAAATGAAATACTACTAAATATTAGTGATGTTTCATTTTAATCAAGTAAAAATGTGGATTTTGGTTTAAGTCTTAAAAACCGAAAATTGGGGATTTTTTTTTTTTAAATCAGAGAAAATCAGGAGCCCTGCTTATAACTCTGCAGAACCTCAGACATTCATGCGTCCCTGATCAATTCTGGTTGCATACATATGTTATAATACTGTTTAAATGTATGCTTATTTTTTATCCCTTAACATACTTTTACTATAAATTTTTGGACAATTATGTTTAGAGTTCCCATTTAGTGGCTCAGGTCTTTGTTACAATTCCCAAGAAAGCTGCAACAACACGGATGTCACAATTTGAGTATAGTTCTTGGTTCTCTTTTGTTTTATTCACCTGTTCTGGCTGTTTTACTTAAAGTATGTAATCTTTGCTGACATATGTAGGAGGAGAAATAGTTTTCTCAAGGAGGTTGTTCTCTCCCAGTTCAGATTACCCTGACATGACAGTAATTTGCTCTAGATAATAAGGATAAATTCATATTACATATTTGAACCTTATATTTTTAAGATTCTTGCATACTATTCATGCTTTTCCACATCCCTTTTCTACATTTGAACTTTAAACACATGGATTCAGAATTGTTCTTCTATTTTAAGCTTGGTATTCATCTCTATTCAGAAATCACAGTAGGGTAATCAATTGACTGAAGACAATCAATACCCTACATTTATAAAGCTTTTGATTGGGATGGGATGAATGTGACTTGAAGAATTACATTAAAATACTGGCCTTGTCTATAATTAAGATCATTATGAAAAACACACACAGTTTCCCAGACAAAGAAAAGTGACAAAGGGGATGTGTATTAAGAAATTTGGAACTTTTTTTGACTAATTCTAGCTGGGGAAACCTTCAAGAGCTTTTTAATTTCTTTTTTCAACTCTCTTTGTATGGTTTTCAGAAAATACTAAAGCAGCAGGTAAAACAACACTATTATACAAAAGAAAGTATTGAACAAAACATTCAGCAATCTGTCAAACACTTGGCTATGTCTAATCTCATTGATGCCTCTCAGCTGTAAGCAGGCCTGTCAGTTGCTGCTTTTTAAATTATCACTTTCCCAAGTACCTTTTCATACTTCTTCTATGACCCCCCTGAAATAAGGGGGAAAGTTGCTCAAGGCCTATATTGTTGTAAAGGAGCTTCTTGCTGGCTTGTAAGGATTATACAGCTGTTGGTCACAATCTCAGTTAAAAAAGGAGGTAACTATCGTGTTAGGTCACCACCAAAACTAATCCACTCCATCTTCCAACATGAGACAAGTTTGGTGTTGGTCCTAAGTACATTGGAACCAGCATATACAGACTAGCTGATCTCAAATAATGCATGCTGAATCTATCATAATGAGATGGAGCTCCTCCAGCTCCCTATAGGAATGTACAAGATCATCTTATAATAAATATACAGGCACTGATATATGCACCCTTTCCAACCACATGCTTTCACCTCATTCTCACAATCTGATTGTGGTAGTTTGGGAAACATCTACAATTCATGGATTTTGTGTATGAACTTATAACATCTTTAAGGGCATATAACTCAGTCGAGCAACCAACTCCTCTTTGGATATTCAGATTTTTGCCACGTTGTTTTTTCACTGTCATCCTGGACTTAAACTACAGAATATAGTAGTACAAAGCAGGCATTTCTATACAACACATTTACTGTGGAGATGACTAATTAGCTCCACAGTAAAATGTCAGTGCCTACATTAGGTGCTATTAGGCAGCAGTAAACTAATTCCATTGTAGGGTAGTACTGCCAGTCACAATATCCTATGCCGAAGTTATTTAAATTGCTACAACACATGTGCTGGTGTGTTTGTACTTGAACAGTATAGAATTTAGGTACCTAAAACCCCTGAGATATGTTATTTATAGAATATAATGTGGTCTTAACAGTGTACCTTAAATTCTCACTTTGAGTAAACGTGCAGTTATAATCTGAATCTTATTTGATGTAATGGGGGTGGGGGGAAGGAGCTGGAGGGTGTCCTGTGAATCCTAAGAGATCGATGCCTCCCCTGATTAGGGCAGTCTGCCTTTCCACACCTTTGATGGATGTCAAATACATTGATGTAAAAATGTGGAAGGCTGCCCAGGTGTGCCCTGGTGTTCTAGGTCAATTGCACATCCCCAAACCATCTATTCAGCTGTATTAATCGCACATACAGATATGCCCAGCTAATAGTAGCTTAGAGCTGTGGTAAAGACAGTACTATTAAAACATAATCACGCTAAGAATCAGGGATCCTGGTTTTCTCTGATTTAAAACATAACCCAATTTTCAGCTAAAAACACAAACAAACCCTAAAACCATATTTTTCCACAATTAAATTCTCCTGGCAGACTTTACATTCATTGTATATATGAATATCATACAAAAAATCATAACATGAATACTTACTACACATTAAAATCATCACAAGGTATTCCTGTTATTCCTGTGCCGCAAATAATTGCTGAACAATGAGCAGCTTCTCTGTGGATGATCTGTCTGTTTTATCCAGGAATTAACTGATTTGATGTCTGGCATGTTACAGTTTGTTGCATGATACTCTTCTATAATATGTGACAAATATAGCATCTGTTAGGGTTCCCAGTATGCTTCTAATCAGAAACACTTGTTTCTTGGTTTGTTGTTTTGTTGGTTTGATAGAGAAGCTCATTGCTGCTAGTCACTAGGTCTTTCACTACTTGGGAAAGTGCCCTAGCCATCTGATCACTTGGCTAAAGGTGTGAGTAACTTTCCTCTTGGAAGTCTGGGTGCAGGACAGTAAGCAGAGAGCAGTTACTCTAAGACAATCAGCCCAATAGCAGAACTGCGTTGAAGCTTTTCTAAGAGCTAGTGACTTCATGTTTCAAATCAGTATTTGAGTGTTTGCCTACTTCCTGGTGCGTGTGGTTTTCCCCTGGTGTATCTTCCCACCACTCCAGAGTGACTGGCTGATGCAAGCCTTGCTCTACATGGGGCTGTTTTAATTCATTGTTGGGTGGTACTACATTAGGCAGCCTTATAAAAATTCAGTTCCTAGAGAATAGAGGGCAACACACAAGAGAGGAAGTTTTCCTAGGTAGTTCTCCTCAGGAGGGAGCCAGGCAAAAGCAGAATCTACACATATGTGTGTGAGCATCATACATCCTGGTTACCTCTGATTAAAAAAACCCAAAAAAAACAAACCCCAATTTTCAGTATAAAAAGTAAGCCCAAATCCATATTTGTCCATGATTAAAATGAAACACTATTATTTATATCTATATATATATAACTCATGTTTCATTTTAATTATGGGGAAATGTGGATCTTAGATTACTTTTTTTAATCCTAAAATTGGGGATTTTTTTTTATTGGAGAAAACTAAAATCCCTCATGGACATGCACAAGGGCCTAGGTGTGGATGTTCGATATGTCAGTTTTGTAGTGTGTCTCATTTTTTGTTTATTATTTTTGCTTACTTTAGTTGTTCTCCGTGGTGTAAAGGAAGGATAACTAGAGGCTGGGTCAGCAGTTGTAACCTGCATAGGATGTCCTATGTTTGTGTTCCTCCCAGAAGGCTGAGACTACTTCATGTGCACCAAGTGTAAGCTGGTGTCAGCCCTGGAGGAAGAGATTGAAGATTAGAAGAATGGGTATCCTTGCTGCATTACATCAAGGAAAAGGACAGGAGTTATGATAACTTGTAACTGGAGAGGCCAAAGGGAACTGAAGCATGGCAGCATTTGATTATTCAAAGAAGAAGGGGGCAGAATTGATACGGAACAGACTGAAGTTTAGCAACCACCTTTAAGCACTCTTCGGGGAAACAGCTGAGGAAAAGACAAAAAAGAGGGCATCTGCAGGCATAATGCAAAGAACTCAGAAGTGTAGAGAACAGGAAATTCAGGAGCTGAGGAATGGGGGCTATAGGACCACTGCACCAAGAAAGAAGAGAAGCAACTCCCTTCTGAAGCACCAATTTGTCATTTGAATTTGGATCCCAGGAGGTGTGCTGTCTGCCTGGAGCCTAGATGTCACACAGAAAGACTTCCAATTCTCATCCATCCTTCAGCCCACTACCCTTTCCTACTTGTTCATGTAGACTCCAGTCGTACTCCCAGGAATGGCACCAAACAGATCAGAGGTGACTATGAGGCACTTGGCAGGAGAGTTAAGGAGCTTGGAGCACAAGTTAGGACATCAGTTGACATTTTATGGTTGGCTATATTAATCATCCACCAGATATTCAGATAATTGGAGTCTCCCATATGTACCTTTTGGATAGACTTGTCATCTCCTTGAAGAATGCTTCATCCACCTATTTTTCCTAATGTGGTGTCTTGTAATAAATCCCCACTGTAATATCAGTTCTGTTTCACTCCCCTTTCATCTTCATCCAAATGCGTTCTTGTCTATTAATTTTTCCTTCTAAACCAGGAGAAAAAGTGTATATTGTTTTTGACATAAAAGGTGACACCACCACTTTTTTTCCCTCCCAAAGTTCCCAAGACAACTGTCGGTTCCAGAAAGTGGAGAGCACAAATAGGGAATAATATATCTTGGATTTTGTCATGACCAGTGATCCTGGTTTTGTCTGATTTAAAAAAAAAAAAATCCTCAATTTTCAGTTTTAAAAAAGAATCCCAATCCACATTTATAGATAGATTGATAGATAGATAGATATTAGTGTGGGTTTTTTTTTTTCATTTTAATCTCTGAAAAACGTGGTTTTAGGGTTACTTTTTAAAACTGAACATTGCGGATTTTTTTTTTTTTTAAATCAGAGAAAACCAGGACTGCTGGTCATGACCAAGAGAGAGTAACTAGTAGAGGATGTGAAGATGATGGGTAACTTGGGAAGAAGTGATCACAATATTATAGAATTTTAGATCCTGAGATGGAGAAAGCATGAGATCAGCAAAATTAGGATTTTCAAAAAGGTAGATTTCACCCAGCTCAGAGAATTAATTGGAATGGTGCCACGGAAAGACAGATTGAAGAATATTGGCAACCAGGTGGCCTAAGAGTTTGTAGAGGGTGGAGTATTGGAAGCCTAACAAGAAATTGTCGTGGCAGAGTGGAAACTCAAGAAGAATTGCAAGAGACCCTTGTAACTGCACAAGAAGTTTCTAGGATACCTCAATGCAAAAGGAAAGCAGACTGGCAATGGAATGGCAGGTCATCAAGGAAGCATACCAGGAAACAGCAAGAACCTGTCAGGAAGGTAAAGGCAAAGACTGAGTCACCCCTGGCAAGGGAGGTTAAGGTATTCTACAAGCATGTTGGCTAGAAAAAGGAAATTGTGTGTTTTACTGTTAAATAACCAGGAGGAATTCTTAGCAGAAGATGCCAGGAAGATGGAGGTACTCAACAGCTACTGTCCCTCAGTCTTCACAAAAAAATTAAGTTGCAGCCAGACATTTAGTAAGTGTTATCTAGATAAGGAAGGGAACAACTAAGGAAGGAGATAAAAAAAAAAAAAAAGGACAGTCAGAGACTTTTTGATGGATCTGAATGAATTCAAGTCAATGAGGCCTGGTGAACTTCATCCCAACTTCATCCCAAGGTAGTGAAGGAAATAGCAAAGGAGATCTTGGAGACCTTGGAAATGATATTCACGAAGTTGTGGGAAGAGGACAAGGTACCAGAGTACTAGAAAATGGCCCACATAGTGCTCCTCTTTATAAAACAAAAGGCAAAAAAGTAGGACCCGGGGAACTACAGACTGGATAGCCTCCCGTCAATAACCAGAAACTTACCAGAGCATATCATAAGAATATCAAGTTGCAAGTATCTGGAGGAGGAAAAGCTCATAATCAGCAGCCAGCATGGATTTACTAAGAACAGATTGTGTCAAACAAACTTGATCTTCTTTAACAAAGCAACTACTTGGTTGGATGAAGGGAATGTTATGGAACTAATGTATCTTGATTTCAGGAAGGCTTTTGACTAAGAGCCTTGTTACACTTTGTTGCATTTTGAGCTGCTTAAATTTTGATCATGGTCAGGTTTGGAGCAGTTACAGTCGCAGTTGCAGCAGCAGTCATAATCATGATCACAGTTGCAGTTGCAGCCACAGTTGCACCTTAAGGCTAAAAACTGTTTCTGTGTCCCCAGCCTGCATATCTGTGACTTGCCACTAGTGCGCTTATAAGCAGGGTTTGTACTAGGAGCTACAGCTGTGAGTTACCACTATGGGGGTGGTAAGCCAAGAGACGCTTCTATCCTTGCTCCAGGTGGGGGTGTTTGAGATGGGGATTGAAGGGGTAGCAGAAACATGAAGCTGAGAGGCAGAGAGTTAATAGGATGGGGTGGGTTAAAGAACATGTTGCAGACTGATGTTGTGCTGAGATCATCTATGATGCTGACCAATACTGTCTCATTTTATTTCCTTATCAATCTACACCTCTCTCTTATTTCTAGTGTCACACTTTATAAAGTATAATGTCACTTGGGCAGGGACTGTCATTTTGCTCTAAGTTTACACAGCACCAAAACCAATGGGGTCCTGATCTAAGATGAGTGTTCCTAGGCACTACTAAAGTACTTAATAAAAATGCTGCATGACCATGGAGAATTAGACTTTACAAATCAGCTTTTCTTTCATATTCTTATGTGAAAAAATGACCCCAACTGTCATATCTCAATGAAAACTCTAAGGGCTGTGTTATGGAAAAGCATTCAGACCATTTCTTAAATTTAGTGTAATTTTTACTTAATTACGTGCCACTTCAGATTTGTCTATTATTTATTCACAGAAGTTCTGTTTCTTTCTTATTTTGTTATAAGTGAATATTTTAACTTCACTCCATGAGAATTCTTTCAGCACCAGCTCTGACATGCTGTATGCAGTACTTGTCATCTTCTAAATTAAATGTTTATTTGAGACACTTCATTTAAACTGTTTTGATTTTCTTGTTTTCAGTTGAAAAACTAATCATGTAGTCACATCTAGGATATTTTCTCCTCTGCTAGTATTGTGCCTGTTAGTAGCAAAGTGATCTGACAGAAGGTGGGAGAGAAGATTAATTTGAAATGAAAAAGACATACAAGCAAAATGTAGTTTTCCTCTCTGCAGCATAACTATAATGCTAAACATAGAAAGAAGACTTAGGACAAATCTCTGGCTGAACCATTTGAGTTGACAAAAAATTTTGCTCATTCAAGATGAAAATGAAAATCCACTGAAATAACAAAATCTCATCCAGTACAAATAAAATCAGCATTCATATTTCATCTTAAGCGACAAAAAAAAGTTAAAGAAACTACATATACTTACATGACAGCTACACGGTAAAAATCTGGTCTTACAAAGGAGGACTCTTTTATTTTATTTTATTAATTCCAGCTACGATTGACCTAAATATTGATATAATTTAATCTAAAGAGTATGTCTGTTCTTCATTATCCCTTAACTTAATTTAACATTAATCTAAATAACAAAAAGGGGCAAAAAACTCCTGTTCTAGGAGGATTTAATTAATCATTTTTTTTTATCAAGAGTGATAACCTATCTTATCCAATTACAAATAGCAGCTCTCTAGCAATATTTTCATTTTACTTTATCCTTCTCCATGTTTATGGAAACAATTATTGTTCTCCCATTTCTTGATTAGGACCTTTGTTTTGAGAGCATCTGTGACAAACCAGCTAAATGCGAGTGATAAACATCTGATTGTGTTCCTAGGTATAAGAGTTACTCCTTCTACCCAGGTGATAAGTCATGTACTGAAAGGAACCAAGTTTTTGGGTTGTTTTTTTTTCCCCTAGAGACATCCATTGGGAGTGAAGCATCATTTACTGACACTCACTTCTTTCTTGATTATGTCTTTCACATGGTTATGTCAAGCACATGTTTTGATCAGTATTTATGTGGGACCAGAGCAGGCATATGAACTTTGATTATACTACCAGAGAGAACCCATTCTCCTCAAGACAAATATTTGGGTTGCAGATCAATGCAAGAAGAGTCACTATTATTTATTATCAGTCATATTATCATTTATCATATTATATATCATGATGTCACTATACAAATTAGCAGGATTAATTAATATTGTCATGTCAAGTGTGGCAGTACACTGTGCCTGCCACTTGAAGAATATCAGGCAGGCTGTGGAGTAGCAACTGGGATCAAGTAGGTGGTCCCCAGACCACAGGTAGCCTCCTGATTGGAGGAGGGCTGGCCAGGGAGTGTATAAGTCCAGACTCTGGGAGTAGAGCTGCCAGTTACTTCTGGGGAGCCAAAGAAGCAACATGCCTTAGCCTGTAGGATGCAGCTCCTGGAACATCTGGAGGCTAGGGTAGAAATTACAGGGAAGGAGGAGGTTCTTCTTGGTCCTGGGTAAAACCTGAAACTGCCCCCTGCTGGGGTTGGATGGTCTGGTGGGGCTGCCTGTGTTGAGGCAGTCTCTAGGAAATACCACACCAGTGCTATCCCAGTGAAAGATAGGGATATAGTTCCTGAAAGCCACTAGTCCTCATGGCCTCGTGGGTCGCCTTATAGTGGGGGAAAGGCTAGGAGCCAAGGTCCACCAGGAAAGACCTGACGCTTAAGGGGAAAAAGGCCCAGAGCGTTTGTGTGTGGCTCAGAGATGTCAGAGAATGGTTCAGTGAGAGTCTGGGGGAGTGGTCCAATGAGGGGCCGAGGGGCCAAGGGGCCAAGGTCTACCTAGAGGTACCTGTGGCCTGCATGGGCCAGAGGCCACATATGGCTCAATAAGGGTCTTTGGAAGTAATATTGGATCCGGATGCCATCTGTGAAGCGTGAGACATGGAGTAGGGTTGGTTTGGAACTGTGCAACTGACCCAGAACACCAGGGCACACATGGGCATCCTCCCACATTTTTACATCAACGCATTTGACATCAAAGGTATGGAAAGGCAGACTGCCCTAATCAGAAGAGGCATCAATCTCTTAGGATTCCCAGGACACCACCACTCTCCTTCCGCTCCACTGCCCCCCATTACATCAAGGAAGATTGAGATTATAACAGCATATTTACTCAAAATGAGAATTTAAGGTACACTGTTAGGACCATGCTATATTCTATCTATTACACATCTCAGTGGATTTAGGCACCTAAATTCTATACTGTTCAAGTCTCTGAAAATCCATGAATGCATTGGTACTCACGGTTTTGGCCCCACAGACCAAAAGAATGGTGCAGGGCTGGTCTGTGGGCTGGATCATACTGTTTTTCTGCCCCCATGGGGCTTGGGGGAACCTGTGCAACCTTGCACTCAGGCAGAATTGGGCCCCTGAGCCCTGGACCACCTCCACCCAGCCAGGATTGGGCTCCAGGATCCCATGATGCTCCCACTCAGCCAGGATCAGGGTCTAGGGCTACACTCTGTCGCAGTCCAGCCCCTCTGCACCAGGATCATGCATGATCTATCATGTAGAGTGACAAACCATAGGACCAGTCACAAATTTATGGGAAGCACTGTTGACTGGATGACATAGCATTAGGCCCAAACTGACCCATACACCAGGGGTGAGCACCTCTGCATAAATGCATCTACTTTTGAAACCAACCACCATCTGACCCTGGAGGTTAGGTACAGTATAGACAAAGTGGGTAAGAGTTAAATACATATATTTTTTACAATCTTTCAGTTTAAAAAATAACCATATATTTATCATTTTCATTTATCAGATTCATATTTAGATACATAGTTCTTAAATTTTTACAATCTTCAACATACCAAAAGTAAAACAAAATATTATAATTATTTTTATGCAAGTCAGTACTGTATCTCTTCCCCCTCCCAACTCCTCCCACATTTGCCCTAAATATAGAGCAGCTTAACATAATCTGTAGCTTCTTGATGATGGTATTTCTCTATGTTGGCAGTCATGACAAGGAATCCAGGTTTTCTCAGATGAAAAAAAAAATCCGCCTTTTTTTGGATTAAAAAAAGTAACCCCAAATCCACATTTTTCTGTGATCAAAATGAAACATCACTGTATAGATACCTATATATTAGTGGTGTTTCATTTTAATTATGGAAAAATGTGAATTTTAAATTCCTTTTTTAATCCAAAAATTGGGGATCTTTTTTGTTTTATCTGACAAAACCAGGATCCCTGGTCATGATTTTTTGTATAGTATTAGTTTAAATAAAATATTCAAGAACTCTTTGAGTATATTTTAATTTATCAAGAACAAAATTTAATTTATTTAACATAGCTTTGTGCACATTAATAATTTTCCTGAGTATTAATGATTCTTTAATTTCAGATCAAATGATCTGCTATATTTCACTTGTAAAATATTGATACCCTTCACTAATGTACACATACACATTCATACATGAATGTATGTATATGTGTGTGTGTGTGTGTGTGTGTGTGTAAGAATAATTACATATATATATATACATTTATATATATTGGTGTGTATATATACATATGTTTAATATTACTACAATTGAACTATTTTGGCTGGGTGGGGGCACTTAGGTACACAAGACAAACAGGTAGTAATTACTATTATATGCAATATTTGAAAGTATTTTCATTTCATTATGGCTGTTCAAAGCAGTTGTTGTAATAATGGCATTGACACAAAACATTCTTTTAATAGGTGTTTTATTATGAATTTTGGGCCTAAGACTCTTCTCAGTATCAACCACACTATTAAAAAAATTGTAAAAATAGAATCTACTGCTAATAATCAGCTAAAATTTGGTCTCTTGTACTGATTACATTTACACAGTACTCCAAAAATCTGTATTCATACTGAGAATGTGTAGCTTTAAACATTCTGATTGTTTTAGAACCAAGGATGACATATCTTTAAGTCCAATTTTTGGAATATACTTTTAGCTTCAAAACCTTTCTATCATTTATAAAATGATTTATTAGGTATATGTATTATCACCTTCAAATAACTTCTATGACCCTGTTAGTTGGTACAACATTGATCATCTGTCAACAGAAGTGCAGCTGTGTGCATTACTATATTTATTTGCCCTTCTTATTGAAATATACTGCTGCTCATGTTTTTCCTTTTATTATTATTTTTAAATACTAAGGTATTTGCATAAATCACTACTGCTTTTTATTTCAATAGAATATAATACTTAACATCAGGTTAATCCTCTCATGTGGAAGCTGTACATTTTGATATGGACTTCTGTTGATTTACCAATCAGTTTATCATCTACTTCACATAAAGTATATACACTTGTCCATATGACTTTTTAATCATGTTTAATAGCTTTGGTGGTCTTTAAATCAGTACTATTATGTGTGTATTTAGTAAATATGAATGTGTTGCCATAAACATGTGACTAACATCTATTTTAAACAATGTCAGCAGCCTCATTTTTAGAAGATAGAATTCTATACTTCGTGAAAATCAAGTCTGTGTACCATGTCCCAAACAAGCCACTTAAAACCTGAGGCACCTTAAATAACTAGTCAACACTGAAAATCTATACCTCTCTTTATAACTTTTTATCCTAATATATAGATGTCCACATAATGACACACTCTGCAAACAACTCTCTTTAATCTAATGCAATTTAATTAAATAATTATTCAGTCACATGCACAGTAGAAAACTAGACTTTTAATGCAAGTTCCCATATCATGAACAATCTGACATTTCACCTGTAAATATATTATTTTGTAAATCACAGAATCGCCTAAAGTTCACTTTGTCTAACTGCCTACCATATGCAGGATGCAGTGCTCCTTAGGCATTCCAAATAGATGTCTATTAGGGTTGTTCTTGAAAATCTCTGACGAAGAGATTCCACAACTTCTTAGGCCACTTGTTTCATTATCTTACAATTATTCAGATCATCAAGGTTTTCCTTAGATTTGTAATTTGTTCAACTAACTTGTTAGAAAAGAAAGAGGACAGACAAGATTTTTGTGCTGAGAGCAGGTAAACTACAGTCATTCAAACCTGAAGACTAGTAGCAAAAACAGATTATCTCCACTGAAATCATCTATAAAATTCCTCCCATCCCTAAACTGTATTTCTGATACAATGGGCAAGTCTACACAAGATGCGTTACTCAACGGCAGACAGCAGACTAATTTTCTGCAGAACAAAATGTCTCCATCTACATGTACTTGACAATTAGGGTGCAGTAGGCTAGTTTACTGCAATGCTAGATAGTCCCATCTATCCCATTTGCTGATACAAATGGTATTCAGCATCCACATGTAGATGGTGACATCAGGATTAGTTAACTCCAGCTCAGATTGAGCAAGAATATAGTCAGTCACATTAACTGCATGTGTAGACATGCCTAGTGAAAATCAGTTAGCATTGGTTGTTAGATTATCTGTAAGAATATTTCTGAAGCAGATGGTTTATTTCATGGTTTATTTCAAGCTTATCACTCAGTTTAAACTTGCTTAACAGATGAAAACCTCTACTCAGTTTAAAGATGATTCTTTAGGAAGTGTTGCCTTTATATACATCTCAATGACAGGTAAGGATTTTAAGATGAAACTAAGCAGCACATCACCAAAACCCTGAAGACAAAAGCAAGTAGATTACTGAGAATAAATTAAAAACAAGGCAACTGCTATTTAATATGCAAAAAACACCCTTTCTTCTCCATTAAAATCACTGAAGACATGTGTTCTTTATAAGATATTATTTATATCATTATGAACATCAGCATAAGTGAGAAAAACTGTGATCTGGAGTAATATTGAAGCCTATCCGTTTGTAAATAGTCATCCTGAGTGAGTACAGATGCGTTCAGTAAAAACTACTTGTTCTCTCATCCATTTATTACATTGAAATCTCTACTCTTGAATAATGTAATTTAGCAAACTAGACATTGGGCTATGAGCTATTTATTTATTTAATGTGATATTTATGACACGGTTCCCAACACAGGCTCAAGGCAGCTTACAGTGAAAAAAAATAAAGCAATTTAAAAGGGAAGCCAGCATTAATAAAACAAAATAGCAGAACAAAATAAAGCAGAAACCCATTAAACAACAACTCAGCATAGATTTTGTTCCTAAATGCCTGCTCAAATACAAAGGCCTTTCAACACTTCCAAACGTCATCTATATAGTGGTATTTTGTTTTAATCATGGAAAAATGTGGATTTGGGGTTTCTTTATTTAATCCAAAAATTGGGGGTTGTTTATTCATCAGAGAAAACTAGGATCCCTGCTGATGAAGGTAGCATGGCCATGGATCCTGAAGGCTGATTTGGTAGCTGAATCTCCAAACTGAATTGAATCAGGAGACACATTGATCTCTCTGAATCAAATTGGAAGCCTCCGAATCAATTCAGAGACATTCACAGATTTGGCTATGGACTGTACAGGCAGGCACTAGGTAGTGCCAGCGGGAGCAGCCAGGGGAGTAGCTGGATGAGCAGCGGGTTCTCCCAGGGCTGCCAGCTAAAGCCAGGGCTCATCTGGCTGCTCCCTCTGCTGCTTCTGCCAGCACTGCCTGCTTGTACAGGTGGTCCCCGGTTAATGAACGTCCGAGTTACGGACATTTGTACTTACGAATGGCACGGGCCAGGAGGGGCGCGGGGTCCTGCTGGGCACTGCACCCATGTGGCAGTACCGAGACCACGCTCGTGCTCTGCGCTTGGCTGCCATTTTTGTTTCCCACTCTCCCACCCCCACTTTCGGGTGATGCTGTCCTATGTCATTGTGCTCTTGGGTGAAGCATGATTTCTCCCCTCGCCGCCTCGGTCATTAAAAAGGTATGTGTTCTGACTTACGTACAAGATGGTCTCAGGAATGTAACTGGTTCTTAACTTAGAGACCACCTGTATAGCATATGGCTGAATAAGATTTGGTGCTGAATATATTTAGATTCAGCTGAATCAAATTGGAACAGAGATTCAAAACACCTGATCAAATCACTGTCTCTCCAAATCACCAAATCCAAATCCAAAGTGAATACTTTCTGCTTTGCACAGGCCTACAGACCAGCTCTAAGATGGAACTTTTGAAATGTTTGGCAGAAATATCAAAGGCTGAACAACAAGAGAACAAATCATTTAAAGGATCTATCAACATGAGCAAAGCTACAAACTGCCTGTGTTTCAAACTAATTGAAATAGCCAAACTGTGTACCTAGAGGCTATAGAAGCCATTATCTGCTATGCTGGGATGAGTAGTGTTAACTGAACTTTAACAACATTAAGTAATGCAATGACCCTGCAACCATAAAAAGAACTACAGAACAGCTGGCTACCACAAAGACTAATATAAAAAAAGTATTAATGGCTTCTATCACAGAAAGATCAGACATGACCCAGTCAAGCAGACGAGTGTGGTGAACTATTAACTGCCTTATAGTCTAAGTCACAAAAAAACAACATTGCTGTGTATCAGCAAACTCCACTGCAAACATACTGTGCAAAAACAGCGAGTACAGCAATCCCAGCAAGCAATACACAGAAATGATCACACTCTTGACTTGTGAAAAACTTAAATCACCCTTAATTTAACTGCCTCCATCTCTGACAATAAGTTTGACACAGCTGTTAAAGCGGTCAAAACTGGCAAGGCTACTGAATCACATAAGCTATTTTGAGAATTTGTAACCAAGCTTGGAACCACAATGAAACGATGGCTTCAGAAATACATGTATAAATGTCTAGAAAATAACAGACTTCCTAACATCTAGAGAAAAGCTGATATCGTTGTCTACTGACCCATCTAACTACTCTGTGTTACATATAAACTCATGCAGCACATAAAGCTGAATAGAATAACGATTATCATTGATCACCAACTCCCAAAAGAACAAGTTAACTTTCAGAAAAAAGTGTTGTACCACTGACCAAGTTACATTATTTATATCTGACATAGAAAATGGATTTGAAATGAGGCAGAAAACAGGCCTTGCAGCCTTATGACCTTCTTGCCTTATGGCAATGCAGCTTTATGACCTTATGACCTTACCACTTTATTGACCTTACAGATGTCTATGACATTGTATGACATCAAGGCCACAACTATAAACTGCACTCTATGATACATGATTGCCATCTATGTGCTTTCATCATGAACATGATCTCCAGCAGATCATTCAAGCTCACTACCAGATAAGGAGAAAAAGGCAGAGTGCAAACACTGAAGAATGGAATCTCCCAGGGGTCAGTACTCACACCAGTGCTTTTTAATGTATATATGTCAGATGTTTTGCATACATAGGGTGACCATCTGTTCTGGTTTAGCTAGGACAATCCCACATTTAAGAGGCCAGTCTGGGCCAGCTGGGGAGAATTATAATGGGTGTCCTGAAAATGTAGGAAGCAGGTAAGGGAGTTGGAGTGGTATGTAGTGGCATGACTCAGCTTACAAGCAGTGGACAGGCACAGTTGCCTGCCCAGAAGGTGACCCAGCCCTTTGCCAGCTTGTGAGAGTGCAGGGGGAGATGAGGGGCAATGTCCTCAATGTCAGGGATGAACATTCCAGTTGTCGGGGATCTCCTTATGGTCAGCCAAAAGGACAGCACAGCATGCCTTGAGGTGCCCATTCAGTCATCACCAGCATGGAGCTGATGCCGGAGCTGTGGAACCCAGAGTGGCTGTTTGCAGCCTTCCCACAGTTTGCTGCAGCTGCCCAGAGCTCAGGCTGTTTACAAACTCAAGCTGCTCTGGAGCCCAGTCACCAGCTATGTGACAGGAGCGGGGGAGAGACTGGGGTTATACTGCCTCAGGCCCATCCCCCACCGCCCAGTTCCAGGCACACGCATAGAGCTGATGCCAAGGCTCTGGAGCTGAGCACAATTGTTTGCAGCCACCCAGTTGCAGCCAGTCCTGGCTCTGGATAGCTGCTGCCAGCCAGGAGCCCAGGCTGCTCCCAGCAGGCAGCTGGGATGCTCCAAGCCCTGCTGGGAGCAGTCTTGGCTTCACCAGCTACCCAGAGCCTGGGTAGCTGCTGACAGCCACAGAGCCTGGGCTGGGGAGCAGGGATTTTGGGTGGGGGGCAAGGGGCAGCAGGGGTGGGGGCCACGGGCTCTGGGTGAGGGGAAAGGGGAACAAGCAGGACACCTTGCCATGTACCTCCTGCCCTCATTTTGTTTTTCTAGCATGCCGGCACTCCGGCACCTTCCAAGGTAGACATTATGGTGTTTTTCGGCACTGGCCAGAAAACGTTGCCTATCCCAGCCTATGTATATAATATCTAAGCCATCCGTGTATGCTTACAGTGTCACCATAGTAGCCCAAGGAATAAATATGATATAACTGGAAAAGACACTGAGTACTGACATGGAGCTTATCACTGGCTATCTCCTTTACAAGTAGAGCTAAAAACTGAGCGTCAAAAATCAGTATCAACACTCTTCTATCTAAGCAATTGTTTAGCTAAGAGCACAATGAATATCAGGGTAGGCAACCATATTCCCATGAGCATATCCCCACCTACCTGAGTCAAAGTCGACTGTTCCCTCACCTAAAAAATCACATTTAGAAGGCCAACACTAAAGTCTCTGCATGGGTAGCTGCCTTAAGATGTTTAGCTGGCATAAAATGGGGACAAAGTTCAAAGTGTCCAGAACCACTTCACTTGCACTGATACATGCCCAAGCATAATACTGTGCTCCTATATGTTCCAGAAGTTGTCAGACTAAAAAGCTAGACACTGTACTAACCATGCACTGAGATTTAAAACAGGCTGTACAAGCTACATATAAATAGATGTACTTTTTGTACTCTTAAGCATTAGACCAAGTGATATAAGAAGATAGACCATAACATCATTGCTGGCAATATTGACAAGAGATGATGCAAATCACCTGTTCCATGAATTGTTAACTGAAGATGAAGGTTTAAGAGGCTCAAAAGCCACAAGCTCCTGGAAGAGTTTCAGGATACTGAATCAAACATGTGGGGAGCAATGGAGTGGGCCAGCTGCTGAGAAAGTTCAGATCTATTTCTACAGTGTTTTATACCAACATCAAACAAGTCCTCCATCAGGTATGATCTTGACAGACAAACCTGGATCCCTGATTATCAGTGTCTTCTATTAGGGCTGTGTGAAGCTTCAGTTGCTGATTTGATTCAGAGGAGATTCAGTCTAATTCAGTGGTCAAATTTTCAAATCTGAATCGAATTGGGAGGCCAATTAAAAGGTCCAAATCAATTCAAAGCCTCTGAATCAATTCAGGAAAGATTCGGAAAGATTCAGAGATTCGGGCAGTCCCTGCTCACCACTGCAGGCACTCTGTGCCAGTAAGTAGGGAGCAGGGGCGGGGGCAGGAGAAGTGGGGAGGGCACCATGGGGGGACCATCACCAGGTTCCAACCCCTGCCTGCTCCCTCAGCCCCACTGAGCATCCCCTGACCTCTGCCTACTCTCCCAGCCCCATCAATGGCTGCCCAGCTTGGCCTGGCCACAGTATCCCAGCACTTAAAAAGAATAAAATAAACAGCCCACACTCACCAGCTGCTGCACCAGCTGTCGGGGCCTCTGGGGCTCATGGCAGAGCCCTCCCCATACACTTTGTGGCAATTGGGGGCCAGCAGGATTTGCCAGGCAGGAGCTGGTAAGTGCAGGGTTTGGGGTTTTCTTTAAGTGCCGGGATGCTGGGCCCAGCCTCCCAATGGCTGCCATTGATGGGGCTGGAAGAGTGGGTGGGGAAAGGGTCTGTTTAACTCAGAGTTTTGGCTGATTCAGCTGATTCAGAAGTAGCCGAACTTCTGAATCAGATTCAGCTGAAATGATTTGGGACAATTATTTGAATCACCAAATTGAATCACTGTCCCCTGAATCGTCCAAATCCAAAGTGAATGCTAGCCACATCACAGAGGCATATCTTCTATGAAATTGGTTCCCTTGGCAGTCAAAGAAAATATGTATGTGAGAGAGATGGGGAGTTAAAGGAAAGTCTTAAGCCAGAGGGTGTGTGGCTCAGTGAAGCCACTGTTGGCCAAGAGGTGAAAGTACCTTGTGTTGTAGCCTGGGCCTTTGCCCTCACTAATTTCCCCCTATACCATCGGTGACTGGTTGAGGGTGCATGGGGGTGCATGTTCTCTCCTGATGGCTGACACTGATGCTGTCAGTAGGGCTGGTGCCCTTGCTGACAGGGCTGCCACCTTCAATTGCTTCTGCGGGTGCCTCCCCAGATTCAGAAGACACCTGTCTCTCATGCCCTATACTGTCCTTCATCCATTTATCCAAAGGCAATATAAGTGACATAAATTATTCCAAAGGAGCACCAGAGATAGGAATGATTACTTGTGGTGTAAAGGTTAGAGATCTATGTGGGGATACCCAGATTCAAACTTCCTCAGGGTGATGGGATGTCAAGAAAAAATGTGCCAAGGATATCTGAAGCACTCTTTTGCACTGCTCTCATCTTTTGAAACATTCTAATGCTTATCATTTACCATGGTTTGAGTTAAGAGCATTCCAGAGGCTGCTAGAGCTTATGCCACTCTTTAACTATAACAGAGAGGTAAAACCATGTCCAGAATCAATCTGACATCAATGTGTTCTTCACATTAACACAGGAACTGTTATTGTGAAACACCAGTACATTCTTATATTCTTAGACGTATATACACCAAATTACATATAAATCAAAGCTTTCTAGCTATTGGAGGTAGTGTTCTTAGTGTGTTCAGCTCTGAGACACTTGCTTTACTATGTTAAAGGTGATCCTCCAGCTACATCCAGCACCTTTTACAAAGACAGCAGGTACTCCAGACAATACTGAATCATTTTCTCTAACTTTCTTGATTCTACTTAAGGGTCCATCAGAGAAGGTACAAAACATATGAAACACTCTGCTCTCTTGCAGAATTACAACTGGAATGGAGCTAGGTTTTTTGGGGGTTTTTTCCTGACATAGGATAATTTTATGACCAAATTACCCTGGTGATGAAGAAAAAAGTGCCTATACCGTACCCAACAGCCTGGTTCATGAAGAAGCCAAGGAAAAGTAGTACACAAAAAACTGGGGAAATACAAGGGAAAGCATAAGAGTGGTTAGCACATAAATTACTGAGCTGTGTTCACCGTATTTTGTCTCTGCCTATTCTATTATTCTGGAACTTGTAAGGCTCTCTGATACACCTGTGATAAATACAGTATTAATACCTTGACTGATGAGTAGATAGATATGTAACAGATCATTCTGTAATGGATAGAATTTAAATCTGCATTTTAACAATATGATTGCATAGCTTTGAAATATATCACAATTAGTTTGTTTTTAATTCTGTTCTCTCATCATCCCCAACAATGGTGAATCTAGAGATACGAGAGATTTTGACCAAAACATATAATTTGTAGGCCCAGTAAATGCTGTAGATTGCAGGACCCTATCATTTTACTTCAATAAATCCTACATTTGTGTGTATGTTTCTGTGTTTTAGAACTTCACTTAAATATATTTTTTCTTCAAGAAAAAGCAACAGAAGATATGTTTTTTTCTCTGTGACTACCTATGGTTTTATTCGACTATTTCTGGTTTAAAAGTATTTACGTTATAATATTTTTTCTTTTTCAGTTTCCCTGATTAGCAGATCATCTGGGAAAGAAGCGATTAACTGTACTTGTAACCAGAGCTGTGGGAATTTGTCTAAATCAATGATTCTCAACCATGATGTTGGGGTACTCAGAGGCCACAAGCTTTTTGAAGAGTGCAGCAGAAAGTATGAGTAGATAAAAGAGGTATGAAAAAAGAAGAAGATATAGGCATGATCAGGTTCCATGTATGAGAAGAAAAATAGATAAGGACAAATTCAGGCTCTCCCTGCCTGGCTGCCCCCAAACCCAACTTCCTGGCTTGTTTGCAAGGAATAAATAATTTATTTTTAAAGTAGCACACTGTTTAGTTAAGAAAAAAAAATGATGGGCCTGATTGGTCCCCCCCAGCTTGGCCATTTATCTGGGAATGGTAAGCTGACATGCAATAGGCAGGTAAAAGGCTTCATACCACAACTAGGAAATATATGTGGGCCCATGATCTGATACAATGCAATATGTGAAGCTGGAGAGTCATACTTCATGCTCTAATCATAGCTGGGCTCTAATTTTTGCTCAGGAGGGGCCCATAAATTTGATGAAATGGGTGGTATTGTGAGTTGGTCCTTTACAGTGAGGGTCATAGAATAACCATTTGAGATTGGAAGTTCAATAATGAGGCCCAAAGAGAATGCAAAACACTGTTAACTTGGGGAGGGATGGGTTTGTAGGACTCCAGAAAGCTTTTGAGGGGTCAGTCTTTTTGTATGAGCAAAACATTACAAAAGTAGATAAAGACCTACACCATCTTTCACAATTAGAGCCACCAAAAGTAGCAAGAATTTGAAGGTAGGTAGGTAGGTTTTTTCAGATCCAGGATGGCCTGCTCAAGGAAGTCATGATTTTGGCACAGGATAGTTAGTCTACCTTGGCCAGGGGGTATGCAAATTTTCCCTCAGGTACATATGACCCCATCCTGAACCTAGTGTGGTTGTTGCACGAAAATGGTCTACTTTTCTGGAGGCATCTTCTGTTGGGTGGTGGCAAAAGGCAGGGACAGTGCATGGCTGTCAGAAACACAGCACTGATGAAGTTATGGAGACTTCAGAATAGGGCTGGGTTCATATGGCTCTTGTGACAAATTTGTGCCATACTCAGCATTCCAGAAGAGGATATCTGCCTTCCAATTTCTTATCTGGGAGCCAAACTGGGAGAAGACTGTCTAGTGAAGTTGCTTCTGATTGATTGTCTTATCCTTTTGAAAGTACTCTAGGTCCTTATGGTTCATGAAAACCTGTACCTTGTGGCCTGCAAGGCAACATTGCCATTTCTCTGATACCCAAGAGCTTGCAATCCAAGATCTCATAATTTTCTTACACTGGCAAGACCTTGCAGAAAAAAGGGGTTCAGGACCTGTTTCAAACCTTGCCAATGTCAGAGCACCTATTTTAGTGCTGGAAACATCCATTTCCACAACAAAGGGAAACGAAAGATCTGTATGGGATAACACAGGGGCAGAGGTGAACCTCAGAGGAGGCTTGTTCAAAGGTACCTTTCTTCAATTTTGCAGAAAGGCCATGTTGATGTAGCCTCTCCAGCACCACTTGGACATATGATAGTTTTTGAGCTGGATCCACTGAGAAGATTAGAATGACATCCAGGTAGGCAATATCAAATTGATTCAAGAGGTCCCATAGCACATGGTTAATAAAGAGCTGAAATGTACCTGGGGCATTGTTGATCCTAAAAAGCACTAAATAGTCAAATGACATTTTCAGACATGCAATGGACATTTGGTTCCCTGGGAACAAGTAGCAGTAGTGCACCTTGAACCAGAGCTACTTGTTCCCAAGGAGTGCCCATATCATGCATGCTTTGGCACGCAGCAAGTTACCCCAGGGATGGTAGGGGAGGCTGGGGACAGCTCTGGGCTACTAGGGCTACTGGGCCTTAGCAGCCTTACCTGGAGTTCTTGGGGCCTCCTGGGGATGCAGCCATGGCAAGCCTGCCAGCCAGAGCCTGGCTAACAGTCACAGTATGGCTCCAAGTGGCCCAGCTCTGTTTCTTAGCAGTGCATGCTGCCTGAGCGCATGCTTCTTTGGGTTTTTTTCATTTTTTTGACCCCTGGATATCTCAGGTGTGGACTAGCTAGACCCAAGAAAAGAAGGGGTTAAAGACAGTTCCTGGGCTGCCTGGGTTTGTCCCATCCTGGTATGCTTGCAGCTAATGCTAGGCTTGCAGGCGTGGTATAAAAGAAGAGAGTCAGGCTCAGAAAGGAGAGGACTCTCAGAGATGATACAGCCTGACTTCTGGTCAGATGTCCTCTAAGACCCAAGCTATGAGGCCCAGGCCAGTGTGGGTGTGTGGATAGATTGTAGTCTGAGAACTGGGGGGGGGGCTGATGTGGTGTCTCATTACAGAGCTATTTGGTTTTAAAACCACATCTACAGATACACTCCTCTTAGATTCCCCTTGCTTTCACTGTGGGGACCGTTTTACAAATATTTATAAAATTCATTTGACAGACAGAGTGGGAGCTCTTAGCTACTCAGCTCTGTCAGTTAGCCTCTTGTGATGTCTGGAGTAAACTGGATGAAAAGGCTAAGCAACACTTCTGCAAATTTAATATTTTAATGACCAGGATGAATATGGGTTCAAGGGACCTGAATTCTCCAAGTTTGGATTGAGGGGAAGAAAAGACTAGGTAGGGAGATATCATTCTTATAATACATTAGAATAACAGTGTCTATAATAAGGCGTACTGATTTTTCCAATCTAATTTTCCTTTCAAGGGTATAGAGTGCACCTTCCCATGGGAGCCCCTTTTGACATTTTTTGTATAAAAGAGACTTGCTAACAGGCTCAGATGAGTTTGTCTTATCTCAACGAAGATGTTTCATGTTTCATGAAAACAGCTTTCATTGAAAAAAAAAATCCTGACCATCTTTAATCACTTTGTGTGCCTATTGTTTCTGAAGTCACAAATAAGCAGGGATCCTGGTTTTCTTTGATTTAAAAAAATCCCCAATTTTCAGTTTTAAAAAAGTAACCCAAATTCACATTTTTTGTGATTAAAATGAAATGCCACTAATATATAGATAAACACTCTAGTGGTGTTTCATTGTTTTTTTATTTGTTTATTTATTTATTTATTTTTTAGGACTGTACGGGACCTCGGAAAATCATCAAGTCCAGCCCCTCGCCCGAAGGGCAGGAAGTCAGCTGGGGTCATAGGATCCCAGAAAAATAAGCATCCAATTTACTCTTGAAGGTGTTCAATGTAGGTGCTTGAACCACCTCCGATGGCAGGCTCTTCTAGAACTTGGGGGCTCAGACAGTAAATAAGTTCTTCCTTATGTCCAGCCTGAAACTGTCTTGCAGGAGTTTATAATCGTTTGACCTCATCCTCCCTTGGGGTGCTCTGGTGAACAAACATTCCCTCAGATACTAATGGTCACCCCGATAAACTTATAGGTGGCCATCAGATCACCCCTGAGCTTGTGCTTTTCCAGGCTAAAGAGCCCCATAGCTCTTAGCCTGTCGTTGTAAGGTCTGTTTTCCTGACCTCTGATCATGCACGTGGCTGTTCTCTGGACTCTCTCAAGCTTCTCCACATTCTTATTGAATTGTGGGGCCCAAAACTGGACACAGTATGGGAGAATGACGTCCTGGGATGTGCTTGAGAAGCATCTATGGATGCAAGCCAGCATTTTGGTCAATTTACTAGCTGCAGCATTGCACTGCAGGCTCATGTTCATCTTGTGGTCAGTAATGACCCCAAGTCTCTTTCTTCCACAGTACTAACCAGTGTAGCACTGCTGAGCCTATAAGGATCCTGCAGGTTTTTATAAGGATACTGAGGGTTTTTCCTCCCAAGGTGGAGAACCTTGTATTTTCAGTGTTAAACACTTTTAATCAAAAAAAAGGTTGAGTTTTGTGTTAAGTTTTTAAATACAAAAACTGGGTATTTTTTTTAAATCAGAGAAACCAGGTTCCCTGCAAAGAAGAAATAATTAGGCTCTAATAACATTACTGCACTAATCTCTCTGACTTTCTACAGTTCATACCAGATGCTAAACAAGACATGTAAGTCAAAGTTTCCATAGGTGACTACTTATAATCTCTTGTGTGTTTTAAATTTTCCCGGTCCCAGTATTTTCCTTGAAACTGAGGAGCCACAGCTGCAACTATCAGCACTGTACAATTATCTGTAAGTATAAGTATATATAATGCAAAGGAAACTGAAAATTCTGGTTCTAGATATACAATTAGTGATTACTGAGGATGTATTACTCAGTTCTCTTGAAATGGTTTAAAGCAACCTGCTTTCACTGCAAAAGTATTCTGAAGACTAGGAGAAGTCCTAAGACATATGAACTCAAAGTGTAGAAAACTGTCCACTCCCCTGCTATACTGGCTTCTAGCAGAAATTGTGCTTGAGACATGATTAACCAATGAATCAAATCTTAAGTAGTAACCTGGCCACACATTAATGCAATTAATGGTGCAATAAAAAAAGAAATAAGCCACAGAATGATTACACAAAATATGTGCAATAACTTTATGGCTGGTTCCCATTATGCCTTAAATTGAATCTGTGGACAGACATCAGCTGACTGTGGCTCCCAGCCTTGGGAGGACATGGAAGCTGTTGAGTTCTTTGTGTTCCCTGTTGCACCACCAGAGCCTTAATTCCAACAGGCCCCTGGGGCGAGAACGGACGGACTCTAGCTTATTTCTTTTTCCCACGCTAGGCTTTGATTTCCCCTTTTACTGGCTGCTAGACAGATCAGATATCGCGAGATTGCCAAGATAAGGGTGAAAGTACTCACACATTCGTTGTTAGTAGCAGGTATAATTCGTCCATTTTACAGCCGACAGAGATTGATCACCGAAGGAATGTTAGAGCAGTCAGAGATTGATCACCAAGGGAAGGGGGAGGATTCGGGGGGTTTCAGGTTCTGCTTTGGCTCTTCACTATGGCTTTAGCAAACAAGCTTTTGGTAGGACCCTGTTTCCGACCTCTCAACGATCACAAGCCGTGGATCACAAGACGGAGAGCTCCGCTCGCTTCAGCTATGGGGGGGGGGAGTTATAGTCAGACCTAGCCTATGAAATTCTTTGTTTTCATTCTATTCCTTTTATAGTATGAAACTGGCCTCAGGCGTTACTACAAGGGGTTTGATTTCACTACGGGGGTTTGGCTTCTTAGGTGGTGTCATGAGTCACCG